>AZHD01000010.1:132352-169140 GCA_001636815.1 Niveomyces insectorum RCEF 264
ACACCGGGTCCCGCCACCACGGACTCGCCCAGCGCCGCCGGCCGGTGCTTGAGATCCGCGAGGCCGTACACCACGAGCGACACGATGCCCAGCAGCGCCGACAGGATCGAGAACGCCATGGCGACGCGGCCGCGCGCCGTGAACCCGCCGGGCAGGTCCGCGGGCTGCACGGGCTGGCCGGCCAGGTCCAGGAAGTTGTGGGTGTTGCCGGCCGCGTTGCCGGCGGCGGGCACGGAGGCGGCGTCGCAGGCGGCGTAGTGGTCGTCGGGGATGCTCGCGTAGTCGCCGGTGGCGAGCAGCTCGGGCGCCTCGACAAAGGTCATGGCGAGGCCGGAGGCCAGATGCCAGTCGATGTGGCAGTGGAAGAGCCAGATGCCCGGGTTGTCGGCGACGAAGCGCATGACGACGTAGCCGTTGGGGGGCAGCACGATGACGTCGCGGCGGATGGGCACGGCGGGGAAGGCGGTGTGGTTGTCCGGGTCGTAGTAGACCGGGTCGAGGTCGACAAAGTCGTTGAAGTCCGGGCCCAGGGGCGGCGCGCGGTCGATGACCTGGAAGTTGTGGCCGTGCAGGTGGAAGGGGTGGCTGCCGCCGTCGGCGTTGTTGAGCACGATCTCGACGACCTGGTTGTGGGCGAGCACGACGGGGTGGGTGTAGGTGCCGTAGATGACGTCCTGGGAGGCGAGCTCGGGCGCGCCGGCCGAGAGCGCCGTGTACAGCGTGGGCACCTTGGGCGGCGTGTAGGTGATGTTGTTGAGCTCGGCGTAGTTGGCGCCCGTGATGAGGTTGACCATGAAGACGGTGACGTTGACCTGGATGTCGGGCTCGGGCAGCAGGGGCATGCCGTCGTAGGGGACGAGGGTCAGGTCGTCAAAGGGGTTGAGGTCGTCGCTGGTGTCGACGGTGATCTCGGCGGGCGCGCGGGGCGCGCTGTCGTCGAGCACGAGCCAGTTGGTCTGGTTGAGCTGCAGGGCGGGCGGCACGACGTCGAGCAGGTCGGCGTCGGCGATGGTGACCATCTGCAGGCTGGTGACGCCGGCGCTGGCGGGCGGCGTGGTGACGAGGACGGCGTAGCGCTGGGCGATGTGGATGTAGAGCACGTCGGCGGTCTGCGGCTCGGTGTAGACGCCGTCGACCTCGACGATGGTGACGTTCATGCCCTCGACGTAGAAGTACTGGGCGACAAAGTTGCCCGTGTTGATGAGGCGCAGCAGGTAGGTGGTGTTGGGCTGGACGGCCAAGCTGACGTTCTGGGCGTCGTTGAAGAGGAACGCGTCCGGGATGGGCTCGGCGCCGGTCGGGTTGAAGACGGACATGAACTGGCGCGAGAGGTCGGTCATGAGGTCGTGGTACCAGTCGGACAGGGTGATGGTGAACTCCTTGGCGAAGCTGTTGGCAAAGGGCGCCTCGCTGTCGTGGACGATCAGGGCCTGGCGGTAGCCGTCCGGGTAGCAGTAGTCGGTGTGGCAGTGGTACCAGTAGGTGCCGTTCTGGTTGACGGTGAAGTTGTAGGTGAAGCTGGAGCCCGGGGGGATGGGGCACTGGGTGACCATGCTGGCGCCGTCCATCTCGTTGGTGCCGTTCTGGAACATGCCGTGGAAGTGGATCGAGGTGCTCTTGTCGCCGAGGGCGTTGTGCATGTGCACGACGAGGCGGTCGCCCTTGTCGACCTCGATGACGGGCAGCGGCCAGGCATCGTTGATGCCGATGACCTGGCGCTCCTGGAGACCGTCGGGGTTGGCGGTGACCCAGGAGACGGTGAAGTTGTAGGTGACCGTTTTGGCGAGGGCGGCGGGGAGCGCCGTGGCGGCCAAAACGGCCAAGGAGGAGAAGAGCATGTTGAAGGAGGTATGTGTGCTTTTTTTATGGAAAACAAAAGCAGAAGGCGAAATTGCTCCTGTCGCCAGTAAAACGCCCGCACGCGTGTAAGTGAAAACTTGCTCAATATGTCTCCAGCGGTGAGAGCAAGTTCTAAAGGAGAGAAGATAAAAAAGGAGGAGGAGGAGGAGGAGGATAAAGAGAAAAGAAAGCTTGAAAAATCAAACAAAGACGGAGGAGATAAAAGGTGAAAGGGGGAAAAAAGATAAGAAGAGACCAACAAGAGATCAACAAGAGATCAACAAGACTTCCTCGTCCGTGAAGGGGAAAGACTAGGAAAGAAGTATGGCCGGAGAGAGGGTATCACAGAGAAGAGGGACGAGGTGAGGTAAAGAATATTACGCGAGGAATAAAAAAAAGACAGAAAAATCAATGGCGTGAAAATGCCAATTCTTCTTTCTTCCTGTTTACCTGGTCAGGGTAGGGGGGGGACATGTAAAAGGATCAGATAAAAATTGCGAACGGTTGAAGTGGGGAAGCAAAGAAAAAAAAAAGAAACGTGAAAAAAAGAAAAAAGAAAAAAGAAAAATAACAAAAAGGAACGGGGTTCCGTTTCCAAGGCAAACTTCGTGGACACACAAAAATTGCTTCAAAGCTCGCACGACAAAAATACGGAATAGAAAGCGAGTGTGGAAAGCAAGATTGAATACTCGTAATATGTCAATAATGCTTTTTTTTTCTTTCTTTCCGAGAGAGCTGTCGCCAAACCGCCGGTCGCCGCCCACGCTCCGATGTTAGCTACGACGGCGTGGGCTTGGCCAGGGAAGCTAGTGAGCGGAACCGGAAGGCCTACAGGAGAAAGAAGCTAGAGTTGTCTGTATTTTTTTCAAAGGAAATCATTCTTTTAGCTTTGTCCCGTTTATTTTTTTATCGTTTTAATCGGGGGCCATGGCCGAGGTTTGGGTCGGTCTGATGTTGCAGCCATGTGGGGAGAGAAAAAGAAACGTGAAGAGAAACTCGTACGAAATTCTTCATGTACCTGTACCTGTACCTGTACCTGTACCGCTGGCTGGACGAACTAAGGTGGTTTTGGGAAAGGCAACCGAGAAAATCAAAAGCAACGAGAGTACGACGTGCTCGTAGACGACGGCCTGTCTGGTCTGACACAACGCATGCCGCGACCGACTTTTCCACTGCTCCGCATGGCCGCATCCGATGTTGCTTAGTATCGTATGAATGGAGTATGTACTTTTTGGTTTCGTAAAATAGCTTCTTTCCTAGCTGACCACGTGTGGTTCTTGAGAAGACGAAAGGAATTAAATCCCTCTTTTAGCCATCCGCAAAACACGAATGAAAGCAAAAGCCAAGACGTAGCAACCATGGCATCGTAGTTTTTGTTTTTCTCGTCTATTTTTTCTCTGATCTTTCTTTTTTTTAAAATCGGCAACTCGATAATAAACAACGTCGCAGAGCGCGGCTCAGCCATCTGTCTGTACGGCGTAATAGAACAATGTAGCTCAGGCGATACCTGATTCACACCCTCTTTTACTTCGTACCAACCTCCCTCAACGGGAGCTGCTTGAAAAGGCTTTCACTCGTTTTCCTCTTTTGTTTCTCAGGCGTGTTTCCCACGCCAACCTCCAAGGGTGTGGTGAATCCGTACGTAAGCTGAGTCCGCAGAAGGCAACCTGAAAAAAAAAGAAGAGTACACAAATCAATCAATAAATCCTCAGACCAACTGTCAGCCTGTCGGAAAGCAGCAGCAAGCGAGAGGGAGGGGACGAGAAACGAGCCGAGACCACACACCCCCCATGCTAATTTCCGCAAGGCAGAGACGCCATGACAAGCGATTGCAGCGGGAGGGTTGCGAGGCGGGAATGGTGCGGAGAAAAGGATTGTCGTCGACCGTCACGAACAAATATCGAGCGAGCATGAAGTAAGATGCAGACACACGAGTAAACCAAGTATCAAGATGCCAAAGAACTTTCCGTGAGCATTATTTTTCAGTATGAACAAAGACACAATGGATTTGGGAGGGGGGACTGAATGCCATTGTGGGTAGAATCTCCAGCGCTGGAGATGAAAGCAACCGATTTTCTGTATGTGCACTTCATTGCAGCTGACAGGGAAATGACGAAAAATAGTTGCAGGAAAGCTTTCGCGAACCAAACCGAGATGGGACAAGGCCGAGAGGACACAGCCGACTCGTGGAAGTTCCTTTTCTTTTTCTTTTTCTTTTCCCTTCCGTCACATAGCAAAAAGTCGTACTACAAAGTATTTGCTTCCTCGAATATTTGCTTCTTGCTGAAAACAAACGAAACAAGCCGGACCCTGCGATGCTGCTCCGTATAGCGTTTCACTGTGGGTAGCCAGATGTGTCTCCTTGACTTTTTTTTTCTCTTTCTCTTTCTTTTTCTTTTTGTTTGTCTCGTTTACGGATCAGATAACTTTAATGGTGGGGTGGGGGCGCCTGGGGGGCTCCTTTCGGGACTAGCGCCGGCGCTGGGAGGGGAAATGGAGGGGGCCGCTTGCAAAAAATTTTCATTATCAAACGATCAGATAATTTCACGGACGGTCACCAATATCCCACCAGGGGAGCGTTTCCAGCCACCGCCATTGACGGTGGAGCATTTTTTGCATGTCATTTCTTGCGTGTCTTTGTTTTTTTTTCTTGTTGTGGTCGAGAATAGCAGGAAATACAGAATCCGGAACAGCAAACAAGCTCTTACCACCTCCCTCGTATGAATATACCGTTTGCCTTTTAGCTCTCACATTTTCCTCTTGAGGTCCTGTTTTAGCGCTGATCTCTGGTCTCGACGCAGATGTGGACCGTTCTGGGCAGCTTGCTTGTTTTCTGCCCTGTTCTTCTAGCGCTGTTCACTGGGTGGGTGGGGAGACAAACGAGGGAAAAAAAGAATCAGGGAACTGCAACGTCGGCACATAACCGAACAAGCTTTTTTTTACCTCTTCTTTTCGCGGCTCTGGCGAAAAAAACTCAAAAAAACCAAAACCCTCCTTGCAATCTTATTTCCCGTTTCAATAGTGTGCGTTCTAGTGCGGCATTTGCTTGCACAATGGCCCCCCCCTCCTCGTGCCCTGGTTGTACGTATTTGTAGGGCTTGGCTCCGTGCTTTTTCAATATAATTCTGCGTGGCGTGCTGTTCCCAGGATTTGTACGGTTGGACGGGGTACGTCGTAGAATTGCATCCTTGGCAGATGGCGATGCGTTGCACCCGGGGACCAGGGCAGAACGGCATCAGGCCACAAACCCCATGGCCGGGTACGACTTCGTCCGTCCTCGCAGGTACGAGTACGTAATGATGTTCAAACGACGTACACAAAAAAAAAACGAAAAACCGCGGCCGAGAGGCATTCGCGGGATTTGCCGGCATACGAGGAGGTAGCGGGCGTCGGCGTGGATCGTATGTAATACGGAGCAAGGTTGGCGTCCCAGGTGGTCCCTTCTACCGCCTGCAACTGGCTCGGTACGCTACTGCCCGTGCTACCGGTAGTCTGGCGTTAGTGCGGGATGAACGGCCGTGTTTTGTGCCTCGTCTTTGTGCTTGTCTTAGTGTCTTGCTTTTTGTGATGTCTTTTACTTGCACTTCTTCCTGCCGCGAGTCCTCCGTAGTATGCATTAGTCCTGCGTACTTCGTTCGCCGTGTATCGCAGTGCCGCCGTGATGTTGCTCCGTGCTCCGTGCCCATATCGTGTCCACGCATCCACGCCATCTCATGAAGGCCCGAAGATTGATCGGGGGGATGGGTTGCTCCGTGCTGGGAAAGGGTACACGGGGGGAGCGGCTGTGAGATAATCAGCGGGAAACGGTGTACGAAGGACGAGCAAGCCGAAAGCGGCCGAGCCGATCTGATGAGGCGGGCGATATCTTGCCGAGTACTCTGTGGTATGGAACGTAAAGCCACGTACAATAAAAGAACAATGCTTCCTACGTCGTATGTTTTCTCTCTTGGTCTACGCGGATAGAAAAAAAGAAACAAAAAGAAACAAAGCAAAATCACTCCCAACAAATACGATCTCGTCTCGAGCTCTGCGGATGGATTGAGTGTTTCTTTTTACTTGCCCGTTCTTTAGCTCAAAACCGTGTTGCCCTCTCTGCTTTGTCTTATCTGATCGTCCTAGCGTTCCGGCTCCGATCCTTCATGGGCAAGGGGGGAGAAGAAGAAAGTACAGGTACATTACCTAGTTCCGTCCTCCGTTGGTTTTCATGATGGGCGAGATCGGAACTGTGCCATTCCCTAGTCGTACTCGTGTACTGACAACGATGGATACAATGAAAAAAAAAATACCTCCTTTTGTGGATGGGGAGGGTGGAACGTCAGTCTGCGATCCCACCCACACCCACAGGAAAGCAGAGCAGAATCGGACGTCTCGTCTTGTACGGAACGGTTCCTTTCTCGTTTCCTTGCTCTGGAAGCTAAACTAGCTGTACGCTTTGTTAGCACCATTAATTTTTTTCTCTGGTTTCTATTTTATTGTTTTGGCGCCAGTTTTATCTGATCTTATGTTCCATTTCTTTTTTTTGTTTTCTTTTTTCTTTTTTCTTTTTTTATCTCGTCTTCTTCTTCATCACCCCCACTCCTTTGCTTTTTTTTCTGTAACCTCGGTCGACTCTTCTCGTTCTCGTCGACGCTTCACGCGCCTGTTACCCTTCTTCACTGTCGTATTTCTTTGTCCACGTTGGAACGACTGTCCTTCTACCTTGGCTACCCCCCTGCCCCCAATATCCGGTCTTCGCAGCCTCTTCTCCGGACGTGGATGAAAGCTAGGATTAAACTTTGTTTTTGTTCAACTTTTCTGCTCTGATTTTTTAACCTTCTTTTTTCCCTCTATTTTTTTTCTTGACGACAATACGACGTAGAGGTCTTGGCTCTTTTTTTTCTCGTCACATATCTCCCGACAGCGGAGGCTAAAAAATTAAAGTCTTTCCTTCGACATTTACATCGCCTGGTCTCGGCACTGACTCTTCCTCAACCAGGTAAGGTTACAAACTTACACGAAGAGACAACGGAAGGTTTTCTCGGCAATTCCTCCCCCCCCCTTCTCCTGCCTTCCTTCATCTGTCCTCGCCGTCCGTTTTTTTATCTTTGCTTTCCCAATTTCATCTCTACGCTCACGCCCTCACCTCGCGAGGTTTTTTTTTATTTTTTTCTATTTTTTCCCCTTGCTTCAGCCCGTCTCTTTGGCATCCGTTGCCGTCTTCCCTAACCCTCCTCTCGCTTCCCTTTTCTACAACCGTCAACCCTCCCTCCTTTTTCTCTCCCAGTCTGTACGTTGATCTGATTTCTTCCTGTCCCGTCTCTTCTTCATCTCCTTCTCACCTTTCCCATTCCAGTCTCTTTCTCTCCTCTCGTCACCTTTTTCTTCGTCGTGATCTTCGGCCCCCCTTTTTCTCCTTTACCTTTCTATTTTATTTTACTATCTCTGCTCCTTCCCCCTATTTCACGCATACTTGCTCATACCAGTCCGCAACAGCCAAGAAAAGAGCAACGTCTGCTTGAAAACCACAACCTCAACTGCCCACCATGGGGAAAAACGTGTTTGCCGTCCAGATCTTCTTCATCGTCTTCCGCGAGTGCCTCGAGGCCATCGTCATCGTCTCGGTGCTCTTCTCCTTCCTCAAGCAGGTCCTCGGCGGGCCCGACCAGGACCCGAAAATTTATAAACGCCTCGTGCGGCAGGTCTGGTTCGGCGCCCTCGGCGGCATCGTCGTCTGCCTCATCATCGGCGGCGGCTTCATCGGCGCCTTTTACGGCCTCGGCAAGGACATCTGGGCCCAGTCCGAGGACCTGTGGGAGGGCATCTTCTACCTCATCGCCACCATCATCATCACCGCCATGGGCCTCGCCCTGCTCCGCGTCAACAAGATGCAGGCCAAGTGGCGCGTCAAAATCGCCCAGGCCCTCGTCGAGCACCAGCCGCTCAAGATCGCCGGCGCCGGCACCTGGCTGCGCGAGTGGGGCCGCCGCAACGTCATGTTCATTCTGCCCTTCATCACGACGCTGCGCGAGGGCGTCGAGGCCGTCGTCTTTGTGGGCGGCGTCTCCCTGAGCCTGCCCGCGACGGCGTTCCCCCTGCCGGTCATCACGGGCCTGCTCGCCGCCCTCGCCGTCGGCTTTCTGCTGTACCGCGGCGGCAACTACATGACGATCCAGATCTTTTTGATCTTCTGCACGAGCGTGCTCTACCTCATCGCCGCCGGCATGTTCTCCAAGGCCATCTGGAGCCTGCAGATCTACAAGTTTGTGCAGGTCGTCGGCAGCGACGTGGCCGAGGTCGGCTCCGGCCCGGGCTCCTACAACATCGACCAGACGGTCTGGCACGTCAACTGCTGCAACCCGGAGACGGACAACGGCTGGGACGTGTTCAACGCGCTTCTGGGCTGGGAGAACACGGGTACGTACGGGTCCGTCATCGCGTACAACATGTACTGGCTGTTCATCATCGCGTGCGTGCTGGCGCTGCTGTACGAGGAGCGCACTGGCTGGCTGCCGTTTGCGAAGCCCGTGCTGGCGGTCGCGGGCCGCGTGCCGGGCCTCAAGGGGTGGGCGCGCAAGCGGGTGGCGGCGCACAGCGTGGACGCCGACGAGGTGGTGCAGCAGGTGCAGGTGGCGCACATGCTGGGCCGGAACCAGGCCGACAACGAGGCGCCGGCGGTGCCACCGCCGGTGGCGACGACGGAAGTGCGGCGATAGGCGGGAGCGACCTAAAACGTGTGTGTGTGGGCTGAGGCTGGACATGGATCATACAAGGCACGGGAGGGAATTGTCTCCCTTTCGTCGTTTGTTCACGACCCGAACCCCTTCTGAAGCCCGCCACAAGGGAAGATGCCCAAGCCCTTGCACGCCGTTGTTCATCTAGATGTTGCAGTGGTTTTCTTCGCTTCAACTATCAAGTCTGGCAAGCCTGAGCTCTTTTTTGCCCGTTTTCTTACATCCTCACCTCGCTCACCCAACCGGTTCCCCTGTTCCCCGCTGGAACCCGGGCGACCCCCTTTTCAGGCTCCCTAGCCTTGATTTTGTTTTCTAGTTATCATTTCTCTATTTTTTAAGGATTGAAGTGTTTCTCCTATTTCCTCGAGCTACCCATCTATTTGTCTCGTGTTTTTTCTCTGAGAACGAAAGAAAAAAAAAGTTTATACCACTGTTGTTTGGTGCGGCGGAGGAGGCAAACGAGAAGAGTCTATATATTTTTGTGTCGAGCCGTTCGGTATAGTGACGACGGAAGAGGGAAACGAATAAAAACGTGTTGTTTTCGAATGGCACGTCGTTTTAATTGCAGAGTGTTGCCGTGGACAAGTGTTTGAATGCGTTGAGGAGTGATGCTCAGGGAGCAATATCAATTTCCCCATATGTGTCACGTGACATATACTGCTTCCGCGTCATTTCCAGCAATCCGGTCCCTGGCTACCCGCCATTGCGCATCCCTGCCACTTCGAAACGTTCTTTCCGAACAAGAGCGGTGATTGCCAGAAAGGCCGTCTGTCTTTCGTATCAAGAATGAGGTCTCGGGAATGTCTTCTTCCTTGTGTCACTGCCAACACATTTTCGTTCCTCGCTCCTGCCAATTGGTGGCACGACTGCGCCACGGCCAATTTTGGGCCAAGGGACGAATGAGGAAGCAGCATTGTTGGACGGCAACCAATCAGAAGTCCGGGCGGCCAACCAGAGGTGGCGCCGTTACGACCTATCAGCACTCCACGCATTTGTACGCGTATTCCTGTTAGGAGTGGCAAGCGGGCAAGGGCATGAAAGCACCAAAGGACCCTGGCGCCGGCCAAAACGCTAGACCCAAACGGGAACAACAATCAACGCAACGGCTCCATTTCTGGAAGTCACGTTGTACGGAGTACGGAAGTGCTGCCGTTATAGCCTAATAAAGTCCTGTACCGAGTACTTTAAGAAACAATCGTATCCTCCCTCTCTTCGTATCCGCAATAACGAACTCGCCCTTTCCCCATTTTCCCCTTTTCTTGTTTTTGGCGTGCAAATCGGTCGGTGACGGCGGTTTCCAGTTCTTGCTTCTGCCCCTTCGTTCCTGCCCGTTCTGCGTTCTTTCTCTTTTCGTCTTTCGTCCTTCGTCTTCGGATTTTTCTTATCATCGTTTTTCTCTTTCTCTCAATCCAACATCGCATTTTCCCCTCACTTTCGTTTTCTCCGTTTCTTCGTCGTCTTCTTTACTTTCGCTCGTTTTGTCCCTTTTTGTCGTCGAACCACGCATTTCTGGACCCACGGACCCGACCCTTTTTTTATACGAGCGTTGTCAAGCGAACGCTTCAAAGAAGCCAAGAGGCCTAGAAACCGACGCGCTTACGGTTTTGGGGGGACTTGGCGATGCCAAGGCTTGTCTCCAGCGATTCACCAGACCCATCATCGCCGACGGCTTCGGCCCCGACCGCCCTGTCCATCTGACATCATCCGCCTGTTTTTTTGTCTTTTTTTTCTTTTTTTGTCCGTCTTTCTCCTTTCACGATGGCGCCGACACTCCTTCGAGGCCTTCTCGTGGCGGCCTGGGCCTCCACGGCCACAGCGCAGCTCAACGTCGACCTGTCGTCAGCCGGTGCGTACATTCTGCCTTGTGTTCTATTCCGTCTTTCCTGGTACCCGGGTCGAAGTTGATGCCGCTTGGCACGCGTTGTCGCTGTCGGGTTCACCTTTGTCGTTCTCATCCCTGCCCTTATTCCGTCTTGGCATGGCCGGCTTCCTTTCGCATGGTGCGAGGGGAAAGCGGGAGGGGGGAGGAGGGAAGAGGAGGGTTAATTGGCATATCCCATGGACTACTTACATACTTGGCTGTTACCTTTCGATCGCTGACACTTGTCCCCGCTTAAACAGCCTCGGTCAAGGCTGCGATGGGCACCATTGCTCACAATCTCATGTCCTACTACAAAGGCAACCTATCAGGTGGGTTCTGGTTTCTTCTGTTGGGACGAATGGGGGACGACAAAAATGGCCGCTAACCATCGCGTCACCGTAGGTGCCACACCCGGCATCCTGCCCGGCCCACCACCGAACGGCGACTACTACTGGTGGGAGGGCGGCGCGCTCTGGGGCACCATGGTCGACTACTGGCACTACACCGCCGACACCACCTACAACGCCGAGACCGAGTACTCGCTCATCTTCCAGGCCGGCCCCCCCGCGAACAGCTACATGCCGCCCAACTGGACGGCGTCGCTCGGCAACGACGATCAGGGCTTTTGGGGCATGTCCGCCATGCTCGCCGCCGAGACCAACTTTGAGAACCCCCCCGACACCAGCCCGCAGTGGCTCGCCCTCGCCCAGGCCGTCTTCAACACCCAGGCCGCCCGCTGGGACACGCAGTACTGCAACGGCGGCCTGCGCTGGCAGATCCCCTTTGCCAACAACGGCTACGACTACAAGAACAGCATCGCCAACGGCATCCTGTTCAACATGGGCGCCCGCCTCGCCCGCTACACCGACAACGCCACGTACGCCGACTGGGCCGTCAAGGCGTACAACTGGACGCAGTCCATCGGCTTCCTCGATGCCGACTACAACATCTACGACGGCGGCCACGTGGAGCACCAGTGCACCGACATCAACAAGGCGCAGTTTTCGTACATTGCCGCTGTGTTTATCCAAGGCTCAGCGTTTATGTACAACTATGTAGGTTTTTTGTTTTTATTGTTTTTTCCTTTTTGTCCATCATTTTTTGTCGTTCGTGTCGAACACACATGCTAACCCGTACAGACTAACGGCGACCCTGTCTGGGAAGGCCGTCTTAAGGCCTTGACCAAACGCACGTTTGAATACTTTTTCCCCAACGGCGTGGCCATCGAGCCCTCCTGCGAACTGCCCGACCACGTCCAGTGCACCGCGGACATGCTGTCGTACAAGGGCTACTTGCACCGGTGGTTGGCCCAAGCCACGCAAATGGCTCCGATCATGCGCGACACCATTCTGCCCGTCCTCAAGACCTCCGCCGCCGCCGCGGTGAAGAACTGCCAAGCCGACGGTACCTGCGGCTTCCGTTGGACCACCTCCTCGTACGATGGCCTCACGGGTGCCGGCCAGGAGATGAACGCGCTGGGCGCCCTGATGGGCGTCATGATTGATTTGGAACCCACGACCGTGGCGTTGACCAACAAGACCGGCGGAACCAGCGTCGGCAACTCCGCCGCCGGCAGCGACTCGACCGTCACCACGGCCACCTACGCGCCCTTGACCACCGGCGACCGGGCCGGCGCGTCCATTTTGACCATTGTTGTCATTGCAGGGTTGGTGTCCATGCTGGGCTGGATGAGCACCGGTGAGAGCGAGAGCTTCCGTTTCGGTTTGGGCAAGGGCAAAGGCATGTTGTAAAGAGAATTTTTTTTTCTCTTTTTTTTTCGTGGGCCTGTTAGATCCGAGGGAGCGTGCTTACGCCCTTCTCCTTGTCCGCCCCGTTGGTCTTGCGTCCGCGTCGCCGCGACCGAGACAAGCTTCCCAACACCAGCGTGATCTTTCCCCGCTGGTCTTGTACGCACGACGCAACATGACGGCAGAAGACGGGACCTTTTGGAAAAAGGAGGGTTTTTCTAATTTTATTATTCGTATTCGGGTCAAACCGTGCATTTTATCGACTACCCAAGTAGACGGGTTCGAACGGTGGCAAAGGCGACGGAGTTTGGGGGACACTTCTTGGTTTATTCGAGGGCTTTTCCCTCTTTGTTGTTAATGTTTACTTTTTTGTCACTCTTTTTTTTTTGTTTTGATTTTTTCTACTTCTTTTTTTCTGTTACCACTGGACGGCCGGACAACGTTTTCCTTTTCTTTTTTTTTTTTTTTTTTCTTCTTCCCCTTTCCTTTCCCGTTCTTCGTTCTATCCAAGTTCTATTTGTGCATGCAAAAAAACATTTAGGATTGCCAACCAGATACTTTTTTTTGCTTTTCTTCGCTCATACTTTGGTATTTTGTGTATGTGTGTGCCCTTTCATCAAACTGGAAGAAACTACTTCAACGTATAGAACAGGAAAAACAACAAATGAAAAAAAAGGGCGTTTTACGCCGGGCCTACGTTTTGCGCAACCTCCCGACGGATTTGGATCCCAGTGCCTGTCGGTCGCTCCCACCCGGCCGCCTCCGCCTCGGCCGTGGACGGCCGTGTCGCCTCGATCGACGTCACCGTCCCCTGCCGCAGACCCAGGTACGCGTCACGGTCCAGCGCATGCGGGTCGGCGGCCGCGCCCGTGTTGCCCATGGTGGCCAGTGGTGGTGTTGTTGTTGTCGGTGCTGGTGCTGCGCCCGGCGGTCCACCAAGTTGGCTGCCGAGTGGTGTGCTGGATGCGGCGGCGAGAGGTCCGCTGTTGCTGCTGTTGTTCCCGCCCGGAAGAGCCGTGCCGGCGCCCACCACCGCCGCCGCCATGCGCCGCAGGTGGCTGTAGCTGTACGTCCGCGGTGGCGGCGGCGGTAGGGATAGGGTCGTTGTCGGCGGTGGTGACGGCGTGTGTGCGCGCGTGGGTGCCGAGGACGAGGTCGCCGACGCGGTCGCCGACGCGGTTGCGGGTGTGGACGTGGGTGCAGACCCGGTTTCGGGTGCCGCTGTCGTAAAACCAGCAGCTGCTGCTGTTGCTGTTGCCGGCACGGCTGCATCGAGCGTGTCGCCGCTGCTGTTGTCGGCCGGGCGGCGTGGTGGCGGCGGTGGCGGCAGCGGCGGCGGCGGCGGCGCGGACCGCGACGCACTCTTGGGGGACGTGCTGCGGCTGTTGCTGTTGCTGCTGCGGTAGCTGCGGTAGGTGCCCCCGCTCACGAGATCGCGCAGGGAGCGGCGCGACGGCGAGGTGGGGAGGGACGGCACCGCGAGGCGTGCGTCGGCGGCGAGCGCTTGCTTTTCGGGGTCGGCGTGGTGGGCGTGCGGGGGGGTGGCCGCGGCGGTGGGGTTGGCGACGACACCGTCTCGTACGCCCAGCCAACGCCGGCTGCCGCCCGACGACCGGCTGCGACTGCGGCTGTGGCTCTGGCCGTGACTGCTTTTGGGGCCACTGCACTCGAGGCGACCTCGGCCGCTGCGACCGTTTCCCTCGTCGTCGCTGCTCCCCCCACTGCTTCCACTGCTGATGCTGGTGCGGGTGCTCGTGCTCATGCTCGTGCGCGCCGCAAACGGCACGACGCCGCTGTCGTGCGGGTGGAAGTGGTGGTAGAAGCGGTTGTAGTAGGAGGCGGCGGCGGCGGCGGCGGCGGTTTTGCTGTCGGCCGTCGTGGTGGTGGCCGTGGCCGTCTTGTCCGTGATCTTTTTGTCTGTGGTCCACGCACTGGTGGTGGTGGTGGTGGACGGCGTGTCCTCGAGGTCGGGAGGGGACCGGCGGCCGCGGGCACCGTCGGGGCCGGTGTGCACGCGTTTGAGAGGGTAGGCGCCGGCCATGGGACTGTCACTGCGTTCGTCGGCGGCCGCGGCGGCGGCGGGGGAGTCGTGGCCTCCTTCTCCCAGCCCCGCCAGGTAGACCGACGGCCGGTAGGGCGGCGGTGGGTGTTGCCGCTCCGTGAACTGGTGGTGGTGCTGGTGGTGCTGCCGCAGGGGCGCCGGCAGCAGGCGGAAGAACACGGGCCGCAGCGTCGGCAGGCTCGAGCACACAATGGCGCAGCACAACTCGGCGATGGACCAGCAGGCGGCGGCGACGTTGGCGTAGGTGTCGTCGCCGTTGAGGTTGAGGAACGTGATGCGGATCACGGAAATGGTGCACGTGAAGAAGCCGAGGCCGAAGATGGCGATCAGCGACAGCCGCTGCGTGCGAGGCAGGTTGAGGCGCCACAGCACGGGGATGGGGAGGGTGAAGATGATGACTGGGGGTGTCAGATGGTCCGAGGGGGTAAAAATTTTAACAAATAAATAAATAAGAGAGACAGGAGAAAAAAAGACAAAAACCCACCGTCCGTCGCAATGTTGCCGGCGGCGTTGACATACCACTGCGGCAGGTCCGGCACGCAGGTGGCCGGCACGGTGTGGTCCCAGAAGCCGCGGATGGGCCGGCAGGCGAACACGGAGACGAGCACGAGGGCGGTGCTCCAGAGGCCGATGAGGACGAGCGCGACCAGGGTGATCTTGCGCATCTTGACGGCGAACACGCGCAGGTACTGGAGCAGGATGGCCGTCTTGACGGTGCCGAGGCAGCTGTAGTAGAAGACAATGGAGAGGTAAAAGTACTGGGAGTGTGAGAAGGAAAAGAGAAACAAACGAAGTGAGGGAAAAAAAAAAAAACGTACCATGTTGTACGTCTTGACGGCGTCCGCCGACACGGTCCACATGTGGTGGCCGAGGCCGCGCGTGGTCATGAGCAGCATGGTGGTGCCGTCGACAATAGCGAGGATCTGGGGGGGTGGTGTTAGTGATGGTGATCACGTCTGAGAGAGAGACAACTCGGTTGGGGTGTGCACCCACCAGCGACACCAGCATCATCCAGTCGTCGGCGCCGACGGCGCGGCTCAGGTAGTGCCGCGTGTAGAAGCGCAGCAGCACGACGGCGGCGGTGAAGGGCAGGATGAACGAGATGACGCCAATGATGACGCCGCGGCGGCTGCCGGCGTGGTGATGGTGGTGGTGGTGGACGGGGCCGGCGCCGGCGCCGGGGGTGGCGGCGGCGGTAGGCACGTCGCCGGTGGCCGTAGGCGTCGTCGGTGTCAACGTGTCGGCGGAGGTCGCCAGACTCGTCAGGGTCGCCAGGGTCGTTGCTACGGCGCTGGCGGCCGCAGTGGTGAGGGACATGGCGGCAAGGGTGAAAATAAAAAGGAAGAAAAAAAAAACAAAAAACAAAAGGCAAGAGCAGAAACGAGTGGCGGCAACGTCAGAGCTGCCCGGGCGTCGCAAGGAGCAAAAAGACACGCCCACGGTTCACATGGTGTCTAGGACATCAAGAGCGATGCGTGCAAGATGTGCGCCTCGCGTCAAATTCTTCGTCGCTCTCTGTGAATCTCCTCGCCGTGACGGTCGAAGCGTATTTGGTGATGTTCAAAAACGAGAGCAACAAAAAATGGAGAACAACAAAAAGCCTAGCCATCTCGAGGAACGTACAAAAGAAAAGAGTAGTTCCCCCTCAAGGACAGAAATAAAGCCAAGCCTCAAGAAATAAAACCTCAGAACCACTTTACGCGGACGGGATGGAGGGCGCTTCATTTACAACCGTGACTGCGTGCATCGAGGTGAACACGCTCCGTGACCTTCTAGTAATTACAGCGGCGCGTGTTGCTTTTTCCCCTCCCTTACCGGACAAGGTTCAGTCTCTCTCTATATATCCATATTGCTTTTGTTCATGTTTTCGTTTATGTTTTCCTAGGGAACCTCGCATATCTTTTCTGATGTATGCTGCATCGGCGTCTCTTCTCCATGCTCAGCAGAAGCACGTTCACGGACGTGCTTCTACGGAAAGAAGATGAGCAAGAAATATTTGCTTCAAGTAGAAACACGGAGCGAGAGGCAAGACCAGACGACGACTACTTTGTCAAAGAAAGAATATGGGTTGTTCGACTACTGTTTTTTTGTCGCTTCTAGAGTGTTCTTTCTTTCTTTTCTTTTGCGTTGGTCTCGGTTCTTGTCGTTCCTTTTCTTGACCAGAAGATGTGCATTGCCCTGTAAATGAAAAGATATGGAGGCGGATAAAAATATGTTCGACTCGAGAGACAAGGAAACCGCCAAAGATGGGCTATTGTCCCGTGTCCTGGGCAAAGGAAGAAAAACGCAGGTCGGCTTTCGCTGTGCGAATTTAGCCGGCTGCCATACAAGGCCACCACGCGGCCATTGACGAACAGAAGGCAAGAAAGAAGAATACATAGACTAGGGAGGAAAATCAAATACGAGACGAAAAGCCCTACGCCACGACAAGCCACGCTGTCTCGCTTCGTTGCTCGTCGGCGGTGAAAAGCCAAGAAGCCAAAGAAATGCAGCCAAGAGACGGACGAGAGCAGCCTTACAATGTTCCCGCTGGCCATCCAAGTATCTCATTATAAACAGAGAACGCGCAACCCTTTCGCAAATATGATATAGAATCGTAATACTCACAAAATTCCGGTCAGCCTCACAATGTTCCTCGTTTTGCAAGACTGAATCATACTAAAATTGGCATGTTTCCGGCTTGCAACAACATTCCTTGAGAGCACAGGACGGACCACGCCGCTCGCTCGATGGGGTTGGCCTGATGTATGCAGTCTTACTCGCTGGCGTCGTGGTCCTTCCAATGTCTCTCTGGTGCCTTTTTTTTTGTTGTCCCTCGCACAGCTCTCTCGGTCTCGATATCTATGTTCGGCCAACGATTCCATATCGTGCGTCTCTACCTGCCGCGAGCCTCGCTCTATCCATTTGTCAAGGGATCTGTCTGGGTTACGTCAACGGTTCGTGTGAAAGCCGGGGAATATGAACGCATCGCGTGGGTTTTATTGGCCAACTCTCCTCGACCGAGAACGCAAAACGGCACGCTCACTCGCCTTATCTCTCTCTCTCTTTCCCTTTGTCGACGATACCTTCTTGTATATTCAGGAAGAGAAGAAATAAAAAAAAAAGACGATGTTCGAGGTGGTTCTGGGTGACAAGAGTCGAGAATCGAGAACGAGCGTCACGAACATTCCCCCCTGCTTCCCCCCCTTTCCTCTGCCCCCCTCCCGGTCCATGATCCCCAAGAACTAGGCTCAAGACAGCCTCCGTAGGGTCGGAATGCGGAGCAGCCGCCAATGGCGGGTCTTGGCGTTATCTCTGTGGCTTGTTCCTTTTGTTGGTTGTTGTCCCCATGTTTGCGTCCCTCTCTTGCCTGGTCAAGGGGTCGAGGCGACGTCCGGTTGTGCTGCGCCCGTCGTCCGTCGCGCCCATCGTGTAGAAAGCCGTATTGTGTCTTTTTGGGGGGGAAAGATTACGAGCCATCAGCTCTTCAGATGGGGTCGTGTGGTCGTATGGTCGACGGCAATAGAACAGAATAAAATAGACGAGAAAAGGCGGTGGTCTCATCCGCCCTCCTTGTTTGACGAGACAAAACCCCGGGGTGATCCCCACAACGGGGCCGTGATAGCAGTTATTTGGACAGTTTTTTTTTTTTTTTTTTTTTTTTTTTTTTTTTTTGCTTTTAAGGACGACAGCTCATGTTCAGACGTAGGTTTCCTTCGCCAAGACCGCATCATCGCCAAGGCAAAGTGCATCGCCAAGAACAACAAACAGGCCTAGCAAGGCACCGTGCATGATAAGAGAAGACAACCACCATCGTTTGGATCCTGCTCCACCCCCTTCCACCCCCTTCCCCCCTCCCCTTCGACGCCAAGACAATGGGCCAGAACGGCTGCGCCCAGGAGGCCTTCTTGGCCATTGGCGAAGACGAGTACGACACCGACCCGCCGCCGGCGTACCAGAACATCGGGCCGTCGCCGCGTCCGTTTGGCGGAAGGGGTGGACATGGTGGACACGGCAGCAACGGCGGTGGCAGAAGTGGCAGCGGCAGCAGCACGACGGCTGCCAGCACAGCCCTGTCCGGCAACCGCCGCCTCGTCGTACGGGACACGGAACGGCGCCGGTCGTTCGGCATCGGCGGAGCCGGCAACATCCGTAGGTTTTAATTTTATTTTTTTGTTTTTCAAATTGGTCCTTTCTTTCTTTTACAAAGCATTAACAAACAAGGAACTACCAAAGAATCGGCGATGGTGGCAACGCCGCCCGACGGACGGCCCGACGTGCCGCCAGAGGTCCCGGAACGGCGGGAGAGCGTCTCGGCGGCAAACGACTTGCGCGACAAGATTGTTGACAGCGTCAAGACCATCTTTGGGGCCGTCGGTGGTGGCGGCAGTAGCAGCGGCAGTGGACGCAACGGCGCCCCAGACAGGGGAACGAGCGGACACGGCGAAGGCGACGGGCAGTCTGCAAGGCAACAATAGCCGGAGAGGAAGCACTCTTTGAACCATGCGGTGGTAAGAATAAGATGCAATTTGGCCTGTGTAGATACCCCTAGGAAGAAGGATGATCAGCAACAGTGCAAGAGAATATCACATCAATACAGCAGACGAATGTGAGGCAGTTTGTTGTTGAGTCTCAAACTACGAACCCCCTGAATGCTACCACAAGCTCGGTTCTACCTCTGTTGTTTTCATTTGATTCTATTTCATTTTGGCCAACAACAACCACAATACACACACTGAATCTATATGATAAAGAAAAAAACACGCTGTTCATTTTGTATGCTATTGCCATTGGCATGCGTCTACAACAGAACAAAACAAAAAAACAAAAAGCTCCCCCCTGCTCCTTTTTTTTTACGCCTCAATCGGTGGTTGTTTCGTTTTGCGTATGGTCGTGCGCTCCGTTCGGACCGTGCGCGGTCTGCGGAGGCTCGTCTGCTTTGGCGGCGTCGCCCTCGTCGACGAGCTCGCTGTCGAGCGGCGGGAAGTGGGACAGCATCAAGACCAGCATCGCGATGACGGCGACGGCCTGGGGGGTGTCAGTGTTTAGACAGACGGTCGCGGACAGACAGTCGCGGACAGCTACAAAACAAAAACAAACAACTCACCCCGTTGCAGTAAAACGTCAGGTGCGACTGGCCGATGGCGGCCAGCGCCGAGAAGATGAAGCCAAACAGGCCGAGCGTGGCCAGCCGCGCAATGTTCTCGACCAGCGTGATGGCATTGAGCGCGTCGGTGCGCTGCGACGCCGGGCACATGGTCGTGATGACGCCCTTGGCGGCCGGCGCCGAGCCGGACCCGAACGGGAGAAGGAGGGTGACTGGCGTGGTCAGCGGACGATGAACAATGAGAGTGACGCGGTCAGCGCAATGCAACAACGAGAAACAGGAAAAAAGAGGCCTACCCAGGTACATGTGCCACCCCCGGGTCGCCAGGGCGGCGCCGGCCGTGATGACGCCGTCGACGAGCAGACTCCAGCGCAAGAAGAACAGGTCGAACGCGTACGCGGCCTTTTCGTCCTCGTCGGCGTCGTCTTTGGTGGTGGTGGTGGTCGTGGTGGCGGTGCGTCCACCATGTTCGTGCGCGTGTGCGTGCTCGACCGCGTGCGGCAGCAGCGGCTCCTCTTCGACCTGTGTGCCCGTGGGCGCCGCAAACTCCTCCGGCTCGGTCGGGAGGACCAGCGGCGTGGTGTCGCCGCTGTTGTCGACGTTGTCGTTGTCGTTGTCGTTGTGGCCGTCGTTGTGGCCATCGTGGTCGTGGTCGCCGCGGACATCGTCTCCTCCGTCGTCCCTCGTGGCGAGTGTTGTCGCGTCGCTGGAGGCGGGCCGCGCAGTCGGTTTCTGCCGCGCGGTCGCGGCGGCGGCCCGTCCGGCCGTCCGCGTCTGCTGCTGCAGCCGGGAAAACCAGGCACGGCCGGCGTCGATGATCCGCGGGAACAGAAAGATCAAGAAGACGGCGCGCATGAAGCCGTTGCCGGCCATGAGCCAGCCGTTGTTGGCCTGGTCAAAGTCGTAGACCGCGGTGGCGTACATTTGCAGCAGCACGGGGGCGTAGCCGGTGGCGAGCTGACGGTGAGCAGAGGAAAGGAGAAATGAAGAAACGAAGGGAAAAAAAAAAAAAAAAAAAAAAAAAAAAAAAAACCTACACCCAAAAACACGCCGCTGCAGAGAAAAAAAACGCCGTAATGGCGGGCGACGCGGCCGGTGGACAGGCGGATGGACTGCGGCGCCAGCACCTTGAGCGGCTGGAAGAAGCCGGCCAGGCCCTTGCGGCGGGGGGGCGGGGTGGGGGGGGAGGGTGTCGGGGGCGATGTACGGCATGCAGACGCGGGCGTAGACGCTGGCGAAGCAGAAGAGGAAAAAGGCGACCTGGAAGGGGCGGATGATGCCAAAGGTGTCGCCGACGAGGCCGCCCACTGGTTGGTCAGCTTGGTTCGTAGTCGTAGTACGAGCAAACGAGCCCCAAGATGGTGAACGGGGAGGAGGAACACCTACACAGAAAGCCGATGGCGAGGCCGAGCATGATGCAGCCCTGCAGCTTGCCGAACAAGGCCGTGCGCTCGATGGGCGGCACGACCTCGCCGGCGATGGTGTTGACGACGAGGCTGTTTGTGAGATATTTAGTTCTGCTGAATTGTAGATAAAAAACCCAAAGAAAAAGAACAAAAACCGACATATAACCTGCTGGCCCGCCCAGGACGGTGATGACCTGCGTCAGCTGGATGATCCAGATGCCGGCCTGGCCGCCGGCAACGACGCCGACAATCTGCGTGGCCACGCGCACGGCCGGGATCGAGGTTTGCAAGATGAGCGCCGCGCGCGGGCCCCATTTCTTGACCTGGTGGCCGGAGACGAAAAGGTTCCACGTGCCTGGGGTCAGGTCAGGAAAAGAAAGAACAAGAAAAAAAAAAAAGAAAAACAAGAGGAACAAAAACCCACCGCAAAATGTCGTGCTCATGCCCAGGATGCTGAACTGCGTGGCCGTGCCGGCGGCGATCTCGTTGCGGCTGCAGCGGTCGCCGACCCCGGTGAAGGGCGGGTGGTGGTCGTAGTAGACGTCGCACTCCATGAGACGGAAGACGTAAAAGATGCTGTCCGCGGGGCGTTAGAAAGAAGAATGCATTGTTTTTGCAAAATTGCCCTTGGGGGGTGTCCCAGCACGCAGCACGCACGAAACCTGGGTGAAGCTGAAGCTCAGCGAGATGATGAAGCCGGCCAGCAGCACGCGGTTGGCCGGGCTCCAGACGCCGGCAAACCGGCGGGCGAGCCATCCTTTTGACGGGATTGCGTCGGTGTCGACGGTCTTGGGCGAGTTTCGTATTTGGGTGGTCCCGTTGCTGTTGCCGATGCCGTTGCCGTTGCCGTTGCCGTTGGGTGTGGTTGCGCCGTCCGGTGTGGCGGAACCCGGCGCCGGATCCGGACCCGGACCGGGCTGCCGGCTTGCGGCGGGCAAGAGCGGTGTGCGCTCGTCGGCGTGCACGGCCATGGGAAGAGGGTCCAATTAGGGAGGGAAGGGGGCACTCAATTTGATCTCACGCAATGTCTCTTTGTTCCGGTTCCCCAATCTAGTATCCGCCACCAATTGGCAAGCCGGAAGGGAAGGTGGTAAGAACAAAAGGGTGCAAGACAAAGGACAAAGAGGAGGGAAACGAAAAAAAAAACAATCATTCGGATGAACGAAGGACACACACTCTTCCTAACGTCGGGAGCCCATTACAGAAAAGGAAAGTAACTCTATCAACGGAGACAGACGGGGGAAAGCTAAGAAATAAACCCGTTCAGCGAGACGGCGTCCCCTCTTTTTTTTTCTTCAGTTCTTTTTTCTTATCAGTTTTTCTGGTGCTTTTGTCGTCAAGAAAAAAAAAAAAAACAAAAAAAAAACAACAACCTTTACCAATACACAGCAACCGACGGGCGCTTATGCCGGGGACCGGACGGGAAAGAGAATGGGTTGAATAAGGACCAAAAGAAAAGGGCGACATCGCCCCTAGAAAGGAAGGCAAAAAGAAAAGATGGGAATTCTTTAGACCCGGCAGACAGCAGAAGCAGACACCAGACGACCGCATAACTCCGTCCTTGTCCTCGATACGCCGCCATGTCGCCATTGGCGCGCTGAATGCGCAAAACGACCGGACTGTGCCCACAGCGCCGACCGTCCGCATCTCCTCTCGTCTCTGGGGCTTTCTTATCACACCCATCGTTCCAATTCCGTCAGTGCATCCCGCAACTGCCTCATTCATTGCAGAGACCAAAAAGGACCACAACAACGGCAAAGTGGCTGGCGGCCACTCGGGCTCCACCAACTGGATCTGCTTCTCTTTTCCTCCCCCTCCCTGTTTGTCTCCTCGTCTTCCCCGATTCGCGGAATCCCCCGGCGGGTTGCATTCTGCTGGCTGCATGGAACCGCCAAGAAAAGGCAAACGGGGGACCGCAAGCACGACTTATCGTGGAGATTTTGCGAGCACAGGCGGAGACTGGCGAAACGCCCCAAAAGGCGACAACGCTCGGTAATCGATGTACGGAGCATTTTGTCTCTTTTGTAATGCACAAATGCTCGGCAAATACCAGGGACCATTGTGAATGACGACCAGGTAGGGAATCCAGGGCCAGTCCTGGCCGGTCTGCCGGCATTCGGTGGGGAGATACGAGCCGCCCGTCGAAACCCGGTCTGCGTGCAGGACTGCATGCACCAAGCCGTACAACTGTCGTTTTGCAGGCCGTTCTCGGGAGTGGTAGTTAGTCTGGTCGAGCCAAATCAGCTGCAGTTCAGAAGGATATCATTAATACAGTCAAGCTTACGGTGGCCTCACATTTGATCCTATTTTTTGAAGCAAAGACGTCGAGCGAAGACCTCGCTACCTACGCCTCTTCCTTCGTCAGCGCACGTGCAAGGATGTCTTGCCCTCCCTATGCCAGTTGGATGCTTTTGATGCATCGTTGGTTGCCCGGTGAGGTTATGTAGTGACACAGAAACGAGAAGCACTGCTCAGCCAGCGCGAGTCGCCGTTGCAGCACGTGAGCCAATTTGGAAACTGTTCGCGTTCGCGCAGTGCAAACTGCCCAAACGGGTAGGTGCCCAAAACGGAAAGTGCGGGAGGCGACGATGCAAAAGACTGTTCGCGGCAACGAGACGAAAACAAACAAGAATGACGTCACGTGGCACTCACAACCTGCCCAAATGAAATGGACAGAGATGCCAACAAACGCAAACCGCGGCGTTCATTCACGACAACAAACGGTGATGAACAGCGGACGACGTGCAGGCCCGTCCGCGGGATGTTGGCGTGCCTGCCAGCCGTGACGATGGCCGTAAGAGCCTTGCGCACGCAATATCGCCGTCGCTAACCCTGGATGAAGAGACAAAGTTGGAGAACAAGAATGAAAAGCCAAAAAAAAAAAAAAAAAAAAAAAAAAAAAAAAAAAAAAAATAGCTCAACCAACACCAGATGGGAATGCTGCCACCCATGATGCCGTTGTCCTCTTTTTCTATTTTTGGGGTGCACGTCGAGGAGAAGCACAACGCCAAGGTCGCAGTCTCCGCCGCAACGTTGGACCAGAGTTTGGCTCGACCACGGGACCCGACTTGCCTTGTTCCTGTCTCGCCTTGTCCTCCAGAAGAGGATGGCTCTGTCGTGTCCACGCCGCCGGTTCTGGCTCCCACGTGAGGAACATGCGTCGAATTTTCGATCTGCGTATCCGCGTCCGGTGCGTCGAGGCATTGGATCTGCGAGGAACATGAGCTGCCATCAGCAAGGCCACTTGTTTTTTAACATGCCGTCTTGGCCACAGATCTCCGATCCGGCACGCCGGGTGGCAACCGGAAGGACGAGCACGATGACATCTGCCAGCGGCGTGTCGTGCTTTCGAAGAAGCAGCCGCCCGTGCCTCGATCGTGTCGTACTCGTCGGCATGCTGTCTCATGTAACCTTCCAGGGACCGGGGGCGCGTCCTTGTCTCCTTGTTTTGCTTTGATCACACTCTGCGGGATGTATCGTGCATGGCCAGGAAAAAAAACATGACCAGCACAGATGTCTTCAACACCACCTGCCCGTTTCTGTGCAATCCCGTGTGAGCATCGGTGATCATCATTCTCGTGCATTCAAAAGGCGTCTTTAAATACGCCCATCATGTCTTTGACTTTGTTGGCGTCGCTGCCCGTCCGGCATCGTTTCTCTCACAGGTTTCTATTCTGAACACGACCGTTGGCTTCACTGTGCCTCCAAGCCTCCTGTTTTTTTTTTTTTTTCGCACGATGCGGTGTGCCTCTGTGATCGCCACTCTCGTGGTGGCCGGCGCCTCGGCTGTCTCCGCCGGCGTCCTCGGCCGCAACAACATGAAACCGCCGCCGCTGCTGGCCGACCCGGACCTAGAATGGCCGGAGGTGTCTGTCCCGTCGCCACCACGAAACCAGCTGCGCGGCACCACCAGCCTCTGGGACCATAGCTCCTCGTCCTCCTCATCTGCGGTCCCCGTCCGCGGCCTCGCCACCTTTCAGCAGCAGGTCGACCACAGCGACCCGTCCCAGGGCACGTTCAGCCAGCGCTACTGGTACAGCACCGAGTACTGGACGGGGCCCGGCGCCCCCGTCGTGTTCTTCACGCCCGGCGAGTCCGCCGCCGACCTCTACACGGGCTACCTCACCAACCGCACGCTGACCGGCCAGTTCGCCCAGGCCCTCGGCGCCGCCGTCGTCATGCTCGAGCACCGCTACTGGGGCGGGAGCTCGCCGTTTGCGAACCTGACGACAAAGAACCTGCGCTTCCTGACGCTGGCCAACGCCGTGGCCGACACGACCAACTTTGCGCGCCGCGTGCAGCTGCCCTTTGACAATCTAGGGACGGGAGACGGGAGCAGCAGCAGCACCACCACCACCACCACCAGCAACGCGCCGGACGTGCCCTGGGTCATGTCCGGCGGGAGCTACTCGGGCGCGCTGGCGGCGTGGGTGCAGCACATGGACGCGGGCACGTACTGGGCGTACCACGCGAGCAGCGCCGTGGTGCAGACCATTGGCGACTTTTGGCAGTACTTTGTGCCGGTCCAGCAGGGCATGCCGCAGAACTGCAGCGCCGACGTGCAGCGCGTCGTGGCGCACGTCGACGCCGTGCTCGCGACGGGCACCGACGCCGACGTGCAGGCGCTCAAGACGGCCTTTGGCCTCGGCAGCGTCGAGCACAACGACGATTTTGCCGCCGCCCTCGTGGCGGGCCCGGCCTCGTGGCAAGACCACGACTTTGACACCGACTATTCGACCTTTTTCCAGTTCTGCGACTACGTCGAGGTGGGTTTTACCAAAAGCCGAACAAGAAAAGAAAGGGAACAAAAAAAAAAACTAACGTTGTAGAATGCCTTTCCCGGATCCAACGTGACCACCGTGCCCGGTCCGGACGGCGTCGGCCTCGACAAGGCCCTCGCCGGCTACGCCAAATGGTACACGGAGGTGGCCTTCCCGGGCGCGTGCGCCAGCCTAGGCTACTACACCGACAACTACACGACGGCCTGCTTCGACAGCTACAACGCCTCCAGCCCCTACTACACCGACACCCGCGTGGACAACACCATCGACCGCCAGTGGGAGTGGTTGCTGTGCAACGAGCCGTAGGTTTTTTTTTTTTTTAAAAAATAGTGATTTTATTTATTTTATTTTCCCCGCTCACAGCACACAGCTTCGAGTTTTGGCAGGACGGCGCCCCGGCCGGCACCCCCACGCTCGTCTCCCGGCTCGTCAGCGCCGACTACGCCCAGCGCCAGTGCGCCCTCTACTTCCCGCCCGAGGACGGCTACACCTACGGCGCCGCCCAGGGCCGGACCCCGGCCGACGTCAACGCCGTCACCGGCGGCTGGTCCGCCGCCGCCGCCGGCAACAACAACACGACGACGCGCCTCGTCTGGACCAACGGCGAGTTCGACCCCTGGCGCGACGCCACCGTGTCGTCGACGTTCCGCCCCGGCGGGCCGCTGGCCTCGACGCCGGCGGCGCCCGTCAACCTCATCCCGGGCGGCATCCACTGCAGCGACCTGATCTACGCCAACGCGCTGGTCAACGCGGGCGTCATGGCCGTCGTCCGCGACGAGATTGCCGTGATCAAGGGCTGGGTGGATGAGTTTTACGCCGCCAAGACGCCGTCGTCGTCGTCGGCATGACCCAAAGCAAGGAAAACGGGGACCCCAGCCACGCGGGGACTCCGTTGGATCATTTTGCTGCTTATTCTTTTGTTTCCCGTTGTTGTTTATCTCGTGTATAGACTGGTTGTGCAGAAGGGAAGGCGGGCTAGACGTTGTATACTTGGATAAGGAAAGGAAAAAAAACTGTTTCCTACGTGAACGGCTACGAAAATCGCTACGCCTCGTGAAGCACACAATCGACGACGGGAAGCGTATTTATCAACCGCAACGTATCCACCGCCCCGTCAAGTGGCCAGCCATGCGTGCAGGTAGCTCCACGCACGAGCATCATGCGGTGCTGGCACCTCGGAGGGCGAGCCATCCGCGTTGCGCCTAAACGCGTACCGCAAAACGGCACCGATCCTAGCAGCTCGCTCAGCCATGTCGCGGACTTCGCGCTGCCGGTCGCCCTCCTTGATGCCGGACAGATGCCAAAATGTGTCCCAGAACACGTCGTGTAGCCACGAGCGGCAAGCGTAGTCGTGCCAGCCGCCACGGTCCATGTAGCCGGTCATCAGGTAGAGACTGTCCAACTCCATGCCAAAGGGGAGGACCGAGGCGAGCGACCAATCCACGATGCCGGTGATCTCGTAGGTGTTCGCGTCGATCAGGATGTTGGTTTTAGACAGGTCGCCGTGCGTGAGAACCTGCGGGTACTCTGGCGCGAAAAGCAGAGGGAGACTCTGCTGGAGTGGCAACACGGCCGCGGTGTCGAGCACAGAAGGCGTCTCCATGAGCAAAGCAAGTCTGCGTTCCATTCCACGCAGCCTTCGTACTTGTGTCTCCGCCGTTGTATGTTGTTGTGCAGACCAGCATCGCGCAAAGTACCTAATGCAACGGGGTGAGCAAAGTCAATAACGTTGCAATGTTTTGCTTTTCTATCACCAAAAAACCTGCTGCCACGTACCCGGCGAGGTGTTTGATAAAACAAACATAGTTGGCCACGGTGTTGTCATCCGCCTCGACCTCACATCCGAGAGCGTCGAGGCACGAGATTCCAGGCAAGTACGGCATCATGTAGATGGCCAGAGGAGGATCAGCACCTTCGACCATACCATGCTGGGATGCCTCGGGCACAACGGAGCCATGAATCGCCCGTGCCAGTCGTAGGATGCCCGGATCCAGGTAGGCCTCCGGTTCTCGAAACGATACCACAAGGTCTTGCTTCGCGGTGTGGTGACCCGTACAAACAACCGTGTAGCTCGTCGAGCCGGGTGTATCGACGTTGCGGACGGTGGACGCACCCGAGACGGATTGGGCAATCCGGTCGCACTGGGCCTGGGTAGGGTGTTGGCGCCCCTCGAAGAAGCCGTTGACGGCCTGCTGAGCCCAGGTTATTTCGGACATGGCGCGATAAGCAAAAACGTCGTGTCATCAATATACGGGTAATAGGTGTACGGAGGAGGGGAGGGTGTACATCGAACGGACCGACCTCCGAAGCGCGGGTTGCAAGCTTGATTGTTGTACGGAGAGGTGCGTTTTGAGGCCAAGCTATTTGTGTGGCAGAGGCATGTTCCTGTGATCGAAGCAACCGGTTGATTCGTCGAATCCATAAATCCTGACGCGTGGGGGTCAACAGGCAACCCGACGGCGCCACGTTGCACACCAGAACCAACGTCCGTTGATACAAACAGCCTATTTGTCGGCTTCAGACATTAAGCGGGACTCTGAGCAATGAATGAAGTGTTCTCATAAGGACGGAAATCATGTTTTCCTGTGCCAACCATCCTAGAGAATTTTGGGTTTTGTGCCAACAAAGTCTCAAGCCATCATATATTCTGAATCTCGTCTGTTCCGGTCCACTCTTTTGCTGTTGTTTGTTGATCACTACCGTCTCTACTGCCGTTCTCCCTGGCGTCGCTAGACGTTTCAGTAGATCAACGGAGGAGGAGCCTATTTGACATATATGTGCGTGTGTATAAAAATGTAACTGGTCCCGTTTAGTTAGACCGTAATATGACCTTGCGTTTATAACCATGCCATCCTGCGATCACCAGCGCTGCAAAAAGCGACGACACGCCTGTCAAGATGATCAGCCCGGCGTAGTGCTTGACGCCGAAGCGGCCACGTAAAACGGGCCCAGCCAAGAGTGCCATACTCATCGGTCCTACAAGAATATTGCCGATACCTTGTAGAGACACAAAGATGGCAAAGAGCGCAAAGACGGCGGACGGGTCGTTGTCGATCGCCCGGGCCATGGCGACACGCATGGTGCCAAATCCGAACCCAAAGAAGCCGTATACGAGACTGAAGACGGCGAGGAGGCCGAGGGAGGTACCCCGTCCCCAGAGCGATAGGGAAGCCGTGCCGGCAGCGACGCAGCACACACAGGACAGAAGACCAACGGACACCTTTTTGTCCGACAGGTAGCCAAAGGTGAACTGCCCCAGGACCTGCGCGACGGACATGAGGGCCAAGAGCAGCGCACCCCGGGCGGACGAGATGTCGAGCGAGGTCGCGTAGGACGGCAAGAAGACGACGGGCAGGTAGAACCCCAGCCCCTGCACCAAGGTCGCGGCGCCGTACACCCAGAACAGCGGCCGGTGCAGGAACCCCCAGTTGATTCGTCGCAGCCGCGCATGTTCGGACGCCGGCAGGCGGCTTCGGAACAGCGGGACCAACGGTCCGGTGAGGACGGCCAGCGCGACGGCACAGGCGCGCAGCGTGGTTCGGTACCCGTACGTGCGCAGGAGGAGCTCCACGATGGACGGCATGAACGCCCCGGTGATGCCGGACGACGCCGAGATCAGGCCAAACGCCATGCCCTTGCGAGCGACCCACCACTCGTTCAGCATGCTGACGATGGGGTAGGAGAGCGTCACGAAGCCGAAGCCGTAGAGGAGGCCTTGGGTGCCAATCAGACCGTGGACGGAGGTCGTAAACGAGGCGGCGACGAGGCCCGCGATGCAGAGCGGCCAGCCGGCCCAGATCTGCCGTCGCTGGTATTTCGGATACTTGGTCGCCAGGAAGGCAGAGAACGGAGCCCCGAGATAGTAGAGCCCCTGCGCCAAAGTCCCAATCAACGGAATGTCGGCTGCATTGCCGGTGAGCTCGTGCATGTCCGCGTAGTAGTTCTGGAACACGCCGAAGCACATGGGAAAACCTACAGAACGTTGGTATAATAAACAACGCAAAGGGTCAAAACGTGCCGTGGTTTGGATGGTGCAAAAAAAAAAAACCTACCCCAGAATAAAGCCTCAAAGACAATTCCAGCGATGAGAACGGTCCAAGCATCTCGTCCTCGGTCCACGGGACTCAGTTGAAATGCCTCTCCCTCCTGATATTCAAGCCAGTCACCCGAGCGAGACGGCTGGGCTTGCCGTCTGGGCTCATGCTCGGTGGCTCGGGCTTCCTCTTCGTGATTCATTTTCGTTTTTTTGTTGTTGCTGTTGGCCTTTTCTCTCTTTTTCTTTGGCTTTGTATCTTGGTAACAAACCTTCCGCCAATTTGTATAAATCATATAATGAGACCCAAAGTCATAAACAGACTACGGTTAACCGCGGTTTAACATGAAAACCCCCGATGTTCGGAGTCATGTCGTGTCTGGTAACGGGCGCTACCCTATCACCCTATAAACCGGCCCCGGTAATGTTACGTGTCGCTCCTGTAGCAGCCATTACGTCGCTGCATACATACATTCTTGGGCATCAGTTCGTTGTCTCCGAGGGCCATTTCTTCCCAAACCATCTCATACTCGCAAAGCCGACAGTGACTCCCGAGAAGACGATCGAGTAGCCACAACCACTCCCATCTACATAGTCCGCGCGGTTTTCCAAGCATCGGACATGACGAGAGCACCGCTAAGCGGACCTGAAGCCACAGAAGCAACGTCTTTTCCGGCCGTGAAGAGGGACACGATCATGAGAATGATCACACGAGAGAGAACCCGCGGTGGATGTCGTACCGAGGGCGGCGATGTTCGAGACGTTTCCGGAGAAGAACAAACTCATGGCGACCATAGTGCTCTTGGAGCACGCCAAAAGAAAACGGGAATCGTGAGATTTACTGGCAGCCGGCAAAAACCAAACCAAGGCCCCGAGAAAGCAACCGCCCAACCCGCTCGTTCCGCACGCGATCCACGCCTCGGTGAGCTTTCTTCCCGCCTATATTGCCGAAGGTTTGCTGCATTTTGAGACGTTCGTAGCACCCGCCAAAGAACAAGTAATATTTCTCTGACGACCTTGCCTGCGATGCAGCGTCGAAACAACCACCAGTTCGACCCCTTTAGCGGGAGTGCGGACGACTACGGCCCACCGCCCGACTTAGACTTCAACGATCCGGCGGCCATCGCCGCGGCCCTCTCGGTCGTGCCGCCGAAAATGGCGACGCCGGCCGAGGTCCGGCAAGAGGCCAAGGACCGACGCGACCGCATGTTTGACAGTTTCCGTACGCTCCGGCAGATCCTCGAGCGGCACGAGGCCACCGTCCAGAAGCGCTGGCTCAAGAAGACGCGGCAGCAGCGGCTCCAGATTCTGCTCCAGGCGTGGCCCAACATGGCCGCCTCGCACCGGCCCGATTTCCATGCCTTCCGCAAGGGGTATCGGAACGGCCGGTATGCCGACGCCGCGCGATACCGCGAACACTTCATGTGGCCCTACATCAACCAGGAGGATCTCGTCAAGCCACGGGCCCTGCTTCTGCTGCTCAATGCCCGCGGCCGCAGCCCGCCCTCGGCCTTTGCCGCCGCCGACGGCGAGGCCATGCACGTCGGCAAGGTCACCTCGGCCATCATGCCCGTCTTCCTCAACGAATACGTCATGCTCATGAACGGCGTCGTGGCGCCGGCGGACTACGGCAAGCTCGTGTCGTGGGACGACCATCCGGATGCCTTCGAATGGATGTACACACGGGCCCAGTTGCTGCCCGGCGAGGGTCTGCTGATCCTGGAAGCGCAAGAACGGCTGCTCGCCTTCCTGGTGGCGTGCTGCCAGCAGACGCTCCACGAAATCGAGCCGGCGCAGCTCGTGGGGGACGCGTACCCGGTACAGCCGGAGCCCCAGCTAAAGACGGAGGCCGACATCGCCGGGTTCGACTCGCTGGCCGTCCTGGCGGCCGAAGCGCCGTACCGGCTGCCCGCCAAGCTGGACCTCGGCCGCATCGTCTCGCTCCTGGACGCCAGGGCGTCGGCCGCTGCGGACCACGTATGGGCGTTGCGCGAGGACCCGAGCTACTTTGCCGACCGGCTGCTCGAGGCGCGGGACCACCGCCTCGAGTCGCTCAAGGACACCGACAACAAAGACCACCCGACCACGGCGCCGCTGCGCCAGCACATCTTGTGGGCGCGCGTCATCGGGAGCGTCGTGACGGAGGCCTATCTCCCCCACGAGGTGTTTGCCGAGCTGCTCGTCCAGGCCCGCGAACTGCAGGCACTGCAGCAACAGTACGCCGCAAGCATTGCGCCGGACAAACCGCTGCCTGAGGAATACCTCGCGGCCATCCTCCGGTTTCGCCACTACCTGAACTAGGCCGCGAAGGGACCCATGACGGTGCTGAAAACGGCGGTCGTGGCCTCGCCGCCGCTTCGCAGCTTCTATGCCCGCGAGCCGCCGCCGAATCCGACCACATCCAAGATCGTCGCGGTCGCCAAACCGGGTGTGAAGAGCGACCCGGTCCGGGACCAGTTGCTGTGGCTCCTGCAGACGCTGTGAGAGGACGAGAAGCCGCTCTTCTTCCTCGGGCTGGCCAACGTCATCGACGAACTGGAGCGGCTGCTGGCGGTGGAGCGGCCGGCCAAGGACTTCGTCTCGGCCTACGTGGCGAGCGTGGTCGGCGACCTCTCGATCCTGTCCCAGTGCCTCCACCAGCTCGACCTCTACCAGCCTTGGGCGAACGGCTTCGAATCCAAGGCGGCCGAGCGCCAAGAAGACATCGCAGACGAGTTTGGTCGCCGCACAGCCGCCTGGGGCAAAATGGTGGCGGCCCTGGCCGAGACCAACCTGACGGAGGCGGCCAAACTGGGCGCGCCGACGGGGGGGCGCTTCACGTACCCCTTCGAGAAGCGTCGCACCAAAGACAACACCGCCGTGCTGCAGCAAGCCGAGCGACATCTCGATGCGTTCTGGGCCAGCATCGACCGGCTCCTGTACGTCAAGGCCGACAACCTGCAAGGCACCGCGACGCGCCGTCTGTTGACGCTGCCCCGGATCGTGCAACGCACACCCAACTGGGTGGACAAGCCACAACCGGCTCCCACCACGTCGGGCCCAACGTCTGGCAAGGCCGGCGCCGGCGAGGCCACTGCCGTCGCCCAGCCGCTGTCGCCGTTCTATTCCCGCCTCGGCAGCGACAAGCCGACCTTCAGCCGCAGCGACGTCACACTCCCGTCCAGGCCCAAGACGAAGACGAGAGGTCCGTCGCACCAAAGCGGACACGAGGCAGCCACAGCGGCCACAGCGGCCACAGCAGCCGCAACAGCCGCGGCAGCCGAGCAGGCCGACCGACAACCCACATTCGCCGTCGACGCACGGGCCCTGAAGGTCTTCCGGACCCTCTTCTTCAATCCCGATACGACCTCCACGCCGGGCGAGGTGCCGTGGAACGATTTCCTCCATGCCATGGCGTCCACCGGTTTCAGCGCTGAGAAGCTGTATGGGTCTGTCTGGCAGTTCCGTCCCACCAGGCTGGACATAGAACGGAGCATTCAGATTCACGAGCCGCATCCGCAGAGTAAGTTACCGTTTGTGAGGGCCAGGTGTATCGGCCGCCGCCTCCACCGAGCGTACGGGTGGTTTGGGGGCATGTTTGTCTTAGCAGAAAAGTGAGAGAAGTAATCATAATAGGACGTAGGCGTGAGAAGAGACATTGTAAGAATTACGACATACAGCGTGGTCTGTTTTTTTTGAACAACCTTGTCCCGCTGGCACTACACAGCTTCCTCCCATTCTTTATCGTCCCGTAGGCCTATTCGCTATCGTAACTGGACCGCATTCATACTCTACACTGGGAGGACTCTCTGCGCAGTCCGTGACCTGTCTGAGCTAAAGCTACGTGATCCTTGGGATGTGTGGCGGCAGTGACGTAGAGAACTTGCAAAGGCCTAGAAACGGGAAGCGAAAAGACAAACACAGCAGGCAGTTTGCGGACCATAAGGCCATCACGGGGAACCCTCACACCCCGTTGGCCTTGGCCGGCTGGACGTCGCACAGCGGCGTGATGCGGCCCGTCCGCAGCTCCTCGGCCACCTGCGCCGACACGGCCGGCCAGCGCGCCCGCGTGTCCGCCTCGGCGTCGAACGCGTACAGCCACCGGTTGCGGATCTTGATCGACTCCGGGTCGATCGCGGCGCCGTCGTCGAGGTCCCGCAGCGCGTTGTGCCACCGGTCGCGCAGGTCCTCGCCGTTGGTCTGGCTCTGCCGCACGCGCGCGAACCGCAGCTTCTCGTACGTCCGCGTCGCCAGCGGCACGTCGCCGCGGGCCAGCGACAGGCACACGGCCAGCACGCCCGCGCTCTCCGTCGCCTGGCTCGCGCCCTGCGCGCTCGTCGGCAGGTGCGGGTGGCAGCTGTCGCCCAGCAGCGCGATCTGGTGCGACCGCGCCGCCACCCACGTCGGCAGCGGGTCGCGCGAGCAGATGAGCCAGTCCAGGCACTCAGTGCTCGCGGCGACGGCCGCGCGGATGCGCGGGTCCACCGTGGCGATGCACTGCCGCACCTCGTCCATGTCGCCCGCGCGGAACCACGACTCGCCCGTCAGCATGGCCTGCTCGCGCGCGCGGTCCGTGAGCTTGCGCGTCACGATCCAGTTGAACTCGGCGCCGTCGCGCAGCGTGTTCTGGATCATGTGCGTGTCGATGCCGATCCAGATGTTGACGCAGTCGTGCTCCACAAACGCGCGGCTCTGCGGGATGTCCCGCACGTGGTCGCTCGTCCCGTACGCGCGGAAGCACGCGTAGCCGCTGCTGCGCGGCGCGTCGGCGAACCCGAGCACGAGCGTGCGCGCGCGCGACTTGATGCCGTCGGCGCCGACGACCAGATCGGCCTCGTCGGTTATGCCATCGGCGAAGACAACCTTGACGCGGGGCCGGGGCCGGGCCCGGGGGCGTTGTTTCGTTTCTGTGGCGGATGCGGCGTCGTCTGGTTCCGCCGCCGCCGGGGCCGGCTCCGGCTCCGGCTCCGGTTCCACATACTCCACCACCTCCCGGCCCATGTAGAGCGGAATGCCCGCGTCGCGCACACCCGCGAGGAACGCCTCGTGGTAGTCCCCCCGGTGGCCGATGCGCCCCGCCATGTCCATGAGCGGCTGCTCGGCCAGCACCTTGCCGTCGTGCCAGCGGCGGATCTGCATGGTCTCGGCCTGGTTGCCGATGCGGATCAGCCGGTCGTAGAGGGGCGGCGAACCACCGGCGCCCCAGCGCTGCAGCAGCTTGAGCGCGTTCTCGCCGAGGCCGAGAGAGTCGCCGAGCCGCCGAAACGTGCGGATCTTTTCGTAGACGACCACGTCGTGGCCGTGGTGGCGCATGGCCAGGGCCGCGGCGCAGCCGCCGAGGCCGGCGCCGACGACAATGACTAACTGTGTTTTAGCAGACGGTTTGCTGTCATTGCGAATGCGAAAGGATATAGAATGGCCTTACCCTTCATGCGGTCAGAGGATGCCATAGCGTGTTGAATGGTTCTTATCCAAGACGTACTCAATCTCGCTCGGCTTTGTCTCAGCTCACTGGGCCGTCCAATGTTCTGGAGTGAAAACCAGGCTCGCGCAGCATACCACCTACTTAAGACCATCCAATGATTCCGCGTCTTGGGTCCTGCTGTGCTCCCACACGACGCGGGATATTCTCAGACTACAGGCAGAAAGGAAGGGTGTCCTCATCTGCCGGGCCTGGGGGCTGCCCCACTGGTTGGTTGCATCGGGAGCGTGCCGCCGACTCGCCCACACCACTCTCCAGATCGTAGCGACGCAAGAACGGGGGACGATCGCTGCGGAGAAGACGAAGAAGGCGATGCCAGACTGCAGATACGCCGGGGGACTGTGCGACCAGAAGTGAAACATTATGGCTGCGAGCTCTTCTTGGCACGAAGAAATACCTGCTTGGTCCTGCCGGAGAGGTATATTAGCTGTAAACCGCCTCCGTATCCACAGCCCATAGCTTCACTTGAGAAGCAGGACCTTCATACCAGACTTCCTCGTTCCCCCCGAAAGAGAAACAAAATGGCCGATTCCGTGGTTCCACAACCAGAAGCCGTCGCCGCACCCGCACCTCTGCCCACCCTCAGCGAGGCCTACAATGCCGCCCCGGCCTATCTCCTGGCCGAGGCCACCGTCGCCCGGGACCGCATCGCCGCCAACCGCACGCTGCCAACCCGGCACCCGCGCACAGGGGGTCTGCATCCGCCGCCGGGTATGACCGTCGACGCGTTCCTCACCGCCGTGGACGAGTTGCGGGCCGAGCTTGGCGGCGACCACAGCCTCGTGCAGGTCAACGACGCCGGCGTCGACCTCGTCGACGGCTGGTACCTCGACCGGCCGGCCACCACGCACGACGCATTCCACATTGCCGCGCCCGAGGCCCTCGTCAGCAGCGCCGTCGTGTTTCCGCGGTCCACGGCGGACGTGCAGGTCGTGGTGCGCTGGGCCAACCGACACGTGGTCCACGACAACAACGACAACGGCAATGACCGGGAGAGGGAAGGGGACGGACGGCATGGCATCCCGCTGTATCCCATCTCCATGGGTCGCAACCTCGGTTACGGCGGCGCGGCACCGCGCGTGCCCGGCGGCGTCGTGCTCGACCTCGGCCGTCGCATGCACGCCATTGTCGACCTCGACGGCGCCAACGCCAGCTGCGTCGTCGAGCCGGGCGTCACCTACTTCGCGCTGTACGACGCCGTGCAGGCCCTCAACAGAGAGATGCAGCGGCAGAACAAAGCGACGCCGCCGCTCTGGATCGACACCCCGGACCTCGGCGGCGGCAGCGTGCTCGGCAACGCCGTCGACCGCGGCGTCGGCTACACGCCGTACGGCGACCACTTCGCCCACCACTGCGGCCTCGAGGTCGTGCTGCCGGACGGGTCGCTGCTGCGCACGGGCATGGGCGCGCTGCCGGGGCCCGACGGCACCGACAACCCGGCCTGGCAGGCGTTCCAGCACAGCTTCGGCCCGGCCATCGACGGCCTCTTCTCGCAGAGCAGCCTCGGCATCGTCACGCGCATGGGCGTGCACCTCATGCCGGCGCCGCCCGCGCACCAGTCGTACTGCCTGACGTTCCCGCGCGACGACGACTTTGCCGCCATCGTCGAGGCCATCCGCCCGCTCGCGCAGCAGGGGGTGCTCGGCAACGTGCCGCAGCTGCGGCACGTCGTGCAGGAGCTCAGCGTGACCGGCCGGCCGCGGCGGTCGTTCCGGGCCACGACGGACGACGACAAGGCGTCCCGTTCGACATCCGCGTCCGCCGCGTCCGCCGCGTCCGCGCGGGACAGCAGCCCCGACAC
>AZHD01000010.1:174553-185677 GCA_001636815.1 Niveomyces insectorum RCEF 264
GTGGCCAAGGTGCAGCGGGAGGCCGCCGCCGACGACCCATCGGCCCCGACGCCGTCGTCGTCGTCGTCGTCGTCGTCGTCGTCGTCCGACGCCGTGGCGGTGCACGTGGCCACGGTGCGGCCGGACGGCAAAGTGGAGTTTACCGACGCCAAGGACCTGAAGGAGTTTGTGCGGTAGGCGGATGGGAAGGGAGGGCGCTCAAGGAAACGAACAAAAGGTGTAACGTTTTTTGTCCATTATCTTGCACCAAAAGGAGCATACCCCAAGGGATGGCTGCGTTTTCGACTGGTGGAAACCACATTATCAACCTTTTCGCTCAACTAGGGGCAGCAGCCCGTGAAGTAACGTGCGCGTCGCCGCATGCAGGTCCCATGCACATGCAAGGCTACGGCACGAGAAGCGGCTGCAGCGTCTTAACATATACAACTCGCGGATCTGTCCATCCGTTACGCCGGTTACATTCACAGATCATCTCTTCGACGTCTTGCCGGACCCCCAAAAGACCATGGAAATCGCATGCGATTTCACGGTGGACTGCGACGACGCGCTTGTTTGGCATCAAGCATCTTATATCTTGGAGAGAACATCAATGCCTTCGCTTGTGTTTTGGCCAGCAAATATAATCTAATCCACAGATGATTACAAAGGAAGAATCCAAGAGTCTACGCGTAGCCGTAGGGCTGCCCCGGTCTGCATAGACCAGGCTAGCGAAGAGCCTTTTCTTAACGGAGTGCAGTAGTGCTACGGCATGACACTCCTCCCGTCTTATAGGCGCATTGGCCGGCCGGCAGGCTCTGAAGAATGCAGGCGTTGTCGTTGTGGTAAACTCCGCGGAGATAAGATGCGAGGCCACGCCCTGTAACAAGCCCACACGCGGCATCAGCCGCCCGGCCGTGATGCACCGGGAAGCAAGTACATAAATCCAGCGATCTAACGTAAGACAAACAAACAGACGATGACGGTGTCCGTTAACAGCATCTGTCGTGTACGGTGCATGCCCAAGGAACAAAGAAAAAACGTCATTCTGCAAGACGTTGTTCGACCCCATCGTCACCGTCTTTGAATCTTGTGCCCCATTCCGCTATCGGGACCGGTCTGGACATACCGCCATCTTGGTACTCAGTGTTGGCCAGCAGACGCACAACTGCACCCACACCGTGTGGTCGTGGCGGTGCAACCGACCTGCTTACCCGAAGATTGCAGATTGTCTGGTTTTTGTTCTGGTCGACGATCGCGTAGACACAACCCGAACGCCTTCTATGTTTCGGTTGACCCTCGGCTCTCCGAGATGTCTAAAAAGCGACGACCTGTCTGTGGTGCCGGAGAACAGAACAGACAAAGCCCAAAAGGAAAGCGAGTATCTATTCGTCTGTTGGTTATTGGGAATGGACGGTCTTTCTTTTTCCCTCTCGCTCGGTGATAAAACAAAAACACCAATCATGTCTCTCTTTATTTTTATTTTTATTTTTTTGATTTGAAATCACCGACTTTCTTGCGGCTTCGGTGTTGCTCGTATCTCTCCACTGTTTTTGAAGCCCGTTCACAGGAATATGCCGTAGTTTGCTTTGTACGGGGCCGAAACTTTGTTACGGGGCAGGCCGTCGACTGCTGACTGGCCGTACCGGTGCGTGCGTATTTCCAAGCCAGCTGTTCTGCTGTTGCTTGTCGCCGGGCCGGAGATACCAACAGCGCGAGCAAGGGAAGAGGACAGGACTCGCGACGAGAGAGGCAAAACGTCGAGGCCGAAACCAACAAAAAAAAAAGGGGGGGGAACCCGCTTTTAACGCTCTGGTTGCGGCCGTTAACTCCTTGCCTGCCCTCAGGGGCCAAACGGGTTTCCCTAAAATGAAATTACTCATGCTTGCTTTTTTGTCACTTATAACTTTTCCCGACGCCGTTGCTTTTTCCTGTGGATCTCGGTTTTAACTGTTTTCACTCTTTTTGACTGTTTTTTGGTCTTCATATTTATAACCGACCCTGTCTGCTCTCTATCGTTTGGCGGCTTGTTTCGAGAAGACGTTGTTCTTCTTCGGCTTCGTCTTGGACAACATTCTTTTGTTTTATATTATTGTATTGTAATTTTTGATTCGTCTTGTACCGCACACTCGTCTCAACACATATCCTTCTTTTTTTCTTTCACACACACACACACACACCATGGCCGAACCAATAGAGGCCGACACCGCGCCGTACGCGGGCCGCGCCTCCGTCTCGTCTCATGGCCACCACGGGCGGCGGCTGTCGTCCCTGGAGCGCATCCCGTCCCAGAACCAAGAAACCGACGCCAACCTGTACCCGGAACCAGCCAACGTTGTCGCCGCCGACCTCGAACGGGCCGGCTACGACGCCGAGGAGGGAGAAGACGAAGAAGACTCGTCGTCGTCATCGGGCAAGGCCGAGGACGGCGGCAACAGAGCGGGTGGGCAAGCCACTGCGGCACCCTCTGCCGCACCACCAGCCGCCGCTGCCGCTGCCGCTGCCGCCGATGAAAAGAAGAACGGTGCGGCGGCTGCCCCGCCCGGCGGGCCACCACCGGGGCTCCGCCCCGCCGATTTTCCCGACGGCGGCCTGCGCGCCTGGTCCGTCGTCTTTGGCGGCTGGTGCGGCCTCTTCTGCACGTTCGGCCTCATCAACTGCATCGGCGTGTTCGAGACGTACTACGTCAACGGCCCGCTGGCGCACTACTCGCAGGGCACGATCAGCTGGATCCTGTCGCTCGAGGCCTTTGTCATGAGCTTTGGCGGGCTCGTCTTCGGCCGCCTGTTCGACACGTACGGCCCGCGCTGGCTGCTCGTCGGCGGCACCGTCGTGTACGTCTTCGGCCTCATGATGACGAGCCTCGCGTCGCAGTACTACCAGTTCCTGCTGGCGCAGGGCGTCTGCGCGGCCGTCGGCTCGTCGGCCATCTTCAACGCGTGCATGGCCTCGGTCGTGTCGTGGTTCTTCCGGCGCCGCGCCGCCGCCTTCGGCATCATGGTCTCGGGCTCGTCGCTGGGCGGCGTCGTGCTGCCCATCATGCTCGACCACCTGATCCCGCGCATCGGCTTTCCCTGGGCGGTGCGCGCCGTGGCGTTCCTGTTCCTGGGCCTGCTGGTGCTCTGCGCGCTGACGGTGCGCTCGCGCCTGCCGCCGCGCCCGCGCCCGCTCGTGCTCGCCGAGTACCTCAGCGGGTTCCGCGAGCCCGTGTACCTGCTCACGGTGGTGGCGTCGTTCTTTTTCTTCTGGGGCATGTTCCTGCCGTTCAACTACATCGAGCTGCAGGCGCGCGCCGCCGGCATGCGGCCCGCGCTCGTGCCGTACCTGCTGCCGATCATCAACGCCGTGAGCATCGTGGGCCGCATCGCGCCCGGGTTCGTGGCCGACCGGTGCGGGCGCTACAACGTCATGATCGCCATCACGGCGCTGTCGGCGGTGATCTCGCTGGCGCTGTGGATCCCGGGTAAGTCGACGGGCGCGCTCGTGGCGTACGCAATCCTGTTCGGGTTCAGCTCGGGCGGCTTCGTGAGCCTGAACCCGGCGCTGGTGGCGCAGATCTCGGACCTGCGGCAGATCGGGGCGCGCACGGGCACGGCGTTTGCCGTCATGAGTTTCGGCGCGCTGACGGGGTCGCCGATCGCGGGCGCGATCACGACCAACGGCAGCAACCCGTTTCTGGGCCTGCAATTCTTCTGCGGCTTCACGATGCTGGCCAGCGTGGTCATCTTTGTGGCGGCGCGGGTGCTGCAGGTGGGCATCAACCCGTTGAAGAAGGTGTAGGGGGGAGGAGATGGAGGTCAAAAAGGAAGGGTCTTCTCGGAACTAGCATTGCATTTGTTTGGTGTGCTTTTAGACGCTGGGATAGAAATTGTCAGCAGCGTTTGGGTTTCTGGGTGGGTTTTGGTTTGGCGGCGCAAACGCCGTGGTCAGTCAGCATCAGCATGTACCGTCAGCGGGCTTTGCAAGGCCATCACCGTCGTGTCTCTCTAATGCAATGCAGAGCACGCTCACATCAAGCTCCGCGTCTGTGACCCTTTTCATGGACATCACATGCTTCGTTACCGAGATATAATCTACTTTTCCATCCTTCGTGTTCTGTTTCTTTCACCGGCGGCATGGACGCCGTCTTCGACATCGTCTAACCAGAGCACTTGCAGACATTGCGACGACATCTCACGGACGGGAATATCAGCAGTCGTTTTGTCCATCTTGTGCACGGCGTCACGACCAACCTTCGTTGGTCGTTCTGCCTTCCACACTGCCACCGTGTTGCCAACATCACGTGCTTGGATGGACGACAGTGACAGGGGCGTTGGGGAGCAGCAGCTTGCAGAACGATAGGCGACAGCTTGAAAGCTCTTTACCTCCTATCAAAGCTCCTTCCCTCCCAAAACGCGGCTGTCTCTCTTTCCTCGAATCCGGGCCTCCGCTTTCTCTTGGCAGCCAATCCGCGGCCGCAAAACGATGTACAGCCCCTTTTTGCCAGCCTTCCCTTTGACATGAGGTTTCTTTTTTCTTTTTCTGTTCTTCTTTTTTCTTTTCTTTTCTTCTCTTCTTCCTTTTGCTCGCCTCCGGAACGAGGCCCAAACGAGCCGTATACACGCGTACTTTGTAAAGTGTATTGCCCAAACAAGCACATCTTTTGTAGCGTTCCTTCCTTTTTTGTCACGGTTCTTGCCTCGCCTTCGTTCTTTCCGTTTTCGACTTTTGGACGTTCGACGTTCGTGTTGGCCGGTCATCCTGGCCAAACAAACAAAAGCCATTTTGTTGCTGTGGTGCGCGTCGTCCATCGCGCCTTCCTCCAGTTCAGACAAAATCCATACGGATCTGGTCGTACGTTCGAGGCGCTCTCCGTTGCGCCTTCCCCTTTCGCATTTGCGCTGTCTTTTTTTTTTTTTGTGCGTTTTCCACACAAAACCCTGATCTTTCCTGTTTTGTCGGCTCCCTCTTCTTCTCCTCTCTTTTCCTCTTTCTTCATCTCTCTTCCTCCATTTTTTCCCTCTTTTTTCCTTTCTTTTGTGAACCTCTTGTTTGCCCTATCTTTTTCGCCAACACCTTTTTCTCCTACCTTCTTCACCCCGCTTCACCAAACGCGAATCCGCTTTTTGTTTTTTCTTTTTTTCTGTTCCTCCTTTCTTTTTCTTTTTCCCGTTCTTCAACCTTCTTCCATTTGTTCTTTTTCGCCTCTTTCTTTTCTCTTCTTTTCTCTTTTTCTTCCCCAACCTTTACTCGTTTTCTTTTTTTTTTTCTTTTTCACCCTCGTCAGATTCTCTTCAGCGTTCGCAAACGCTTTTCCGACTTGTTTCATTCCTCGTCAAACTTCGGATCCATCGACCAATTTGCGATATTTCCAACTTTTTTTTTCTTTTTCCTCCCATTTCTTCTTTTCTTTTTCCTCCTCCTTCTTTTCTTCCTCTTTTTCTTATCCACCCCCGCTTTACTAAGTAATACGATCCCGCTTTTTCCTATTTTTTTTTATCCAACTTGCTTGTTCTCACTTTTTCTTTCTTTCTTTTTTCTTTTTTCTTCTCTTCTTTCTTTTTTTCCCTCATTCTCTTGACTTTCCTCTCACTTCCCTCTCAACGCCACGCTTTACTCTCACCCGCTGAAGCTTCAACACTGCTCACCTCACCCTGCCATCATTTGCTTCTCGCATTTCTCAGCCATCTTTTTCATTTATTTACATCTTCTTTTCTGTCTCGATACCCTCTCTTTTTTCAATTCTTCCTCTAGATTTCATCATTTACGACCACCGTTTCTTTGCATCGTTTCTTCGTCACGATCTAAACTAAAAATCCTCCCGTCTTTACTCTTCACGTCCGAAGACCACCCCATCTCTCCTCACGTCGCTTTTTCACTTTTTTTTTCATCTGTCATCACAAGTCAGACGCGTTTCACCCAATCTTACCGTCTCAGCATCACCACCATGCCACCCCGTGGACGACCGCCCGGCCGCAAGTCGGACCTACTCCACCGGAAGCAGCTGGAAAAACAGCGCGAAGCACGGCTGGCACGCGAAAAGGAAGATCTACGCAAGCAAGGACGCGGGGCCCAAAAGACCGCGGACGCGACGGAAACGCCCGCCGACGAAACCCAGCAACCAGAACCCGCCCAGAAACCGAAACTCACAGCCGCCGCGGCCAAACGCGAAGCCGCCGCCGCTAGGCGCGCCGCGCGACTGTCGCGTGGGACGGCCAGGCCCGACGACGTGTCCCAGGTGGTAGGTTCTGCGCTCTGCGCTCTCTCCCCGCGTTTCTTCTTTTGACGCGGGCATCTCAGCGTTCAGAATCCAGCTGCACGTGCTTCGTGTCGTCCGTCATAGTTCCCTTACTGACCACACAACAAGGACGAGACAAACAACCCCACGCCGCAGCGTACGGGCTCGCACGCGCCGCGCCACGCCGGCAATGGGTCCGTCGTGCCGGACGACGGCGACGCCTCAGACGGTGCGTCCATTGTGGCGGTGGTACGCCCGGCGTCACCGCCATCCGTAGCGGCACCGACACCGGCTCCGGCCGCATCAGCATCACATGCGACGGCACGCCGTGTTCCCGGCGACCGCAACGGGCACACCGCACCGGTGAACCGTCGTGGCCGTGGCGGAGGCGCGGCCGCTGGTCGTCTGGCAAGCACGTACACGTCGGCTGCCGTCGATTTGGACGCCATCAGCCACAGGCAGCTGAACGAGGACATTGACGCGTACATGGTCGACCTCGACTTTTGCAACTCGCAGCTTAGTCAGCAAGACCTCACGCCGCAGGAGGAGCGCACGCTGCAGCTGCGCCGTCTCGACCTCAGCCACCAGGTCCGCTTTAGCCAGCACCGCATTGAGGCTCTTGTCGCCCAACGGCGGCTCTCGGGGGGCCGGCCGCTGACCGCTGCCTACCGAGGATCGCCGGCACAGCGCGCCGGCGACGGAACCAAAGGCACAGACTACTTCGCCAACGGGACGAACGGGGTCAACGACGTCAACGGCACGACGGGCCGGCATCCGGGACCACGTGGGGCACAGAAGCGTCGACTGTCCGCCGACGACGCGGTCGAGGTACGCCGCACGCCGGGCCGCCGCGGCCGCCCCCGTGGGAGTCTCGGGGCGTACAAGCGCGCGCGGCTCTCGGCGAGCATCGTGCACGATGTCCGGGACAGCGAGGACGGCAGCGATCGGGAGGGCGGCGGCAATAGCCCTCATGGTGTGAACGGCGCCGCTAATGGCGACGACTCTGTGGACGTGGACGCCGAAAACGATAAGGCTGACAACGACGACGGTCATGATGACGACGACAATGACGAGGACAACGACGACGACGACGACGACACCACAGCAGCGGAGGCCGTCCAGGAACTGACTTTGGGCGAGGCGACCGACGGCAGCACATTCGTCAGCTCGCCCTTTGCTAGCCTTGGTGGCGGCAGCGACGGCCACTCGCTGCAGCGGCTTGGCTTCTGGAAATGCCGGCTGTGTGTGTCGGAAAAGTACGTCTCGGCAGCGGCATCCGAGCGGCTGCCGAGCGCGCCATCGAAGTGGCCACTTAAGGATGTCGGCAAGCTCATGTCGCACTACTTTGACCTGCACACGGAGCACGAGCCGCGCGAGCGGTGCGCCGAGCTGGGCGCCGCCCTGGCCGGGAACAAGGGCCCCTTTGAGTACTGGCTGCGCAAATCGCGGGCGCAAAAGACCGTGGACAAGTCGATCATCGACGAGGTCATTGCCGAGCTGCTGAAGGGACAGGTGCCGAAGTTGCTGCGTGACCTGTGCCGGGCGGCGGCCGGGTTTCCAAGTGCGTGAGAAGGGAAGGGAGAACGCCGCCGACGAGCAATGCGGGGGCCCCGGGGGGGGGTTGCTCGTCGTTGGCAATTTGGAAACAGGATCGTCAGCCTGTCGATTTCATTGGTTTGCTCAGTCCACGCCGACCATACAGCTGCAGTCACACATACGTCTAGGACCGTTTGCTGCCTGCCGCTGTCTGGTTGCGTTTTGTTTGGATGTGCTTGCTTTTATCCTCCGCTTTTCGTCCGGCGAGTAGCCGAGACCCGGATCTCCGGCTCCTACCGGTCGGCCGGAGATGGGCGAGCACAGAATTTTTTGTGGGCATGGCAGTGTTTCTATTTTTTTGGTTGTTTTTGTTTTTTTGATGTTGTGAACAGGACTCGTACGAGTTCCGTGTTGGGCCCTTTTTGCTAGAAAGAAGGCCGCTTTGAGCAAAGCAAACGGACGCGAGGGACAAAAAGAGACAAAAACACAAAACAGGCGGGGATGAAGACGGCCAAGAACAGAGACACACAACACAAACAAACAACTGACCAACAGGCGGGGACGAAGAGAGCAAACAGAGACACAGTACAGGTGTGGGTGGGCAAGAGCAAAGGAGGACACTTGGAGACAAACAAACTTGGGACAAACAAACTTGGAGACAAATAGAAAAAAAGGGAAAAAAAAAAGGAAAAAGGAAAAAAGAAAAAAGAAAAACAAAGGTGGACGACGACGCCAATATGGGGACACCGTATTGCTCCGTGCAATACGGAGTAAAGGGGATTACACGCAGTTTGGGGCGTTGGGCGGCTGTTTTGGGAGACAGAAGACAATTACCGCCCCTTTGGGTTTTTGCCCTTGCAATAATGTCTGTTGCCTTTTTTTGATCCAGATCCGATGCTTGTCAGTTGTCTTTTGTGATCCATTCCGTACGAAGGAATACCGCATCGTACACAATTCCGGTCAGTCGTTCTGGCACAAGGCAATCCTCTACCTGCCTGCCCTGCCTGCGGACCAGCCGGCTTCTTCCCCTCGTCGCAGGCGGCGGCCAGCAGACGACGGTAATCTCACGTCCTGCGTAGATAACGGGAAGACTGCGAGCATGGAATAAGCACTCGCCGAACCACAGGTACGAAACGGACCGTTTGCAAAAGAGAACCGGGGGCTTCCCGGCTCGCTACGGGCCCTGTCAATGCGTCGTCCACAGTATATATACATTGTATAACATACTAAGTACAGAGTCATTACCTCGTCGATGCACCCCTTGTCCCCGTAATGCCCTCGCCAGTTGTCGTAACAATCTCCTGCTCGCCATGTGCCCATCGTCCTTCGTCGTCTGTACTACTGACCACAGAAAATCATGTGTAATTCAGGTCGGCTTCTATTTGTCCTCCCATCCACGGTTTTGCCTTGGAGACGGGCGCGGTTCTGCCCATAGGCCAGGGCGGGATTGCCATCGCAGGCGAAAGAGGGATCGGCAACAGGCGACCAGAGAACATGAGAGGTGAGGGGGAAGAAGGGCCTCCCTGCACGAAAAGCAACCTCGAAAGTTGCTGTGCCGTTGCCCCTTTCGGGTGTGGCGTCCGCCCTGTCAGGGGTATTGGGTAGTAGTAGTCAGCGTGGTCAGCAAGCCAATGCAGCCGAGGCGGGTTTGATCGGGGGTGGGTCCACGCCAAAAAAAGCTTGTGTTTTCCTGGCGCCGGATGCTCTGGGCCTGTAGCGGTCTCAACGTCAACGGTGTCGTTGCAAGAAGACGCATACAAAGTAGTGCAGTATCAACGGTAAGAGACAGCTTCCCGAAGGGGAGATTGCTGTGGTGCCTTGTTTTCTCCCTCTCCTCTCTTCTCGTGCCGCACGCGCCCTCGGCTCGAGGTGCCTTGTTCTTTTCTTTTTCTTTCCTTTCTTTCCCTTTTTCCGGATCCTATTCCTTCTCGGCTCGGTCTTTTTTTAAAATATACGTATATATATTTCTTTTCGACACAATTCTTCTCTTATTTGGTTTTCTTTATGTTTTTGTTTTGCTCCTCTTCGTTATGTACTCTTCACCACCACCATCAGGCAACATCTTTATGGCCCTCAGACACATCCGCCCTCCGCCGCTCTTGACGGTCAGGGGCCCCATGGACGGCCTGGGCGATGCTGCTATCCAGGCAAAGTGACCAATACCACGTCGTTTCCTCTGTCATCTCGAATCCATGGATGCCCGCTGGTCGGTCCGGACCTTGAGTCTCCATTTGGTCGTTGGTCCTGCTTTTTGTTTGTTTGCTTTTTGTTTGTTTGTTTGTTTTGTCCAATTTCTACTTCTTCCCCTCAAACCAGCTTGTTCCTGACGGTCTTTGCCTTGGTGGGTAGGATCGGCAGTCCAGTTTATCGATGCGGCTTTTTTGGACCGGTCCTTTTAAATACCATACAAAGTGATATCCCTACCTTTCTTATTGACTCCCCTTGCCTTTCACCACTTGGCCTCGCCCGCCGCCGCTCGCCTTCCTTTTTCAGACCGTCTCCACGCCGCCTGCCTTGTCCATTCCTGGCAGGAGGCTCGTGTCGATGCAGGCCCCCCCGGTATTGTACATCCAACGAAGGCGGAGATGCCTGCAGACGACTATTCCAGCACGAGATGCATCGTCGCCAGTCCACGCTGCCTGTCCATCTACAGACAGACCTCGGCCGTCATGGCGGTTCCGGATGGCGACAAGGGTGTGAGGGAAATGGCGCTTACGAAGTAAGCAAATCACAACCAAAAACCCGGGTATTCTTATTTACATAGTTGTACATACGACCTGGTCTACGGCACAGCCGGGATGGGGGCACGTCGACCACTTTGCTGTTCTCCTGTAATCTAAATCCCTGCTGCGGCGGCAATCTATTTGTGTTGTTGGGTGCTGCCTCCCATACGCTGCAGATGGCTACATGGTCTTGGCGTGTATATAAACCACCACCGGTGGCCATCCCGTGCCCTCGATACCTCCTGTCTCACACGCCGCCCTCGCTCGTCTCAGTCCTATTTATTACTCTGTCCTACGCCGTACTACCTCTCTCCCCGTCCTCACTCTTTCTAATACCTTCACCACTTGACACGTACCACCACCACCCTCCCCACCCCCACCATGGCCGGCAGCAACACGCTCCGCCAGCCCGGCCGGGCCGTCTGGAAAAAGGCCGCCGCCGCCGCCGTGTGCTTGTGCGCTGCCACCACGGCCCAGGCCGCCATCCTCAGCTCCATCGCCGCCGCGCCCGCCGGCTGGTCGGTCGTAGCAGCACCACAAGGAGGAGGAGGAGGCGGCGCTGGGACCGCGGGACCCCCTGGTAAGACCTACGCCACCAACGACGCACCCGCCGACGACGAGCCCACCCACGTCTTCACCCTCGCCCTCGCCATGCAGAACCTCGACCAGCTC
>AZHD01000010.1:188645-201419 GCA_001636815.1 Niveomyces insectorum RCEF 264
GGCGGCTGCGTCGGCGCCGCCCCCTGCCAGGCCGGGCGCGCCGTACCGCAGGTTGTGTTCGACCGTGTCGTTGAACAGGGGCGTGTCCTGCGGGACGACGCCGATGGCGGCGCGCAGCGACGCCAGCGACACGGCCCGCACGTCCTGGTCGTCGATGAGGATGCGGCCCTGGTCCACGTCGTAGAACCGGAACAGCAGCCGCAGCAGCGTCGACTTGCCGCAGCCGCTGGGCCCCACGATGGCGACCTTTTGCCCCGCGGGGATGGTCAGCGACAGGTTGCGCAGCACGGGCGCGCGGTCCGGGTGGTAGCCAAAGGTGACGTTGTCGAAGCGAATGGTGCCGCCGCCCGGCAGGCGCAGCGGCGGGGCCCCCGGCGCGTCCGTCACGCCCCGGTGCACGCGCTGCAGGCCAAACAGGGTCTCCATGTCGAGCAGCGACTGGCGCAGCTCGCGGTAGACGGTGCCGAGGAAATTCAGGGGCACCGACAGCTGGAAGACCAGCTGGTTGATCATGACCAGGTCGCCGACGGTCAGGCCGCCGCCGGCGACGCCCTGGGCGCCCAGGTACATCATGGCCGTCAGCGCCGTCGAGAAGATGAGGTTCTGGCCGCTGTTGAGAAAGGCCAGCGACGTGGCCACCTTGATGGAGCTCGTCTCGTACTGCTTGAGCGCGGCGTCGTAGCGCGCCACCTCGTACGCTTCCTGGCCAAAGTACGCGACGGCCTCGTAGTTGAGCAGGGCGTCCACGGCCACGGTGGAGGCGCGGTTGTCGGCGGCGTTGGCCTGGCGGCGGAAGCGCGTGCGCCAGGCCGTCGTGGCAATGGTGAAGGCCGTGTACGCGGCCATGGTGAGCGCCGTGATGGCGGCAAAGGGCCCGCCGTACTGGTACGTCAGGATGCCGCACACCATGGTGATCTCGAGCGCCGTCGGCAAGACGTGGAAGACCATGCTCGTCAGCAGAAACGAAATGCCCTTGGTGCCGCGGTCAATGGCGCGCGTCAGCCCGCCCGTCTGCTTGGCCAGGTGGAAGCGCAGGTCGAGGTGCAGCAGGTGGTCGAAGACGTTGCCGGCGACGCGGCGGATGGCCTTTTGGGCAACGGACGCGAACACGGCGTTGCGCAGCTCCTGGAAGAGGGTGGCGCCGATGCGCGTGGCGCCGTAGGCCACGATCAGGGAGCCCGCGGCGAGCGCGGCGGTGCCGCCGGTGGTGGCGGCGACGGCGCCGACGTCGACGTTCATGGCGTCGACGATGCTCTTGAAGTAAAAGGGCACCTGCACGTTGAGCACCTTGGCGCCGACGAGCAGGGCGACGGCGATGCCGACGCGGACCTTGGTGTCGAGGCTGCCCTTGCCCGACGGCCAGAGGTAGCGGGACATCTCCTTCATAATGGCCCAGTCGGCCTTGCGCTGTTCGGTCGCGGACTTGTCGATCGTGGCCAGCGGATCGGCCGTGGCGGCTGCCGCTGCTGCTGCTGTTGTTGTTGGTGCTACTGCAGCCCTAGTCTGTTCAGTCGACGACGTGGGCAGGGGGTGGTTCGTGATCTTTCCGGGCTTTCCGGGCTTTCGGGACGGGGTGGACGATGCCGGTGGTGATGGTGGTGAGGGTGGTGGTGGCGCATCGTTTCTCCGGAGGGCTGTCGCCGCTGAGAAGAAGCAGGTCGACGGTTGGGCGTGGTAGGACGACGCAGTCGGTATGACCCTGCGTACGGCGCCGGGCGAGAAGAGAGGCGAAGACGAAGAGGACGAGGACAAGGCGGACAACCTCCGGGCCGGCCATGGTCGCCGTCCGTAGGGGCCGGGGGCCGGAGCGCGAGCGCGCCCCGCGCAGAGCGTCGATGCCCTCGAGAGAGCTTTCGCGGTCATGATGAGCAGACGCGCGCAGGTCCGAGCATGTTTTTGTCGTTGCAAAGTCCTTAAAGAGAAAGTGAGCAAACAGTGAACAAAAGAAGTCGAAGAGAAATCGACAATAAAATGGCCAAAGAGGTGCAGGCTGTTGCTGGAGGGGTATTAGTGGCTGCTAGGCTGTTTTTAGCTGCTGATAGCTGCTTATAGCCGCTGACGGCCGGGAGGGGACCCTCGGAGGAACAGCCATTCAGCAGCAAGCCCCGGCCGGAGTTAGGCGGCAAGCTGTCAAGCTAAGGCTATGGCACATGCGACAACGAGCTATTTGCCTTTTTCGTGCGGGATTTCGTGATCGTAGTTCCCGGTCTTACTTCTGATTAGCTAATCGTCACGTGGACTAGCACTGTCTCGTTCACGTTACGTCCCGGCGCCGTTTTCACCATAATTTTAGGAGAGGATAGTGAAAGGACCTCAAAGCCAAAATAAGATTCCGCCCAAGACCGTGGACTGTTTCTCGTTGCTCAAAAGCAAGGCGTTTTTCCTCCAGTTCAACAGAATGGTGGTGATCCACCGGCCCCGAATACCCGCCGCCGGGCAACGAACGGCCCGTTTGTGGAGGTCAAGGTGGCCGGAGCCCTCCGTCGACGACCTCTGGCTTTGGATGTCTGACCTGGAACTCTTTTCCTTTCCGTCGTATTCTGTATGGGCAGGGACCTGACTTCATGTCAGGGCGTGGACCCAACTCTGACGGCTTTGTCGACGGACGCTACACAGAGGGAACTGCGTGTTGTCGTCCGACCTGGCCCCCATAGCGAGGCTTTACACAGGACATACAACATACCATGCACTGCTTGCCCGATATTTAGCATGTGTGGCTGTTTTGTCGGTGCCTTGTCCAGGCTTTGGGCGCGTCAGCATCACTGCGGCACCTGCACCGACGTCGTCGACTGTCCGGAGTGTAAGTGCATGTGACAGAACGATGGATTGCACACACGCCAACGAAGCTGAAAGACCAGCATAGGGTCTAGAAAAAGCCATGTGGAAGCCATTGAAGCAACTGCCTAAGGAGCCTTCTTTACGGCCAACAACCGACAGCAGGCAAAGAAGACTCATCTTTTAGGAGTCGCGTTGGTCACTGCTCGATTGCTGCCGGTGAACATCTACGGCCACATATGCATCGTATTACTCGAGTGAGAAACAGCCGCCAAATGGATATACGCCAAGAGACGTGACCGTATATCGGCTGGTTGTAGAAAACGTACGTCCAACGTACCTGACTACAGGAGCATTCAAATTGATAAAATGTGCTGTCCAGAAGTATATTGAGGAATGTGAACTACGGTACGAAAGCACCATAAGAACAAACGAAAAACATAAAAATACCCCTAATAAAAAATAAAAAAAAAATGAGAATGGTGAAAAAAAAAATCAGGGTGATAAAAAGGGCCAAATTAAAAAAAAAAAAAAAAAAAAAAATTAAAAAAAAAACCGATAAACAAAGCTCAAAAAAGAGGCATACAAGTGGCATACAAGTTAAGTGTACAAAAAAGCATTTCTCCGATACGGGGAATCGAACCCCGAGCTCCACGGTGAAAGCGTAGGATGTTAACCATTACACCATATCGGATATTGTATTGTTTCAAAATGGCGTACTTTACATTTATATGGCTTAGTAACTGTGGGTCAACCAAACAACGAAACGACCGCAGACAACGTTAACCGTAGAACACAACACTTGATGCAAACGCGGATCATGACAACAACACATTAAGCCCGTCTTTTTTTTAATCTTGGCTATCGTTCTTGTTTTTTATTTTATTTTGAGCATTGACCTCGCCAAAGAGGATGTGTGACATCTTCCATGTTAAGCATAAATGCCGCGGAAGAGGTCCGTTAATCAAGACGCTTTTAGGCAAAGTATTTCGACATTGTGAAGAAAAAGCTATAACAGTAGCTATAGCGATCTAGACCTTCTTTTTTGTTGCGAGACGAACATGTCACCAAGAATACCACCTGTGGCGGAACATCAGCGTGACGAACAGAACAGCGGCCATGAGGCAACGAAGATGGTCCCAGGCGGAACGGCCCATCCTCGCGATCCTGTTCCTCGCGTCCGGCGTAGTACGCGCATACGTCGGCCACGGCATATGGACAAAGACCTGCCCGCACGTCGTGCTGCCGTTCGCACACACCCAACCGTCGTGCCCCAGCCAAGACGGGGCGCGCATCGTCGTCGACGACAGGGGGCCATGGACGCACAAACCGTACTGCCTGGAGGCCACGGGGCGGGAGGAGGACGACGACGAGACCCGCGAGGAGGTCACGGAAATCGACAGCGACCGTGCTGAGAAGGACGACGACGACGACGACGACACCACGGTCGCCTACTGCGTGTACACCAACGCCGCCTTTGGCGCACACGGCCTGAGCGTCGTGGCCCGTCCGCGCACGGTTGCCGCGGCCGGCGTGACCGACGCCATGCACACCGTCACCGCATCCGGCTTCCCCGACGACGCGACGGTGCAGCAGCTCATTTCCGGGTACAACGGCGACGCCACAGGGCCGTCGTCATCGTCGTCGTCGTCGCCATCGTCAACATGGCCGGTGGCCGTGGTCGCCGTGCCCCGCAAGGGCGGCCGCGGCGTCGTGGCGACGCGGCCCATCCGCCGCTTCGAAACGTTCCTCGTCGACACCGCGACGCTGGCCGTGGACGCCCACGTGCGTAGCGCGCTGAACCGGCGGGCCGGGCGTGCTGTCGCTCAGCCAGGGCGGCGACAAGCACGACGATGACGACGATGACGACGACGACGACGACGACGACGACGACGACGGTGTCGTTGTGGACAACGTCCTGCGTACCAACTCGTTCCAGAACCACCACGCCGGCTGGCGGCAGGGATCGTTGTTCCCAGTGATCTCGGTGGGTTGGTGTGTCCTACGTGCGAATGCTCACAACGTTCCACCATTTGCTAATCAACCCACAACAGCGGATCAACCACGATTGCCAGCCAAAGTAAGACGCGGTCTCTCGATTCACGTTTTTTTCTTGCAGTTGCCCAGACGATCTAACCCCCCAGCCAGCGCTTTCCTCCGTCTGTCGGAACATGGCCTGACGGCGGGCGTGGCCGCCTTCCGCGACATTGCGCCCGGCGAGGAGATTACCATCAGCTGTGCGTTCTGTGCTTGTGCTTGTGCTTGTGTCTGTGCTTCCGTACTCCGCTTTGAGGCCCACGCTCACATCGCCCTTTAGACATCGCCCTCGGCCTGGGCCGGGACGAGCGGCAGACGCGGCTCCGGCAGTGGGGCTTCGTGTGCGTCTGCCGGCTGTGCAGCGCGCCCGCAGCCGTCGTCGAGGCGTCTGACGCCCGGCGGTCTCGACTCCGCCTCCTTCGGGACACGGCCGAGGCAGCACTGTCCCGCTGGGACCTGGGCCGAGCCGCCGAGGCGGCCGAGGAAGGGCTGTGTCTGCTCGACGATCGCAGCGAGGACGGCCTCGGTAGCTCCGACGGCACCACCGCCGCGTACGCGCCGCACTTCCACGCGCTGTTGGCGCGCATCGCCGCCGTGCAGGGCCGCGACGACGCGGCCGTCCGGCACGCGCGCATCGCCTCGGGGCTCCGCGTCGACTTGGCGTACCTCGAGCCGCGGGACCGCGCCGCGGACCTGGCGGCCTTGCTGGCGAGTTTCGAGTGAAAAGGAAAAAAAAAAAGGGCAACCCACGACGCGGCATCGGAAAATATTTTTGATTGCCGTTTTATATTGCCCTGCACGGCCAAGCGAGCCGAAAAGGGGCTCGTTCCATGGCAGAAGCCATAGTGCCCCCCCCCCCCTTTACCTCGTCCTTCCTCGCAGACATCAGCCCCCTAAATTAGCCAAGGGAACGCGGCCCAAGACCACCCAGCAGCCTAATGTAGTTTGCCATAAGGGGAAATAAACCTGAAGGTAGTGTTTATTTTTTATTGTTATTATCTGGTATAATGCCTGCGTTCATCGGTTTGGATAACACCCTCGAGCCTGCCCAACCCCTGAGCAAGCCATATCTTTTTTCTCGAGTTCTTCCTTTTGATTCTGCCTTGTCTGCCGTCGTCCTTATTATTTTTCGTCATTCACATGCTTGTCCGTCTCGGCACGATACGACGTTTGCACGGGACGTTAGACAAAGACGAGACGAGATCCTTTTTGCGCCCGTGTCTGCCCGCTTTTGCTGTGTGCAGTCGTGATACCATCCGTGCAAGTGCATACGCCAACAACAATAAAAAGGATATAAAAAGTATTTCTACTTGGCTCATATATTTCCTCATACTAATGCCATCGGTTCGGACGGATCGTAGAACACGCGGTCGCTCCTCCTCGCTCCTTTTTGTGCCACACCCCCTCTCGTTTTTTTATTTACAGCTTCCTGTTCTCTCTCTCTCGCGTCTTTCGTCCGAATCGACGGAGCATGTTTGTTTCTTCTTCTATATGCAAATCGCTCTCTCATCATTTTTATATAGATAGCATACTATATATATGACTCGCTTGCGCTGACAACCGCGCCATGGGTCTGAAACGGAAGACCGCTGCCGGGCGTCACACGGCCACCGCGACAACGACCACGATGATGGTGGCAGCCGCCTCCGCGTTGCTGCTGGCCGGTTGTGCCAGTGCACACGTTGTTTCGGCCGGGCCGGCCGCCGCTCACATGGCTGCCCATGTGCTCGGTCTCGCGCCCTTTCCCGTCCCGGCCGCCCCGGCCGCCCCGAGACGGACGCCACCCCGTGCCGCGTCGTCGTTCTCGGCTCCGTCGCCGGCGTCGACCAACGCGGACGACAGCCTCATCATCAACCTTGGTTACGGCATCTACCAAGGCTACCACAACGAGTCCACCCGTCTGAATGTGTGGAAGGGGTGAGATTTTTTTCTCTTTTTTTTCCTCCTTTTTTTTCTTTTGTGTGTTTTTTTCCTTTGGTCTATTTAGGCCGCCCAGTTCTTGTCCTCGCCGTCTAACAAAACAGCATCCGCTTCGCCGCGCCCCCCGTCGGCGACCTGCGCTGGCAGGCCCCGCGGCTGCCGGACACGGACCACACGATCGCGTACGCCAACGCGTTCGGCCCGCAGTGCCCGCAGTCGCCGCCGGCGGTGGCCGCGTTTCCCCCGGAGTTGGGGAGCGAGGACTGCCTGTTCTTGAACGTGTACGCGCCGGCCGACGACAGCAACACGACAACGTCGTCGTCGTCGTCCACCAGCAAAAAACCCGTCCTCGTGTGGATCCACGGCGGCGGCTACGGCATGGGCAACGGCCAGAGCGACCTCACCGGCCTCGTCAACGCCAACGACAACGGCTTCGTCGGCGTGTCGATCCAGTATCGGGTGGGTTTTCTTCGTTTTTTCTTTTTTCTTTTCTTACTAGTTTTATTTTTTCCTTCCACCTCTCACACCACCAGCTCGGCGCTTTTGGCTTCCTCGCGTCCGCGGCCGTCCGCAAAAACGGTATCGTCAACGCGGGCCTGCTCGACCAGGCCTACGCCCTCATGTGGGTGCAGAACTACATCGGCCTCTTTGGCGGCGACCCGGCGCGCGTCACCATCGCCGGCGAGTCGGCCGGCGGCGGCTCCGTCATGTACCACACGCTCGCCAACGGGGGGACGCCGCACCTGCAGCTGTTTGACAAAGTACGTTTTTTTTTTTGTCTTCGCTTTGCTCTTTTTCTTTTTTTCTCCTCGCTTCGCTCGTGTCTCACTTCGTTTGTTTGCTTGCCACTAGGCCATCGCCGCGTCTCCGTACCTCGTTCCGCAGTACGACTTCGCCGCGCCCGAACCCACCCGCCGGTTCGCCGCGTTCGCCCGCGCCGCCGGCTGCAACGCCAGCGACACTGGTGACGACGACGCCAACGACACCGCGTTCGCTTGTCTCGTCGCCGCCGACACCCACGCCCTCCAGAACGCCAGCGCCCGCGTCTCCGCCGCCGGCACGTACGCCACGTGGGCGTTTGTGCCCGTCACCGACGGCGCGTACGTGCGCCAGCGCGCCAGCGCCCAGCTCGCCCGCGGCGCCGTCCACGGCACCCGCCTACTCGTCGGCAACAACGCCGACGAGGGCACGCTCTTTGTGCCGGCCAACGTGTCGTCGGCGGCCGGGTTGCGCGCGTGGATCGCCACGACGTTCCCGGGGCTGTCCGCGACGAACGTGACCGCCTTGTTGGCCGCGTACGGCGGGAACACCAACACCACCGCATACAGCGGGCCCCTCGTGGCCACCAACGGCGTCGACGGCCCGACGGCCGACGACGTGTCGCAGGCGGCGGCCGGCCCGCAGCAGCGCGCCTACAACATGTACGCCGAGGCGACGTTTGTGTGCCCGGCGTACTGGCTGGCGGAGGCGTTTACGCGGCCGGCCAACCAAACGAGCACGACGGACACAACTGCGTCGCTGGCGTACCAGTACGAGTACGCCGTGCCGTTTGCGTCGCACGGGTCCGACGTCAGCGCGTACCTGGGCCCGGCGGCGGCAAACCAGGGGCCAGACCTGGTGCAGGCATTCCGGCGGATCTGGGGCGGGTTTGTGCTGCAAGGCGACCCGTCGGGGTACGCCGCCAATGCCACCGGCGGCGGCGGCGACAGCTCGTCTGTCAACAACACCACCAGCACCCCCTGGCGTCCCTGGTCGCCCACCAAACACACGCTGCTGAGCCTCAACCAGACCGGCGGGCACCCCGTCACGGTCAACGGCAGCTGGGGCGGCCCGTCGGTGCAGCTGCACGGGCCGGGCCTGCGCAATGCCTTCCGGACGGCCGACGCAGACGCGTGGGAGGGCGGGCGCGGGGCCCGGTGCGCATTTTGGCGGACGGTGGCGGCGTACCTGCCGCAGTAAGGCAGAGTCCGAAGTCGACGATACGGGAGCCAGGGGGGAGGCAGGGTTCGCTCCTGTATGGTTGTTCACGGGCCGATTCTTCTGGATTCAGGATTCCGGTTCGGTATGCACTTCACCAAGCCACGTCATATATGAAAAATTGCTACACTCAACAACGGCAGCATCTTGAGCAGAAATCTCAAAACCGTCCACATCACATATCAGATAGTATTCGTGCTCAACATTTGTCACCACACAATCTTCATAGCCAAAAGGGTTAATTAAAGAGACACAAAAGAAAAAGTAAAGGTGCCCCAATTGCAGCTGTCCAAATTTGACTGCGGTACCGTAAACTAGACAAGGCGGGAAGAAAAGAAGGAAAAGAAAAGAGACGACGGATTTGCTGAAAAAAAAAAACGTCGATCGTTGAAGTTCAACCAAAATAAAAGGGTATCAACAAGTCAAAAGGAGGAAAGTGAAAGAACGGAAGACTTTGCAATGGTAAGCGGGTCCAGATTTCAAGACCAAGAGACCAATCCAGAGGAGCATTGTTTTCGTGTCATGTTCGATACAACCCACGTTGCCCTCAAGCAGGCGGGTGCGTCGGGGCGCCGGCCTCGGGCGTGGGACCCGGCGGTGGCGGCGACTGCTGGTAGACGGGCTGCTGCTGCTGCTGCTGTGCTTCGGCGGCGTAGCCCTGCGTCGGATACGGCTGCTGCTGTTGCTGTTGCTGCTGGGGGTCGACGTAGGCTTGCTGCGGGTAGCCGGGTTGGGGGTAGCCTTGCGGCGGCACCGGCTGTTGCTGCTGCGGTGGCTGGGCGTACGCCTGCTGCTGGACGGGCGGCACGCCACCCGGGGGCACGCTGCCGTCCGGCGCGGGGGCGGAGCCGTAGTAGTAGTTTTGCATCTCGGTCGGTTTGGGCTCGACGGTGCCGGCCGCCGCCGCAGCACCGGCACCAGCACCGGCACCGACACCGGCCTCGGCGGCGTTGCCCGCCCCGAGCGCCCGCGTCTGGTTGATGAACGCCGCCACCAAGAACCCGAGCGTCACGCAGAACAGCACCCACTCGAGCGCGCCGATGCCGGCGGCCGCCTTCACGCAGTTGAGTGCGTTGCGGTACTCGGTCGGCAAGAAGCGCAGGATGCCGGAGCCGAAGAGGCTCTCGAGGTCGCCGATGGAGGCGGCCTCGCTGGCGAGGACGGCCCAGGAGCAGAGCCAAAAGATGTTGACCAAAATTTCGGCGGGCCTGGGGGGCGGTTGTTAGTTTTTGTGCCTTGGGAGTGGTTTTTCTGCTTTATGCCTTTCGACTTGTCATGTACGTACAAGTGCGCAACTGGATGGTAGGCGGCGGGAAAGGCGTACACGCTGGCGCCGAGCCAGCCAAAGTAGATCAGGGTCAAGATGAAAGTGAACCACGTCAGACCTGGGGGGGGATTCGTTAGCTACACCCAGGTTTTGCGTCGTTTGCTGATTGTTTCTTACCAAATCCAGCAGCCTAAAAATACGAAAACCAACGTCAGCACCGGTCAACCCCAACATATGAGATTTTTTTTTTAAACAACATACCCCGGAGCCGAGCTTCGACGCAGAAAACGCCGTCAGGATGAGCATGAGCAGGGCGATGAGCTGGGACGCAAGAGTCAGTCTTTGCCGTTCGTCGTCATGCCGGTCCACACCACCCAAACAAAAACCCACCAGCTGCGCGATGCGGAGGAACGCCGTCCACAGCGGCAACACGAGAATGTGCGAGCGGTCGCGGCCGTCGCCGGCCAGCGGGTCGGTCCAGCTGCCCTGGTAGTTGACCATGGTTGTTTTGTGAAAGTAGACAACGAAGGGGCTGTTGTGCTGTTGTGTTTCGCGATGCGATCCGTCTGTCTTCTGTCCTCTGTCTTCTATGAGAATATACAAAAACACTGCGAGTGCGCGTGTGACGACGAGAATACGAGACGTGAAAATAAAAAGAGAAGAAAATGAAACAGGGAGGGGGGGATGCGTGGGCGTCGCGCAATAAGACGAGGGCGTACTGTATTAATACTTTCCTGCAAACCAGAAAAGGGCAGGATTTTTTTTTCTTTTCTTTCTTTTTCAGCTCGACGCGCAAGGGGACAAGGGATGGGTTACTTTGTACAAAAGTATAATTTTTTAATTTTGTTCTTGGCGAGGCCTGGGGACATGCAAGTGTGTCTGGGCCCCGTGCTTCGTGGACGGATACGAGCAATACGCCCGTCCAGCTTGGCGAGGCTCCTTTCTCTTTGTCTTCTTCGACTGCATGTGTACGAAGTACTTTTGTTCTTCCTAGTAACGTCTTGTCCATCATAAACCATGGACGCCGGTCTGCGGAATAGAGACACTTCTGCCGCTGCGTGATGGGCAGCTGGTCCACGCTCCGGCCTCTCGTCGTGCATGGAGACCAGCTGTGGACATCAAGGCTCCTCTTTTTTACCTCATGGGCTTTTTTGGCTCTGTTTTCGGTGCCCACTTTGTCCTATTTTTCAAAACACGAACCAAGAAAACGATGTGCACGGCACATATGGACAAGCGCCCGCCAAGCGCTATTCCCAAGGACACTGCATGCAACCCTGTGTGGTCCCCACCCACTTTTGTTTGTTCGTTCTTTTCTACAGCTTGTCCGGCCTAGTCTCTTGTCTGCCTTGCGTGGACCGAGCCAAGCCGTTGCTCGGTTCGGGCATTGGACTCCTGTGACCGGGGGTGGTGTGCAGGATCGCTGCGTAGGCTGATTGGCCCACCGGCAAAGCATCGGCCGCAGGATGGTTGACAAAGAAGTCGAGGGCGAGGGACGGGCTGGGCGAGCCATGGACAAGCTGTTTAGGAGACGGGGGAAACACGAAGACGGTTTGGTTGTTGGGCATCAGAGCGAAGACCACAGGACGAACCACCGCCGAGGTATTTGTACGAGTAATACTTGATACTCCCAGAAAGGCGGCGCAAAATACGACGTGCCTGGCCGTTTTTTTTCTTTTTCTTTTTTTTGTGTCCCGCGCAACGGTCTGGATCGTTTTGTTCAGGGTCCATTTTCAGAGGAACTGTTTGGTTTTTTTGGTCGTTCTGCTTGCTCCCTTCCAACCAACAACCGTGTCTCGGTGCCAATATATCCCCTTTTCCGGCCTAGATGATTCTCCCTTTCGGGCAGCTTTCCACGATGGTCTTGACAGCAGAAGTGGTAAAGACACAATTCCCACGGTCGCGTTATTCAGGGAGAAAACGCTGTTCTGGCGGCGCTTTCGGCGGTCTTTGCAGAATTGCCGTATACTTGTGGCTGTCCGTCGACCTTTTGAAAATATTTGCATTGAGGCTTTACAGCTCCAACCGTCCAAAGCAATCAGTATTAAGTCCCACTCTGACTCGAAGAACTGTATTCTGGATAATGCTGCTGCTATTACGATTACGTAGCAAGGTTTGACGGGCGGAAAGTCTGAACCGATAATCCATTGGGTCTCCTGGCCATACCATTACGTCGGAGTGTCTTGCCGATTTGTTATCGTTTCTTCTGCTTTTCCCATACTACCTCTCGTTGACATGTCAGCCGCCAGGCAGATACGGCGTCTGCGTCAAAACTAGGGCTGGTTGGCCGGTCTGGGGGCTTCGTCTGTCGCTCTCGATGTCGATGGCGGAACGGGCTGAACGATGGTTCCCGCCCGAAGGAAGCCTTCCGGACTGCCAGACGTCAGCCGCGCTGGCTGGCCGCTGAAGGCGAGACGAACATCCAGAAGAAAAGAATACGTTCAACAAAGATAGCCGAGACGGAAACAATACAGAACAAAGACGCCGTCCCTGTTTCCTTTCCTAATGCATACACACGCAATGCTGATGATACAGGTCGTTCCAGCGCCGGACCGTCACTCGATCTCACATCGCCGCCTCCTCGGCAAAGTACGCCGCGCAGTTGTCGCCCAGCCCAAAGACGTGGCACCGGCACGCCTCGTACGGGGGGCAGCTGGTAATCGGTCAGCCACGAAGAACACAAGGGTGCACGATCACAGTTACGTTTGCATTTGTCCGTAACTCACTGGTACCCTTCCTTCCCCAGCCACACGTGCCACGTGTGCTCCAGCAGCCGCCCGCTCGCCGCGTCGTCCAGCGGC
>AZHD01000010.1:201498-248566 GCA_001636815.1 Niveomyces insectorum RCEF 264
CAGCGGCACGGCCGTGTCGGCGAGCCGCACGACGTTCTCGCACCCGGGCAGGCAGCGCACGCTGGCGTAGCCGGCGCGGGCGACGTAGGCGGCGCGCAGGTGGCGGGCCTCGGCGGCGCTGTCGAGGGTGCGGTCCTGGTGCCAGGCGGTGCGGTGGCCGTGGTGGAAGAGGACGACGTCGTTGTTGTTGTCGTCGTCGTCATCGTTGTCGTCGTAGTGATCGACAATGTAGGTGAGGTAGGCCATGGCCTCGCGGCCCTTGTTGACGGGGACGGTGAGGTACGGCGAGGCAGATCGATTGGATCTCTCCTCTGTGGACGGGGGCGCGTCTGTCACGTAGTGGTACACTGTCCAGGCGTCGTCCGGGTCGGCGGCGATGTCCTGGGGCACGTCGGCGAGCCAGGCGAGGTCGTCGGCGGGCGTGCTGGCGGTCGAGACGACGACGAGGGCTTTCGTGGGCCGGGCCTTGCCAGCGGTGTCTGTGCCACTCGGTGGGCTGTCCGCTGCTGGCACGGCCTCAGTCGCCGCAGCCGGTTGGAGTGGTGCTGCTACCACCTCGGGCGCGTCCGCGGGCCGAATGGCCGGCCGTGGCGGCCGCAGCGGCCGCAGCGGCTGCAGCGGTGTCAGTTTGGTGGGCGGTGCCGACGGCGCGAAGACGACGACGCGCAGAAGGACGAGGAGCGCAACGGCGACGAGCAGCGGCCGCGCCACGGAGCCGAGAACGGCGCGCAACGGGCGGCTGCCGCGTGGGTGGCCCATGGATGGAAGGTGGTAGACCGACCGGTGGTGAGAAAAAGGGAGAGAAAAAAGGAGAGAAAAAAGGAGAGAAAAAAGGAGAGAAAAAAGGAGAGAAAAAAGGAGAGAAAAACTGAAAGACGAAAAAATAACAAACAGACAACATACAAATCTACATAAAATCCTGAAAGAAACAAACTTGGCGAAACATATTTCAAATGAAAGAAGAACCCAATGCCAACCGTCTTGTCTTGCCCTGGCCGGAATATGTGAGACGCTGCGCGTCTCATGCGCGAGTGCGGTACTACGGCCGCCGTGTGCTCGCGCACAGATGCGGGCTTCGGGCATGACGCACTTTTACGAAAGTTTTTTTTTTTTTTTTTTTTTTGAGTGCGTTCCGTAGATCTCGTACTTGCAAAAAATACAAATGACCTGAGTTTCCATGTGTGGAAGCAAAACACTGCGCGCAGCGAAGCAGGTCAGCAGGCAGGCGAGAACAAAACAAGCGGGCAGTTTGTGCACTTTTTTCCCCTCGTTGTCCGTCTAAGAGAATGATGACGACAACATATATACTAGCTAGGTTCAATGTGGCATTTGCCATGGAACACTGCATGATAGCAGAGCGCGTTGGGGTCCGTCATCCATTGACCTGTACCGAGATGCGGTGGGCATTTCTAACGAAAGCCAGCGAGGAACCCACCCACGAAGCAACCCCTTCTCCATGATGGTGACCGGTGACGGCTGTAGCGACGACATGCGAAAAACTTGGATGATCTCCACGGGCCCGGGAATTGCGCTGCATGCGATTGAAGTAACGGACGGCTGACTCGTGCCGCACCGGATGTCTCGACGGCAGGCAGTCATCGAGGAAGGGAACCAGGGCAGGGAGGTGGGCACAATGCAATTTGACGCCAAGCAAGGCAATACAAACGTGCATCTCAAGACACCGTCGTATACGAGTTGGAGGATGGTGGATTTTTGATTTCATTTATTCGGTGCTGACTCTGGTGACGAGGCCGTCCGTTCCCGCACGACACGCGCACCATCTCGACTGCCGCAGTACGGCATCCTCTATCTACGTTGGGTACAGCCCCTGAATTTAGGCAGGCCTCCCCCCCTTTCTCTTGTCATATAGAATTCCGGGGTAAGAAGGTCCTATGGAAAACACAACACACCGAAAGCTGGTAAAGAAAAAGATCCGTCAAGAGATAAGAGAAAAGAGTCTCCGCACGCTGCGGCGTAGAGACGAAGGTGTTCAGTGCCGGCTTAGGCTAAAGCAAAAAGAAAAGAAAACAACAGTGCTTTCCTTCCTCTTTATCTGACGTGCGAGGCGGTCTGATGGAGTATATTTGATTGCACGGTAAAACGTGTAAAGCAAGGTGTCGACCGAGCATCCTATGCGGCTTTTACGGGCAATAACCAAGAAAAAGAAGTACAAACAAAAAGAAAGACGCGGCCAAGAGCCGAAAACTATGTCATATATTAAGTCAACAAGACTTAAGAAATGAAATGAAGATGAAGATGAAGATGCGGGGAGAAACGCGACAAAAGATTTCCGGGTACTTAACCTGGGCAAAAGGGTCGAGGAAAAAGGCGTCGACCCCTTTTTTTGGTTCCTCGTAAATCAACGTCGCTTGATCGTGTTGGCTTTCTGTTGTGCAATCGACCAAGCGAGGGTTTTCAGTAAGAAGCGTCCTATCCATCATCTCCTTCACGGCGGCATCGCCATGACCGGGCTTCGGTGTTTTGTCGTGGCTGCCGCGGCGGCATGGGCCGTGGTGCCCGCGGCTCTGGCGGCGGGCGACGCCTGCCTCAACGTCACCCAGCAGTACAGCATGTCCGCCGTCCCCGGGTACAGCACCAAGCTGATCCTCTCCGACCTCACGGGCGCGCGCGGCATCGTCTTCGACCCGACCGGCCATCTGCTGGCCGTCAGCTCCGGTGTTGGCCTCGTGCGGCTGACCCTGGGGGGCGCCAATGCCACGAACATCACCGACGTGTGCGTGACCGCGAAACAGACCATTGCTGAGGACCGAATGGTAGGTGGTTGTTGTTTTTTTGTTGGCCCTGCTTCAGAACAAGCAAAATAGCCACAGCTAACCTCCTTCCTCCCCCCCCTTCCTTCCACCAAGATCAACCACGGCTTGGCCCTTGCGCCCGACGGCAAAACCGTGTACGCGTCGTCCATCCAGACCGTCTTCGCGTGGGACTACGACCCGGCCACCGGCAACGCCACCAACAAGCGTGCCGTCATCACGGGCCTCAACATCAACGGCAGCTACCACAACACGCGCACGCTGTTCATCCCGCCGTCGCACCCGGACCTGATGCTCGTGCAGCGCGGCAGCAACGGCAACATCGACAACGGCGCCACCGACGTGACCAACGGGCGGGCCATGGTCAAGATCTTCAACCGCACCGAGCTCGCCGCCAAGCCGGTGACGTACGCAGCCGGCGTCGTCCTCGGCTGGGGTCTGCGCAACTCCGTCGGCTGGGGACAAGATCCGACGACGCATTACATTGTGAGTTTTTGAAAAGAAGAAGGGGGGGGATAAAAGAGAGAGAAAAGAAGGAAAAAAAGGCCTGGTCACAACCGATGCTGACAATCTAGTGGTCCGTCGAAAACGGCATGGACAACATGGAGCGCGACGGCGTCGACATCCACCAGGGCAACCCTGCGGAGGAACTCAACTTCCACGGTCGGCTCAACGACACCAAATCGCCCGAGTTTGGCGCCAACTACGGCTACCCACACTGCTTCTCGGCCTGGGAGCCGAGTCTGATCCCGCACGCTGCCGACAAGAACATCAGCGTCGGCACTCCGTTCATGAACGAGGCGTCGGCCAACGGAACAGGGCCCGGCTCCGATGCGTGGTGCCAGACGCAGCGGCACCCGGCCCGGCTCGTTTTCTCGTCGCACATGGCGCCCCTGGACATCAAGTTCCGCAAGGACGGAAGCGCCGCCTACGTGACTATCCACGGCAGTTGGTGAGAAATATACCCCTGTATACCACAAGACAAGGGAAGAAAGAGAAGACTAACAATGTACACAGGGACAAAGAACCGGGCGAAGGCTACCGCGTGTCGCGCATCGACTTTGGCAAAGACGGCATGCCCAAGGAGCCGGCCACAAGCAACAAGGCTGAGATCATTGTCGTCAGCAACACCAACTCCACGAAATGTCCTGGCGAGTGCGTGCGTCCCGTGCAGCTCGCTTGGGACCCGCACGTCGAAGGCCGCCTCTTTTTCACGTCGGATGCCTCGGGGGAGCTGTACGTCATCGACGGCGCGTAAGACGCGGGGGAGAGTGAGCCGCTCACGCCATTGTTTCGATAAACGCCTGTCTTTTTTGCGTCGCGGCCGATTCTGTCCTGTGGTCGATTTCCGTTGGCACCAGTGCGGTGGTGTTGTTCGGAGGGTTCTAGAAAAGGGTCTGTCAGTCATGAAAAGAAAAGAACAAGCGCAAGGCGGGTTTAACGGTGGCGGGGACAACACGAGTCAAACAACGGAAGGTCCAAAAAGAAAAGCCGTATATAAAAAATGTGCCGTCGAAGGCAAAGATATATACAAAAAAAATAGCCAATAAAAACCAGGCTGCGTCTTGTTGTTTCCACCCGTTTTTGTCGTAGAGACCGTATGAATTACAAAGCTGTATGGTAGCACCGAGCATTCCGACTTCCAGCACATCCTCTTCGTCGACGTGCGTGCTAGCCCCTTGCATGGCTGTTGCGAACGTCCTCATACATCGCCGCGTTTTCCTGCTGTCAGGTACAAAAGACCAAAGAAGAAACCAAAAAAAAAAAACGCAAAATAAAGATGTAAATGTGTTAACCAAGAAAAAAAAATCGCGAAGAACATTTCCAGAGCGTACGATGAGCCGTAAACGCGAAACATTGGTTGCTGTAACAAAAAAATTCGTAGAAATTCCTCGTAGACGAACGAAGGGCTACGCTGCGTTGCTCATCCCGTCCATCCGTATGCGTTTTACCGGGGAGTAAACACCGCTGAAAAGAAGGAAACGGTAACAAGAAACAAAAGCCGTGGATCGAGGTATGTGTTGTAATGGGATTGTGATTGTGCTTGTGAGTTTGATTTTGATTGTGCGTCATGTTTGTATAGATGATGTCCTCTCGTGTAGACTCGTTGCGTCACCGGAACCGAGCGGGTTTCGCTCCAGTCGGTAGATCGTCGTCATCAGATGGTCCCATGCCGTGGGCCCAAATAGAAAGGCGTGGGAGACCTACCCACCCACCCACGCAGCTACTACCACCGCCACCTCCTTCCACCCAGACAGCGCGTTCATGACCGCTCGTCGATTGTGCCCGGCCAGTTCTGTTGACGCTCGGTCTCCTTGGGCGAGTAGCCAAACGCGGGCATCGAGAAACGGTTGCGGTTCTTGTTGGGCGACGGCGTGGGCTGTGATGCCCGGGACTGCGAGCTCGTTGCGGACGCGGACGTGTTGGAGGAGGAGCCGGTCGAGGCGGGCGTCTGGTAGATGTACTCGCCGTCGACGTAGATGGCGTTGGAGACAAAGGTCGAGCGGCGGTTGCGGCGGCGCGTGTAGCGCTGCTCGAGCCGGAAGAGCTCGATCTTGGCCTGAATGCGCTCGATGAAGTTGGCCATTGCGGAGAGTATGAATGAAGGAAGAGAAAGAAGAGAAAGAAGAGAGAGAGAGAGAGAGAGAGAGACAGAGAGAGAGAGAGAGAAAGAGCAGGATTGTATTGTTGTTTTCTGTTTTCTTTGCGATCTTCGTCCGAACTGGCCGAAGATCGTTTTTTTTTGTTGTTTTTTGTTTTTGCCGGATCAGGGGTTCTTGTTTCGAAGTGGTCGTTCGCAGGAGGCGAAAAAAGGGTCAATGGATCCAATCCACGACGGTCGGTTCTAAAACTGTGTAATGAATATAAAGGAATGGACAAGAATGAAAAAAACACACCACAACGAAGCAAAGGAAGGACGGAGGATAAAGTGATGATGATTAAAGACGAGAATCAAGAGGAAAAGGAGGGAAGAGGAAAAGAAAAGCGGCGAAGAGAGCCAATTGTACGGCGCACGATGGACGGACTACCACTGCGGACTACGGACAACGAGCTATTCGTATTAGGTCATGTACGAAGTAGTTGTACTAACGGAGGCTCCTTGTCAAACTACGACGTAAACGGAGTATTTCGTCCAAAGTCTCGAGAACAAAACGAAAAGGGCCGGAGAAGGAAGGAGGTAGCTACCTCGCAGGATGTCACTTTATACTCTGTGTTCTCTCAGAAGTACATTGGGCATCGTACTCCATAGTTGCACATAGAGTCAGCTGGGGAAAGAGCAGGGCGAGACCCTGGTCCAAAGGACGACAAGGCGACATTAGCATCAAAGAGTTGTCAGGCCAGCTACAATTAAAAGGGGAAGTTGCGTGGGAAAGAAGAGGAAGGAACGGGCGACAAAAAGAAGAAAGCTCGCCAAGGGCCCACAAGATGAGCCATTAACACCAAGCTTTCATGCAATTTCAAGGATCGGCCGGTACAAGGGCTTACGGGGAAGTTCTATGAGAGAAAGAAGTTCTTCACAAGAGACCAAAAGATAGTGCATAAAGGAAAGAGCGCACAGCCTTCTCGCTGGCATGTTGGTCGTTCTTTCTTATTTTGAAGTCACGGAAACATCAGTTTCTTCATCTTCGTTCCTTTTGTGGATGCTTCCGGTCGCACCTTCCTTTCCAGCCCCTGGGCCAGCAACAGGGCGAGAAAAGTGAAAAAGGTGGGCAACAAACAGAAGTGATAGCGTGTGCACTTACAGTTGCTGCTAAGAAAGATACGGAAGGCCGGACAGGGATCTCGCTACACATGGCCAGCCGTGCCCGTGCGCTTGGCTCTAGCGTTGCAGAAGCCCGCTTAATGTGGTGGGGTGGGGGGTGTAGCAGGATGCAGGGGGCCAGGTACGGGTCCGAGTATTGATACGAACAGGATGCAGTGGCCTGCATACAAGGGGATCGTACCGATACTGTGCAGAGCCCAACAGAAACAAGGCCATGGATGTGTGGTGGAGCCCCGTTGAGGGAAGTCGCGCCGGTGGAGAGGTACCCGGAAGGAAGAAAAAGGGGGAAAGAGCGACGGGAACGCACGACATTTGGAGAAGGACTTCCCTCGCACCTTCCTTGGTACGAACTGCGCAGTATTGAAAAAGATTGCACGCAACATCCGTTCAACCGTGGAGATGCACGTGGACAGCAGACACCATACAGAAGTACTTCGTAGTTTCGTTGTACTCGTCTCATCCTCCTTTCTCACGAGTCCGCTTTCTGTCTGTGCAAAACGTCAAACGTCAAACGCCAACCATTTATGCAGAATGCGTCCACCTGCCGCAGCGCCTGCGCGTTGCATATGCTGCGGCCAGCAGCTCGGGCTGATGGCGTTTCGCGTTGAGAGCCTGGCGCGTCGTCCTGTGGCCACTCGTGTTGTCCTGGCTGTTCTTTTTTTGGCTGCTGCTGCATAGAGCACTGGCCAGTTCTGCATGAAAGTGTTTCACTGCATTGTCCAACGAGACACAAATCATTTGATGTCCCTACCACCAGTTTGCCGCCGGCTCAAACAGGAGATCCTGGCGTTGGTATGGAACGGCGATCGCCAGACGCCCTGCTCGTGGACCTGCGTAAATCCGTGATCACGATCGGATGCAGTGCGGATCTTGTTTTTCTTTTCTGTGGGTGTGTTCTGCCACGCGGAGCACGCGCCGAGGACCGAATAACCGTCTGTGTGTCGTTGTGATGAGACGAGGATGTCGTCGTCGAGACGATTGTCGAAGAGTGACAGACCGGCTTCCTCTGTCGTCTCTCTGAGGAAGGGCACACTTTGTTCCAAGACAAAGGGCTTGTTTGTTCTGTTCAGGGAACAAAGCCGGCATGGACGGAAAACAACAATGGACTTTGTTTTTCCAGCACGAAGAAGACAATGCATGGCCCGGTTGACAATGAAATAAACAGTTGCTTCTCGGCCAGTCTTGAAATGGCATATGAATATCTGGTCTTCAGACAATGAACAACTTCAGAGTTCATGAACAGTTTCCTTACGCCAGGCTGATTGCTCTGTACGGGATTGTTCTGGGCGGCAGTGTTCTTTGTTTGCAAGACTATGGACGTTCACAAAGAATTCGACAAGGACGACGCCGTGACTGCGCTGAAAATGCGATTCAAAAGAACAATGACCGAGTCTATGAACGACAAAATGCGCTCTTCCCTGTTGTATAAAGAGCAGCAGCCTCGACCTCCGTGCCTCCGACCGCCGGGGTCTCGTCTCCATCGCTTCACAAAACCTTCCGCATCACGCCCCTTTTTTGTTTGCGAACAAAACTGCGGAAGTCTACCGAACCCATTTTTGGCGGTCAACCCTTTTGTACCACTCTTTTCTTTTGTTAGCACAGGCGATCGGAGAACGACGAGCTACGTCATGTCTGATCACGGATCGATGGCGCCCAGCTTCGTTGGTGCAGATGACGGCGCTTATACAGACAAGTCGGGCATGCCGCAAGTGTGTCATGCTGCTGGCGTTGGACCTCCGGACGCTGGTTCTCCTGGTGCTGGCGCTCCAGACGCTGGCCCTTCGGACGCTGGTCATCCTGATGCTGGCCCGCCTGGCGATGGTCCGCCGAGCGATGGTCCTCCGGACGCTGGCCCTCCTGGGGTTGGCCCTCCGTTCGTTGGTCATCCTTTCATCAGTCCTCCGTTTGCGGGCCCTCCGTTCGCGGTCCCTCTTTTCGTGGGCCCTCCCTTTGCTTTCCTTCCTTTTCCTCCTCTCATTGGCCCTTCGTTTGTTGGCCCCCCTGGCGACTTCATGCCCTATACAGACATGCCGCAAGACTACTTTGGTCGTGGTGCCGTTTTCTACGGTGGCCCCATACCTACTACGTACCACGGTCCTGGTGTTGGCCCTCCTGGCTTCTTCCCCTACACTGACGTGCCGCAAGGCTACTATGGTCCCGGTGCCGTCTTTGGCGGAGGCTACCCAACTCCTGGGTATCATGTCCCTGACGTTGCCGCCCCGTACACAAACACGCCGCAAGGCTTCCATGATCCCGTTGCTGGGGTCAACCGTGGCCCCGACGCACCCGCTGACACACGTGTAGTTCGCCCGAACACTATGTATCCCGTCAATGCCAACGGTGCCTACTTCCCTCCAACGGCAGACAATGACGACACCGCTGCGGCCGACGAAGCGGTCCCGGCGGGCCCCCGGCCTGGACGGAAGCGCCGTACACGCCGCGGCGGCCAGGCCCTGCGCCGGCGTCAGCAGCATATGGCGGACGAACTGTGGCACCTGCACCGGGAGGAGACCCATTTGGCAACGGAATTGGCGGCCGTCAACGACCGACGCACCGGGCCGCATCTGCCCGATACGGTGGAGGACCTCACCGAGCAACTCGACGCGGTGCGCGTGGCGGCAGACGACCTGGCCGCCCAGGCGAAGGAGGAGCGGCGGCAGGCGTTCCTCGAGAAGAAGGCCCGGCAGCGTTCGACCCTAGCCGCCGCGGCGGCCGATCCCGCGTCCTCCTCCGTGCCGCTGCGGCCCACTGCACCTGAATTCGTGCCCCTCGCCCCGCCCGCACCGTTCTCCGAGGTGATTCTGGCCGTCCCGGTTGCCGGGCGCTCGGGCGCGGCCTCGGAGCCGGATCACGACTTTCACGGCTACTTCGGCATTCGGCCGCCGTCCCCGACAGCATCCGAGCTGGCGTGGAAAGCAGGTGAGTGGCAAGTAGACGCTGAGTCTCCAGAGTCGACAGCCCACTGAAACCCGTCGTAAGCTCAATGTTTTGTCGCAGCGTTGGCAGACAAGCAGCTAGACGTAGAAACGTCTCTGTTCTGGCGTGTTCTTACGGTAAGTCATCTTTTCTTGATAAGTACGTTCTCAACCCGGTAAGTTTCGTCTTTTTTTCTCGCTGTAAATCAAAAGAAAAATAAAAAATAAAAAGCACAGAACAAGTCGTCGTTTTTCTCGTGAAGTTGTGAAGCTACCAACGTGACACGTAATTTCCTGCATGAGGCCCAAAAAACAGTTGATTCGACTTCAAAGAAAACAATTTGTATCAAACGTCATGGCAGTGCAATTCCATAAGGACCAAGGCCACAAAACCCTATTCCCACTCAGTCTTACCTCGTTACCCGCCCATTCGACGGCAATTTTGACATGAGCGCTTCAACATCGCGCCGCGTAGCGAAACAACTTCGTTGAGCTGTGTCGCGGCCCCTGGAGAGATTGTGCGGGAGTATAAAACCCCTCCCCCTTCCTCCCATCCTATGAGCGGCCAAGGTGGCCGCTCATACGGCCACAGGCGCAGCAGGATCAAAACGACAGGCTTTTATTTTGGGAGGGCCCTGAAACTAGAGTGCACTCTGGCCCAATGTGTGGTGACAGGCTTCAAGACCGCTTTCGCCCCGACGGTTGCCTAGCTCGTCTCCGGCGATGCCTGCATGTTGGGACATTCGACGTTGTGGTTGACCAGCGACCGATCGATTCCAACCAACTTTACGCAACGGAAAGAAGCTCTCATTGGTTTCTCCTGGCTCTGTTCAACATTAACATCAAGTAAGATCCAATGGTTCCTCGGCGTGAAGTTTGCTGCCGGCTGCTGCCTAGAGTCGAGATGGTTCACCGGTGTCCTTTTTTTGTGTATATAAGCTCGTACGGATCAACGTCGTCCATGGATGATGGTCGGTTTATTCAGACATCATAAATTATTCGCATGCCTCGAGATATACAAAGCCATTAACGAAAATTTCGCAAACATAACCTTCAAAACTTCCGACCCAATCTCCAGCTTCCTATTTACGGGCAAATCCTCTGTCACAACTTTCTCACTGCCGCAGTATCTGTAAGTCATGTATAAGTGGTCTAGTCCCTGCGACTCCTCCTTCCTTTGAGTTTGCGTTACTCCTTTCCTTTTTGCTTTCCCTTCTGTTTCCCTCACTGGATTCTCCCGCGTTGACTTTCCAAGAGGCTGACGAGAGTGCGGAGGTAGTTTCAATATGTGTCGGCCTATTGGGATTTTTCGTGCGGCTGCCGCTATGAGACAAGCGGAACTCACCCCTGCGCCAAATACAATGGAGAATGTACCAACTACGATCCCGTCTATGAGGTGAAGAACTATCCGTGCCCGCAGTGCGCAAAGAAGAAATGAGGGTTATACGGCTTGGAAGCTACTTGTGAATGCTTGATGCGAGGGTGCAAGTCTTTGGGATGGTTATAGGGTAGGGCTATGATCTATTGGCTCGACGGGCTGGGGACCCATGCTTGAACGTATTCGTGCGACCATATTGTGTGTGTGTGTGTGTGTGTGTGTGTATGTGTGCTATTCACCCATTTACCGTGCAACTTCTTTAATCATGTAATTACCTTGTGAATTAATTAGATTAAACTAAAGTGTCTCCGCCTCCTCTGACCGCCGCCACATTCTCTTTATTTTGCTTCGTACGCCGTAGCTAACCGTTCGCTGGCCCGAACCTCGACTTAAGCCGCTGCGAGGGCGGCCCTCGTAGCCCGGCTCCGACTAAAGCGTGGTGTGCGCCGTGTAGTACGGGCCGGCGCCGTACGCTGTCTCCGTGTAACCGCTCTGGCGGATACCTAGGCCTAGATCTATTAAATATATACGTAACCACTCTTCTATACGACTTTTCTTTTCTTAACCGGCCCGTGACGAACGTATAACCGCGCGGCGTAGCCCACTAATTAATCGATCGGAGGAGGGCTTCTCGGGAGTTATATACGGCTTCGGGAGGAAGGGAGGCTTCGGGAGGAAAATCGGAAGAAGGGAGGGAGGCTATTTCGTAGTAGTTTTCGTCTTTTTTGGTGACGTTTTGGTGATACTTCTGGTGATAATTTAAATTCAGCGGCCAAAATAAGAAAGACTGACCCAAAAAGTGCTTAGGTAACGCTTAGTCATTTTGTCTAACCGCACCGGTCCGGTGCGCCTAGACGGAGCCCTTCGCATCAACACTGATAAAAAAAATTCTGGCGACCCGGCAAAATAAACATGTTGGAAAAAACGCAAAAAAAAAAGGTTCAACCGCACGCTTCCCTCGCGACGACCACGAAATTTCTTGCTATACACTTTAAGAACAATGGCCATTCAATTTTGTGAAGATTGCGGGAACACGCTGCCCCTGTCCGGGCAGAAAGTAGTCGAATGTCGTTGTTGCGGGAGGGAAAACAAAAGTAAGCCCATCGTTGTGTCTGGATAAATTTGTTCTCTATTCTCTCTATATACATTCTGATCTTTTTGACTATGTCCGGCCTGTACTGACAGAAGGGCAGACCAACTCCTCGGCGTCGTCACCACGACCAGCACCGACCGGTTTCCGTCCAAACTGCGCGACCGGCTGGTCTCCAACATCCAGCAGGTCAGCCAAAAGGACCGCGGCGGCTCGCTGAAAACCAGTTCCGTGCCGTGCCCCAAATGCAACGCGCCGGACATGAAGTTTGCCGAGCTCCAACTACGGAGCGCCGACGAAGGGGCCACGATCTTCTACTCGTGCTCCGTGTGCGATCACCGGTAGGCCCCCCTTTTTTCTTTTCCACGTTTGCGGATACATGTGTAGTAGGTTTGTCAAGTTGGCGATCACTGACTGAGTGGGTTGTTTTTTCTTAGGTTCACGGAGAACAACTGAGAAGACGGGCGGACGGACGAAATACGATCGCAAATCGCGACCGGACCGGTCCTTCCACCGATCTTGTGGCATTTTTTTGGACGGCATATGCTTTCAACGTATACCTAGGAGCCTTTGGCCTCTGGATAAAAAGGCCGCCGTTGCCAACAAGCCCCCTCTTCTGAGGCATACAGGTTTTGGTCCAGCCAGGCACTTGGGGCAACCAAGCCGAGTCATCTCAACGAGCATGACTTGTGGGTCATACCTCGTGCATCCGCTCTTGGTTTGGCAATGACGGAATAGAAGACGGGTCTCTGAGCAAGACCGGATGGGTTGTGCAAATATCGGCGACAACCTGACGACGAAAGTCACGCCGTTACGGCCGGTCGAGCATAGTCGAACATCTTCCACTTGGGTTTTGCCAGGCCTGACTTGGCGTCTTGTTTTCTTTCCAGGTACGACACAGGCCGCCTGAGTAAGCAGTGGAAAACGACTTGCCTGTGACAATAAGTCGGACATGGTAGAGGACCAAACCACAATATCAACAGATGTATTATTCGGTTGAGAAAAAAGAGAGCGAAGAAGAAAAAGCAATAAGAACATATAAACCCAGACGCCTCATGCATTGCAAGATCGAAATCATCATTCCCCCCCCTCCTCCACCCAAAAAACAAAAAGTGATACCCAAAAGCTCATCCAAAATCGCAATCAAAATAAATAAAAACAAAAAAAGCGTAGTGCCCGTGGTATCATCAATCTAATCAGCTAACCGAATCTTGCAATCCAAAACATATTCTTTCACATATCTTTTCTGTTTCAAAGGACCGCGTCACGGCCGTCCGTTGGCCGGCTTGTGCGTCAGCTCTTGTTAACGGTACACGTAGCCGCTCTGCTCCTGTTGTGCGGCGGCGCCCACTGGGTCGAGCTTCTTCAGCGCCTGCACAATGTGCTCTTCCTGTGTCTCCCGGTGCGTCGCCAGCTCTGACGCACCATTCTTTTCCAGCGGTGGCGAACGCATGCCTCCGCTGCTCTCGGACGCCGTCGATGCGGGCCGCGACCCCTGATGTTGTTGTTGCTGCTGCTGCTGCTGCTGCTGGTGTTGTTGGTGTTGTTGCTGCAGGTATTGTTGGTGCTGGGCGGCCGCCTGCTGCGTAGCGTACCACTGTGCGGCCGAGGACAAGGTCTCCGAATCGCGGCTGCCCGGCGGCAGCGTCTCTATGGGTTGCGGCGGCGGCACCGCCAGGTTTTGCCCGTGGTAGTAGTCGCCGGGCATTTCCACAGCAAAAGAGCCCCCAGCCGGTGGAGGGGGGTGTGCCTGTAGTTCTTGGACGGGTGTGCCGTACGGCGGCGCATACATGCCCGGGTGCATCTGCTGCATCTGCTGCTGCTGCTGCAGCTGCTGTGGTGAATATATCGGGTGGCCCGCGTAACCGGCCTGTTGTAGGTGTGGTGGCTGCTGAGCGTAGCCCGGGTAGACACCGGCGGGGTAATTCGGATGGGGCGAGTAGACACCGAGACCCGGGCTGCCCGGGGGTGGGTATGGAGACATGCCCGTGCTGTTAGGGCGCGCGATGCCGTAAGGATACTGCAACGACTGCGGGCGCGGCACCTGGTACGGGACCGGTGGCGGCGAGCTGGGTGGTTGGTCGTTTTGTTGTTGTTGTTGCTGTTGCTGTTTTTGTTGCTGCTGGTGCTGTTTGGTCGTGTTGCTCGAGTTGGTCGTACTAATGCCGCTGCTGTTGTTGTTATTGGTCTTCTTCCCACTGCTGCCTTCCAACGCCGACGGCACCGGTGAGCCGGCCGGCGACGTTGCCGCCACGGAGGCCATGGTGGAGGTCCGGTCGGCCGGATTGATGGTGCGCAGCTTGCCGTTGTCGAGCATGGCGTGCAGCACGCCGCTGTCGACGAGCTCGGCCTTCTTGATGATGCGCTCGACCATGAGCTTGCTGGCGGCCTTGAGCTGCGACTTGACAAAGCCCATGAGCGTGATGCTGCACTTCACCTCGACGTCCTCGCGCAGATAGAGGCCGTCGCTGAGGGCGCCGAGGGCCATGAGGCCCATCTCGAGGGCCTCGGGCGGCTCGACGCCCGGCTGGTTGCCGCCGATGCGGTACTTGTAGCGCAGGTCGACGCCCATGGGCGCGTAGATGTGGGCCTGCACGCCCCAGGGCATGTTGTGGAAGCAGGCGTTGAAGGCGATCTTGCCGGAGCCCATGCGGCCGAGGCCCGGCACGTACTGGATGCGCTCGATGATCTCGTACCAGGTGGCGTAGTACTCGTCGGAGGCGGCGTCGCGCGGGGCCTTGATGGGCTTGTGGTCGAGGACGAGCGGGTTGAGCGTGATGATCTCGCCGTGGGAGTGCAGGATGTCGATGGCGAGCTGGCGCGGGATGAAGCCCGGAATGGGCGTGACGATGGTCACCAGCTCTTTTTTCTTCAAGAGCGACATGGTCGCGGGGGGGTTGGGGACAGAAAGAAAATGGATGTGCTCGTTTGCTGTTGGGTGGTATGTTAGTGACTGTTCTGTCAACTGCACGCCGCAAAAAGGGGACCAAATTACCAAAAATGTTCGTGATGCAGCAAAAAATGGGCGCAAAAAAAAGATTTGCTGGTCTAGAACAAGAGGAGTTTTCTCTCCTGCCCAGCCAGTCTTCGCGGGGCGTTGTCGCAGAACCAAGTCGTCTAAAAATAGGGTCCGCTCGTTCTTTGCTTCTGCTTCTTGCTTGTTGGTTCTTTCTCTTTTGGTCGCTTGCGCTCTTTCTGTCTTTTGTTCGTTCGTTTCTTCTTCTTGTCGTCTTTTTGTTCTTTCCTCTTTTGCTCCTGCTTTTCCGGCGGTTGTGCTGTCCGTTGATCAAACTTGCCCCGCGCTCCTTCCTCGCTTGTTCTTTGTTCTGCGGCTACGGTGGAGATTCTGCGCCGGTTTTATTTTTTCCTCGACCGGAAATGGAAGGACCGCAAAGACCTAACGATGCACGTTTATTTTGTTTCGGGAAAGAGGTTCAGAGAAACCCAGGAAAAAGCAAAAATAAGAAAAGGACGTAAGCACAAAAGGTGGAAAAGGGGAGAAAAAAAAAGAATAACGGGTTGGTGAGGAGTGGTGGGCGGATGGATGGGCTGAAAAAGAATCGAAAGAAAACGGCGTGGGGATCGACGAGAGGTGCATGCAGTGCAAAAAGTATTCTGACTCGCCCCACAGAGGTCCACGCCTTCTGGGCCGCGAGACTTCGGTCCGGGAAGGAACCACCCAGGAAGGTGTCAGCTCTGCCCTATGATGGGTGCATTTTACGATTTCGGCGTCGTTTGCTCTTTCCTTCTCTTTTTGCACATTATCTTTCCGTTTTACGCTCCTTCCCTGCTTGCTCTGCTTCGTACGACTTCTCGTATTGTATTACTCCATGGCCTTCGGGCGACACACAGTGACAAATTCATCCTACGGAACCTATGCGTCCCGGGGGACTACTAAGTACGAATTCGTAAGATGACGTGAGATTGTTGGCGCCGAAAAAAAAAAATAAACCACTCCCCAGGCTATTCGTCTTTTGCTCCGCAGCCCTGGCGATCGATCTATGGGCGCGTTCGCTCCACAGCCAGTGAACGGCACCGGTCAATTCCGCGCGCACTGCCACCAGCCAAGAACGACTTAATCCCGGTTCCGTCCCTCAATAAGCAGCTATGACCTTGCAAGCCACTGCAAGTGTGCTCTCGAACCACCGGACAGGAAAGAAGGCGAAAAAGATGGACCAGACGGGGTGAAACTGCGGCTGTGGCTTTGCGGTTGCGATCGTCGTGTTGTCGCTGCGGACGGCTATGGATTCAAAGGAAAAAGCTGGCGACTTGCTTAGCGTGCAGCTTGTCGAGGCTGTTGATGTTCACGAGCTAGACCGGTGAGCCGGCGGTATCCAGGCCGTCCTTGGTGACAACTGGGATGCACGGCCATCGCACGAGCAGCACACGTTGTACAAGGCTCTGGCTGTGGGCCAGCTAGCCACGCACGACGTGCATCTGCAGTTTGCTTTATCCGGCGACTTTTTCCAGATTGCGGTGGTGCTCCCCCGTCGAAGAGGGCAGAATCACGAGCCGAAGCGAATAGCCGAAGGGCGTCGATGGAGGGACGAAGCGTGCAAATGGAGATATGGGTGTATTATTGAGCTGGAAGACACGAGAAAGCAAGCGAAACGTGTGTTGGAAGGGGGGCGACTGGCTACGTGTCGGCAAGCTGGACTGAAAAGAAAGCCTGTTTCTGCATCACGGTGAGCGTTTGGGCGGGTGAGCTTGTCAGCTCGTACGCCCGCGAAACGTCTCTTCACTCGTCCGGTCCATCGAACCGTGCCAACGCCGTGCTCCCTCCGAATTTTGACGTTTGCCGGTTGCTTTTTGCGTTTTCCTTCTCCTCCTCCAGCACGCTCTTGCCAAAGCCGCACCAACATGCGCGCAGCAGCCCCGGACACAGCCCGCGAGGCGGCGCCGATGCTCCGCAGCGGCAACGGCAATGGCAACGCGGCCGACGACGAAGAGGCCGTCCCGCCGTGGCTCCTGGTCCAGCCGGCCGGCACGCCCGCAAAACCACGCCGCGCCAGCTACTACAACCGCACGCAGACGATCATGTGGCGCATCATTTGTGTGCTCGCCGCCCTGTCGCTGCTGGTCATCGTGGTCTTTGCGCCGCTCGATCGCGCTGCCGCCCTAGCCGCGACGACGGCGGCGTCGCCGGCACCCACCACCACACACGAACAGGGTCCGCTGAACGGGCAGCAACTGGACCAGCACGGCATGCAGATGCACGGGTGCAACACGACGGTCCATCTGTGTGGGCCAACAAAGGCAGCGCCGAACGAGGAGGAGCACGAACACTACCGGCCCGCTGGTTCTCCATGACGGGACAAAAGCGTTTGCACTCGCCTTTTTGAAAAGGAGTTAGACGCGTGTGGGAACCGACGATCAGGAGAAGAACGAGGAAGAGGAGGAGAGAGAAGAACAACTGGACTGGGTTTGCTTTTTGTTATATACCAGTGCCCCAAGCACACGCGCTATTTGCCTACATTTTCTTGTCAAAAATACGTTATTCTGATGAACCAAAGGGCGCGTGCAGAAGGATGAGCGCCAAAGGAAACGATGTTGGGCGTGATTCATACTTGGACAGCGAGTCATAAATTGTAGGAAGAAAGCAGCATTTTAGCTTACCTTCTTCTGCCTTTTCCAACCATGTCGTTTATTCTTCCCCTTCCAATACTGACGGTATTATGACATCGTAATATATCGAGAGACATAAGACAAGGGAGCTACAGGCCGTTTTATATCACAGCTTCTTCTGTCCCCCATTCAGGCTATGTCGGAGCAGACAACAGTGTTGCCTTTCTTGGTTCTCAATTTCGTCCTTTTTGCCATTTGAATCGCCTTTTGCAGGTCTTGGGTATACGAGAAAAAACAGGAAAGCGAATATAGGCGGCGATGGCGTGGAGAGAGAGAGAGAGAGAGAAAAGAAAGAGGGAAGCTTTGCTTGTCTCCGTTTCTGTCACGCAAAAGCTTCACCAGCGAAACAAAACAAATACATTTCAGCGAGATCGTGTCGTCTTATTCATCGACATCCTAAAAGCATCTTTCTAGCTTCTAGGTGGGATCCCCCCCCCCGGAACCTTTTCGCCATGAAGCCAACCGCCTTCGCCCTCCTGGCGGCGGCTGCCGGCACCGCCCGCGCCTCGCTCAACTGCACCGTCGTCGCCCCCGTCGTCACCCTCCGTGACTGCGAGTGGGACGGCTGCGCCGCCCACGCCACCGCCACCGCCGGCGCCGTCCTGCACGCCGGCTGCCGCGCCGACTGCAGCACCCAGGACGACCCCTGGCTCAAGCTCTACGACGGCACCTACGTCCGCACCAACGACGCGCTCGCCAACTGCCGCTACTTCTGCGAGCCCTACGCCATCACGGGCCTGCCCACCTGCGCCTGGGAGCACAACGAGACCGACCCGGGCCCCGGACTGGCGTTCTGCGCGGCGTCCTCGCTGATGGGCGTGGCCACGACGAAGCTGCTGGGACCGTCGACGCTGGGGACGGAGCCGCCGGCGTTTTCGGGCGTGGCGACGGCGGGGACGGCGTGCGACTGGACCAAGACGCCGGCGACGCTGTCGTCGACGACGACGACGACGGGGTTGGCAGGAAAAGCATCGGCAAAAGCAACGGCGACCGGTTTTGCAAACGGCACGGCCACCACCAACAGCACGGCCTCGCCGCCGACGACGCCCGCCCCCAGCGCGAGCATGCACATGTTCCGCCGGCACGGCCGGCACGGGAAGGTGTAGATAGACCCGAAGACAAACGAAACGGTTATTGTACGTCTAGTTAGGTAAAAAAGATATGGTCATGATATGTCTTGAGCTGATTGGACACCTACAATTGTCGCGTAGCAAACCAGTCACTTGACTTGTAGGGAAAAAAGAAAAGAAATGAAAAGAAATGAAAAAAAAAATATGAAAAAATTTTCTTTCCGTGAAAGCAGACCCTGGAGTGCACAGTGAAGAGGTGTGAAGCAGAAGAAGGCGGGAGTTGTTGTGTCGTTTCTTGCATTTCTTTTTTTTTCCTTTCTCTTTTTTTTTTTTCTGTTTTTTCTGTCCCCGTCCTCGGTCTCCCGCAACCACGACGCTGACCTTAGGAATTGTCACACCGTAGTTTGCTGCGATAGCGTCGCCTGTGCCGCCGGCCAGATAGATGGGCTGCCGGATGCCGCAACCGCAACACCCACCACCGGGTCCGGCACGTCGGCGCCCCCCGGTCGGCGACCACGTCGTCGAGGACAGGTTTTCTCGTTGTCGGTGCCGGGCCCTCGCCAGCCCGTTGCTGGCCAAGGAATACTACGAAACCGCAACTGCTTCCCGCACACTTATCAACACGCCCCTCCCGGCCTGGGCACCATGCAGGCACGTTTGCATTGCCGGCTAGGTATGTAGTTGTATGAGTTAACTTCCTACAGGCAACAGCTCTCGCCGCGGATGGCGCGCTTACGAAAGGACCCCATTCCCGACTTTGCGCTCTCGGCCGGCTGGATACAGTATGCAACAGCCGTTTTCCAATAAAGCTGCCTACGATATGCGACAGCACGTACGTAATTGCTTCCACCCGAACAGTCATACAAAGGTCTGCAGCAAGAGGGACTTCCAGGCCGTTGATAGCTGCCTGATACGCTTTTTTTCTCGTTCGTCTCTTCGATCACGAGCCAGTTTGTGTTGGTGCTTCTCGGACAATAGCATCAAAATGCGTAAAGGGAACAAGCAACAGAACCTTTTTTTCCTTCCGTTCTTGCAACTGATGGCGTTACGAGGCACGCAGATAGCAAAATGACAACGCACGCCCTTGGGAAAGCTGACAACTTCATAAGTGCGAAGACGCTGGTTAGAAGTGTCGTCCCCCCTTCATGTTTCCTTCTTTCATGGATGGTTATGTCGACGAGCTACGGTGCCGCCTTTATCTCTTGTTAGGAGGATGAAAAGGTTCTCTTTCTGTAAAACGGAAATACAACTACGTCCACGAGTTCCGATCTTTGCGCAACCGAAGTCCGACAGACCAAGACAAAGCCAAGCAGCGCGGTCATCTTTAACCGCGGGGAAAGCGGGCGGCGGTTAGCTTTATCGACGAGACCGCGGTGGAGTGGGTATTGCAGTGATACATACCACGAAAGAAGAACGGCGCCGTCGACGTACGGCGTGGGACTTACGGCATGGCATAGACCCAAAACGCCCCCTACATCTCCGGCCTAGGCTCGTTCGGGTATGTCCAGACGATACGGCGTGGGGCCCTTTCCCCAAAAGATAAGGCAACGACAAAAAGACGACAGATTAGAACAAACGAAAGAGGGTGTAGATACAGCTTTGGGGAGTTGACGGGCGCGTTCCGCTCGCTCGCTCGTCACGTCGGCTTGGCCTACCCCTTTTGAACTTACACTTGTTGCTTCAGCCCGACGCGGTCGGGCGTTGCGTGCAGGCGATATGTCCTTTCTGGAGGGGGGAGGTCTTCATGCCGATCACGGGCTTAGGCTTATGGAGAGCTGACCGACATCTAGCAAGATAGCCCGGAGGCAACGTTTATCAAGACCCGTTTTCCGTTCTTTTCTCCGCTTTTGCCTTTTGTTCTCTTTTTTTTATCAACTTGGAGAATTGGTTTTTTTGTTACATTTGGATTCCTTTTCTTCTTTATTTCTTCTTCGCCATGACTGCCGACATTGCAACCAAGCCGGAGCAGCCGGTGGCCCCGGCCGAGGCCGCCACCAAGGCCGCCCCCGTGGCCGTGCCGGCCGGGTCGGCCGACCATCCGTTGGGTCCGCTGACGGCCGCCGAGATCACCACCGCCACGGCCCTCGTCCGCCAGGCCTGGCCCGACGGCACCCTCTTCCAGTTCAAGGTCGTGACGCTGCGCGAGCCCGCCAAGGCCGTGCTGGCACCCTACCTGGCAGCCGTGCGCGCGGGCGAGACGCCGGTGGCCATTCCCCGCCGGGCCTACGTCGCCTACTACATCCGGAACACGGTATGTTTATTTCTTTGTGAAATATTTATCTATTTATTCTTCTCTTCTTTTCTAAACCCACCCCAGAACAAATTCCACGAGGCCATCATCAACCTCACGGACAGCAAAGTCGAGAGCAACGTGCGGCTGCCGGCCGGCACGCACGCCAACGGCGACGGTGACGAGGTGCTCGCCATCGAACAGGTCGTGCTCGCGGACCCGGGCGTGCAGGCCGAGGTGGCCAAGCTGCAGCTGCCCGCCGGCACCGTCGTCGTCGCCGAGCCCTGGATCTACGGCACCGACGGCGTCTACGACGACGACGCAACCCACCCGGACAAGCGCCTCAAGCAGTGCTACCTCTACATGCGCGACCCGGCGAACCCGGCCGAGCCCGACGGCTGCCACTACGCCTTCCCGCTGCCCATCTCGCCCGTCGTCGACTGCGCCACCCAAACGGTCGTCCGCATCGACCTCCTGCCCACGGGCCGCGACCACACCGTCAAGCCGCTCGCGCCCTGGACGCCCGTGCCGCCCAGCGAGTACCTGCCCGAGGCCCAGCCGCGCCTGCGCACCGACCTGAAGCCGCTGCGCGTCGTCCAGCCCGAGGGCGCCTCCTTTGCCGTGTCGGCCGCCGGCGCGCTCGGCCGCCGCCTGCAGTGGCAGAAGTGGGACCTCACCGTCGGCTTCAACCAGCGCGAGGGCGTCGTGCTCTACGACGTGCACTACGACGGGCAGCCGCTGTTCTACCGCCTCAGCCTCAGCGACATGGCCATCCCCTACGCCGACCCGCGCGCGCCCTTCAGCCGCAAGCAGGCCTTTGACCTCGGCGACGTCGGCGCCGGCGCCACCGCCAACAACCTGCAGCTGGGCTGCGACTGCCTCGGCGCCATCTACTACATGGACGGCGTGCTGGCCGACAGCGAGGGCCGCGCCCGCGTCATGCCCCACGCCATCTGCGTGCACGAGCAGGACGCCGGCATCGCCTGGAAGCACACCAACTACCGCACCAACCGCGCCGCCGTCGTGCGCCAGCGCGAGCTCGTCGTCCAGACCATCCTGACCGTCTCCAACTACGAGTACCTGCTCGCCTGGGTCTTCAACCTCACCGGCGACCTCTCGTACGAGGTGCGCGCCTCGGGCATCGTCTCCACGCAGCCCGTCGACGCCGACATCCAGAGCACCGGCGGCGGCGGCCACCCGTACGGCACCGTCGTGCACCCGGGCGTGCTCGCCGGGTACCACCAGCACTTCTTCAGCCTGCGCGTTGACCCCATGATCGCCGGCCACGGCAACACCGTCGTGTACCAGGACCTCGTCGCGCTCGGCCGCGACCCCGTCACCAACCCGCACGGCGTCGGCTTCACCGTGGCCAACCACCCGGTCGCCCTGAGCAGCGCGCTCGACGTCGACACGGCGCGCACGGGCCGCACTGTGCACATCACCAACCCGGCCGTGCGCCACCCGGTCAACGGCCTGCCGGCCGCCTACAAGGTGCAGCTGCCGGCCATGCAGCCCATGCTGGCCGACCCGGCCTCGTACCACTTCCGGCGCGCGCAGTTTGCCGACCACCCCGTGTACGTGACGCGGTACGCCGAGAACGAGCTGTACGCGGGCGGCACGTGGACGAACCAGAGCAAGGGGGACGGCGCCCACAGCGGGCTGGACGGCGGCCTGCGCACGTGGGCAGCGCGGCAGGACGCGCTCGACCAGGGGGACCCCGTGGTGTGGCTGCAGTTCGGCCTCAACCACGTGCCGCGGGCCGAGGACTTCCCCGTGATGCCGTGCGAGGTGCTGCGCGTGACGCTGCGGCCCGTCAACTTTTTCGGGCGCAACCCGGCGCTGGACGTGCCGCCGAGCGCGCAGGCGAACAACTGCAGCGTGGGCCTGAACGGCGCGCTGGACACGCAGCTGGCGCAGCTGACGGTGAGCGGCGGCGGCGGCGGCGATGCCGGCAGCGGCACGGAGACGGCCACCAACGGCCACGCAAACGGCACCAACGGCACCAACGGGGCCGCATGCTGCGCCGCATGAAATAGAAGTATGTTATGAGAGAGTATAATTAAAGTGATGTTTTTTTGGATAGAGAACAAAGTTGCATTCTGTTTGATTCGAATGTGCTGCCCCCCCCAGAGAATGGTCCCCTTCCAATCCAATCTCTCCTACAGTCGGCAAGGCTTTCCGCCGCATACGGTCATCGTGTGCACGTACCGCAGCTTGCCCTTCTCCAGCCGCAGCTCGTGGCTGTCGGACGCATTCATCATGTGCTCCCACAGGCAGAACACGCTCACCGTGCCCATTGCCTCGTCGATGACGTACCGCCGGTGCGTGTTCGGCGCCTGGTGGTGGTTCGTCGGGATCCCGGCCTCGCACGAGTCGTCCGGCCGCCCGCGGCCCGTGTACGCCGACCCCTCGAGCCGCGTGCACGGCCGGCCCCACGGCACCGTCGCCGCCGCCGTCGCGTTGCTCCACATGTCCAGGTACGCGTCGCCGGCGGCCCGCAGGACGGCGCGGCTGCTGCGGTCGGCCTCCGGGAGGACCGTCCAGTTTTGCTGGCGCACGTACTGCAGCGTCTTGGTGGCGTTGAACAGCCACGCGTTGGTGGTGGAGACGATGGAGTCGACCAAGACAACCGCCCCTGGCGACGAGGCGGAGGCGTCGCCGCCGCCGTGGTGAATCTGCGTCCCGATGACGTACGGGTTGGCCGGGTCGGAGGCCGAGACGAGCTCGGTGTAGGTGGCGCAGGCCACGAGGTCAAAGGTGGTGGTCGATGGGCAGGGCCTTGGCGAGCACGGAGCCGCCGGCAGCGACGTCCGGCAGGGGCTCGTTGTTCTCGACGTAGGTCCAGTTGGGGGCGGTGACGGCCAGGAGGAGCGCGATGCGGCCCGCCTGCTGGGCGGCGACGTAGGCGTCGGCGGCGGCGGCGAGGGCGGTCTGGTTGCAGGGCGCCGGCGTGGCGCCGGGATCGGTCTCGGCCACCGGGGCGGCGCGGGTGGTTGCCAGAAGCAGACAAGCCGCGGCTGTGATACGGGAGATAGGGGAAAGCATGGCGGACGGGGTGGGATGACGGTGGACGGTGGACGGTTGAAGGCGTCTGATGGCGCGGCGACGACTCGAGAAGCCAAAAGCGTATACAGGAAAGGGGAAGTTTACTTCCAGATTTTGTTGTTGTCTATCGTCTTACTCCTCTCTCCAGGTTCGCTTCTTCTAGGGGAAATAAACACAAAGACGGCAATATAAGGAGGAGGGCTGTCGGTGAATAGCCGCGGTCTTGGACTCCTGTATATATCAAAACGAAAATTGAGCCGGCAGTACCGTTCTTTATTGTATTCTTCTAGGCAATGATTGTATTATAGTTTCTTGGCTGCTCTGCATAAAAGCGAGCGGGCTCCTAGCACTTTGCTTCCTGACGATGTGCGCGCTGGCGTGTCTGCTCGCTCCCGTGATATTTTTGCGTGCAATTCAGGGGTCGTCACTTTGGCCTTGTTGTAGCATTGACAGGTAGCACAATGACTAGAGGAGAAGGGAAAACAACAGAAAAAGCGGCGTCCGAAGACTATTGCGACCTTACGGGAGGCGTGCCGCGTTCGAAAAAAAAAGAAAGGTAAAATAACAAAAAGAAGCGCAACAGTCATCGCAAGAAAAATAAAGCGTGCCAAAAACCACGTCGCCTCCTAGAATTCAGGTCCCGTAGCCATATTGATTGAATGAAAGAAAAGAAAACACAAAAAAACGAACCACGTGCTAGTACAAAAATACCAATATCATACCGTAAAAAGAAACCGCAAAACGCCCCAAGTATCCGGCCCTAGACCCTGTGTCTGTAGAAGTGTTCCTGTTCCTGGTCCTGTTCCGGTCCCTGTCCCTGTCGCCGTCCCTGTCCCGTTGTCCCATTTTGTTCGAAACCATCGCATGCCAAAAGAAGAAGAAGAAGAAGAATGATCAAGGCTGATCCTCATGCAGCCATCAACGGTGGCTGTCAGCTTTCCCAGGATGGCCCTGCGGGTTGCCGTTGCCATGGCGGTTGTGGCTGCTGCTGCTGCTACCGCTGCCACCGCCGCCGACGTTCACACTCCGCAGCAGCTGCTCCGCTGCGTCGCGCTCGCGCGTCGTCGTCGCCGTATGCACCCCGGCGCCGGGCAAGCCCAGGGCCTGCTGCTGCTGCTGCTGGTACGACCGCGGCCGTTGCGTCTCCCGCAGCGCGCTCGGCTGGGCCTGCAGCACGGCGCCGACCAACGGGCCCGTGCCTGCGGGCGGCGTCGCGCCCACCACAGGGACCGGGCTGCGGACCGTGGTGTCCACAAAGACGTCGCCGTCGGCGTCGTCGGCGATGCCGTCGGCCATGGCGGTCTGGTGGTCCCGCAACGACATGCCGCCGCCGCCGCCGCCGCCAACCGCCCCATCGACGGCCAGACCGTCAATCAGCCGTGCCTCCCGCCGCTCCTGCAGCGTCGCTGGGCTGACGCCGGCGGGGGAGTCCAGCAGGCTGCCGTTGGCACCGCCGTTGCCGCTGGCCACACTGGCGACGCTGGCACCGCTGACACTGCTGCCGCCCCCGTGCCCGTGCCCGTACCCTTGTCCCTGTCCGTGTCCGCCGTCGCGGAACGCCTCCAGAGGCGACCGCACAAACTCGCGCCGCAGCGGCGCGCCCGGCTGTGGTGGCGGTCCGGTGACGGACCCGCCGCTGCCGAGAACCGCTGCGTCACTCAGGCCCGAGTTGCTGCGCTCGAGCGGAATCCACATGTTGTTGCTGTTGTTTGTCGTCGTTGTCGTCGACGGCGGCAGCGGGCGCCGGTGGTAGATCGGACCCGAGACGGTGCTGCCGGCACCCTCGCCAAAGCCGACCAAACTGGCCGACCCGTCGCCGTCGTCGCTCATGCGGTCCTCGTACCCCCCAGCGGACCGGCTCGTGGCGTCGTCGAGCAGGTTGTCGTTGTCGTCGTCCATGAGCATGGCGTCGGGGTCGCGGTGGCGTCCGCCGTAGTGGTAGTTGGCGCCCATGCTCAGCAAGTCGTCGTCATCGTCGTCGTCGTCACCGTCGTTGTCCTCGTTGCTGTCCCCGTCCTCCGTCATGGTATTTGCCGCATCGTCGTCGTCGTCGTCTTCGTCCACCGTGTCGCCGTCGCCGAGCGTGGTGCGCCCGCCGACGCTGTCGGTGGCACTGGCCGTGCCGACGGTGCTCATCTTGGTGATGGCGACGGGCTGGCCCTGGGCGTCGAAAAAGGCGGGGGTCAGGGGCCCCGGCACAGCCATGTTGGCGAGGAAGCCGCTGTTGGTGGAGGTCGGGGTTGTTTGCGGGGAGGGCGCGCCGCCGCCGCCATGGCCGTTACCGCTACCACCCGAACCGCCGCCGCCGCCTCCGCCAGCCACACCATTGCCTCCTCCGCTTGCTCCACCACCACCACCACCCCCGCCATATCGACTACCGGCTCCACTGCCACGAGTGCCGTACGCGGTCCGCAGGGTCGAGACATTGGAGAACCCCGTCAGGCGTGAGATGCGGTCGGCGCGCTCAGCCTCGAGGCTGTTAGTCGAAGCATGGTGTTGGTGCCCGCCGCCGCCGCCGCCGCCGCGTGGACCGCCGCCGGTGCCGCCGCCCAAAAGCGGGGGCACATGGCCGCCGCGGTGGCCGTCCTTGATGGCGGTGGTGGACAGCGTTGACAGCGATGTGGTCGTGCTCGTGGGGGTGCCCCTAAAAAAACAGTCAGTCTTTTTTCCGTGTCCGTCGTTTCTCACCAGAAAGAACAGGAACCGCGTACGGTGCCTCGGACGGCGTGTCCGGATTCGACGGCGGCTGCGGCAGGTTGATGAACGTCGGCTGGGCCGGCTGGGCCGGCTGGGTTCCTCGTCCAAAGGGTCGCGTGTTTCCGCGGTCGTTGTGGATCGTGTCGCGGGCGCGCAACGGGCAGCGGCAGCAAGGAAGCCGACTGAGCCAGCTGTTGGACTCTTTGTCTGTTTGGTTGGTTGTCTGTTTTGTCTAGCCCGTTTGTCTTGTTTTGACTCGTCTTTCCCGTTTCTTTCGATCTATCGTGCACGCCACCGTCCAATTGGCGGATCGTTGTTTGCGCGCCGCGCCAACAAATCGGAGACGCTCGTAAGCGGGCCTGTCGCGATCGGTTTCTGAGGTTCGTCGTGTGCTGGAAAGGCGATGTCTGTGATGGGAGAGTCTCGGTGGGATGCGTGTCTCGCGCGGTCGTGGCTTGACTTCTGTACTGGTCGGCTGGGGAGGGAGATGCTGGTTACGGAGACGAGTAACGAAAAGTGGGGCACACATGACGTCGGAGTCACGCCAAGGCACCTTTTAGGCCTAGCTTGGTGGTAGGCAGCGTTTTGGTGGGGGAGAGGACTGAACGACGGGGGTGATTACGTACAAAGCCGCTGTATTAAGGCGCCCTGTATCAAAGGGCTTTGTGTTTACATCGCAGTCAGCATCCTGAGCGAGTGCACTATCTCAGCCCAACGCACATTTCTATATGATACGAAAATAACCGTTAAATACTTCTTTTTATATAGTGTATACATTTGAATATATATCTATACTAAAAGGCTACTGATCTTCTCCATTGACAGCCCGCCATTATTGGCTATTTCAGCCATTTAACGCCTGATTCTCGTGATGGATGTCGCCATGTTCGCAGCCGGGCCAGAGAGCTACGATCATTTGTCCCGCTTACAGATCGCCAACTTCTTCGCCTCAAATACGTCGGCCACGCGAGAGCAATGCGATACGCTCGCTGCCGCGCTGCTCGGCGGCCCTGTCTCCGCCACGCCCATCCAAGGCGGGTCGAGCTACACGGTGCAGAGACCTCTAGTTGGCCGGGTGGTTTAGTTTCGGGCCGCGATGCTAGATATGAGACGCCTCGGACTCATCGAGTAGGTCTACGATACGTTTGTGTTACGCTGTCTGTACTACGGCCTCCTCGGATCCCTTTACGTATATATTTAGGAGCGGGTGTCCGGGCCCGCGTTCTATCGGATACGGCGAGAGATATTTATCTTAAACGCGGAGGAGCGTTTTAGTTAAACCGTTTAAAACTTTGCCCGGTCGGTTGATATATATTAAATACTACCTATTTTTTATTTATTCTTCTTTTTCTTTACTATATACCCGCTTTATAGCTTAATCCTAACCGTATAATAAGGTTTTTTACTTTAGTATAGATTAATCGACGTACTTTAGAGGCATCGCCGGGCTTATAGGCCGAATACGAAGCCATCCTCGATACGCTTCTCCTTAAGCTACTAGCGAGCCTCCGCCCAACAGTTAACAAAGTAAGAGACAACCTCTCTCTCCTTTTCCGTCCTTACTTCCCCATAGCGCTGCAGTACGACGACCTTCTCGAGAACAACTTCCATGTCGACGAAGAAACCGGCCGCATCACGGACGTCGTAGACTGGGCCGATGCCCAGGTCGCTCCCTACGGCGTCTCGCTGGGTGGATTGGAAATTGTTCTAGGTATCTAGACGAGCACGGACTGGCATTTTCACCCGTCTCACGTTCGCCTGCGGCAGCAGTTCTGGAGCACGTTCGATGGCGAAGTTGGGGCCGTGTCCGACGTCGACAGGCGTTCCATAGAGGTAGCGAGGCTGATGGGCTTGCTTCGGACGCACGGCATCGAGTGGAAGAATGTCATGTCAGGAGTGTATCTAGAGAAACTCATTCTACCGTTCATCAGGCTGTAAGCCATCCCTGGTGTCTTTTTCCTCTGTTAACGTAAACTCGCCTTACAGCGTGCTTCCACGAATCGCGGCACGATCCGTTCACTAGCTTGGGGGGATGATCCTAGCGGGGTTGGTGTCCCGCTTAGTGGACAAAAAGCCTGAAAGGCCTGCGAAAGCAGGTGGGGATGCCATAGCACGGTAAATAACACATCGAGAAGAAGTTGCCTTGCAACTTGAAAGAACAAGCCTTTTGCCATTTCGCGTTCTTTTTTTTCCATTTTCGTCGTGTCCGGCACGTGTCTATCTTCTATATGTATCTAAACAAACAAAAATCATGCAATAAACCGCGCCTTCCTAGGACGCGTCGGTGGCGAGCTCCTTCCAAGCAGGACGATTCTACCGCGGAAATCACATGTGTCTGCCGTTCTACGGTGATTTTGCATATGATCGAGCATCAACAACATGCATCCTGCAAAACAGACACTTGTGCGTCATGGGAAGGCAGACCGCTTGGCCGCCTGCATGGCCGTCCGATCCACAAGCGGCAGCGTCTCGGTGTCGGCCGCGTCCTGCGCGGGCGGTGCGAGTTGAATTTCGCCTGTTTTATTTGTGAGCGGAAAAAGAATAGCTGTAGAGAACAAGGGTAGAGAGCAAGGGTAAAAAAGAAGGCAGCACAAAAGGAACACAAACATACCCCGTGCAATCTCGATCATCGACACCAGCGGCAAGAGCAGGAGCAGCAGCGACAGCAGCTGGCCGAAGCTCCAGTCGCGTTCGCCCGTGTCGGCGAGCGGGACCGACGGCCGGCCGAACGCCTGCGACAGCAGCACGGCGCGGACCGTCACGCCGACGGCCACGGCGCTCATCAGGCCTAGGCCGGCCATCTGGACAACCCGGTAGAACCGCTGCGCGCGCCCGCGCAGGTACCACGTGGCGAGGCCGAAGACGGCGCAGTTGCCGACGATGACGGCGAGGGTGGCCACGTATTGAAAAGGGTTGGCGGCGGCGACAGCAGCGGCAGCGGCGGCCGACGGCGGTGTCAAGGTCGATGCCGTGCCACGCGCCCCCGCCTGTGCGGTTGTCCACGCACACAGTACGGGAAGCGTCGGCGGCAGCCGCGCGGCCAGACCGCGCAGGACGAAGACGCCGTAGACGCAGCTGAGCAGCAGGTTGACGAGCATGAGCGCCTGGCGCAGGCGGCGCAAGACGCGGTCGCGGCCGAAATCGTGGACGAGGGCGAGCAGGGCGGCGTTGTGCACGGCGGTGGCGAGCAGGCCGAGCAGCCAGATGAGGAAGAAGTGGTAGGGCACGAGCACGGCGGCCTGGGCGAGGCCGACGCTCTGGAGGCCGATGCCGGTGAGGATCTGCTGGTCAGAGTAGCTGGTGAGCAGCTTGCGGCCGATGACGGTGGCGATGGCGGCGGGGGGCGGCTGAATATCTGCCGTGGAGGGAAATTTGCTGTTTCTGCTGCTGCTGCTGCTGCTGCTGCTGCTGGCACGACCCCAGGTGTCGTGGACGACGAGGGCCGTGCTGATGGTGAGGGCGACGCCGGCGGTGATGATGAACGAGAGGAGGACCTGGGCGGGTTAGCTTGGGTTGATACGTTCAGAAGGGGGAAGACACTGCTAAAACGGGACAAAGGAAACACGCACACCAGCTCCGGCAATGCCAGCATTACTGGGCGTGTCGGGCGGCACCACAGAGCAGTTGAGCCGCATCGTGATGGAGATATGTAGGCGAAAGTCGTTTTTGAAGCAGAAAAAACACTGAAACGGTCGATGGGCGAAACAAATGCAAAATACTTGCCGAAAAAAAGGAGAAAAAAAAGCAAACGAATGGACAATAAAAGAAACGCGAAAAAAGACGGAAAGAGCAGAAAAAGGACCCTCTATGTCTTTGCAACCTGCCTTGTCACTTGTCAACAAACAAACCTGAATCAAAGAAAAGAAGAACAAAAAATGGAAAACACCAGGCAAACAAACAAACAAAGAACTGACACAGGTTTAACGACTCGTGGTCGTGCCTGCGCAACCGCAACCGACGTTTGGTTAAGCGCTGCGGCTCTGGGAGCACAGCCTTGGCCAACCGCGTTTGACTGGCTGAGGGAGCCCAACGGTGAGACTTCCCCTTTTTCGATGGAGTTTTGCTTTTATATCATTCATATCGGCAACGATTTTTCGGGCGTCTGGTTCTAACGGATTTGTACAAATTCGCATCAAAGAGGGCAGCATCGCGACGTGGGTGAAAGAACCTTATTTTCTTATTTACGAATCATGCCAGACGTATGTGAATCTCATGGAGACATATATCTGAGCGTCATGGAAATACTGAATTTGTATGACGCGCATGTACCCACTGCGCAGAACGTAATTAGGTTCATTTTTATTTTCACTTTTTTTACATTTGTTTTCGCATTTTATCTTCGTCTTTTATTCTCACATTTGATTCAGATCATCCTGATACATCAATCAGATTCCCCCCGCCGAACTGGTTACACAAACCCTGCTTTATCAAATCAGATTTTCTTCACACAAATTCCTCTTGAAGCTTTTTCTTACGCGAATGAAAAGACCGCGCATCAAGAACGCGTTGTGCGAGCGCATGCTCCGCAGCGACACCCAAAAAGCCAAAGCGGCCGCTGCCCGTGCTCCCGGCGCGTGGGGGTCGCTGCCCGCGGAGGTCCGCCTGCTGGTTCTCGACGCCATCGTCCAGCAGAGGCACCGCGGCTGGTCCGCGTGCGGCGCCGTCTGCACCGAATGGCAGCGCTTTGTCGGCGCGCGGCTCTTCCGCCGGCTCACCCTGCAGCCGTCGTGCATCGACGCGTTCGGAGCCACCGTCGTGCGCCAGCGGGCCCTCGTGCGGTCCCTCTGCCTGACCGTCGAGCTGCCGCGCTACAGCTGCCGCTCGTGCCAAAGGCGGGACTCGTTAGCGACGTCGTCGCGGCACGGCCGGCCCATCGGCGAGGCGCTCCTGCGCCTGTTGGCGGTCCTGCACCGCTGGCCGGCGGCCGGCCGCCTGACCCTGGAGCTCGACGCCTTCTCGCCGAGCGACGGCGAGCATTGGTTCAAGAACTACCATCCGAGCGTAACCGACGACGAGCAGCAGCAGCAGCAGCAGCGGCAAGACCAGCAAGACCAGCCGCAGACAAAAGACATGAACCACTGGCACGACCCGAGGCACGGTTGGGTCGATGGCGAGCAGGTCGGCTTCCCGCATACGGGCGCGGTGCTACGCCTCTTCTCTCTGCTCGACCTGCGCCTCCCGGCGCATCTCCCCGTGGTGCCGGCCGTCACCGAACTCGTGCTCGGTCGGCGGCTCCGCCGGCAGCTGCTGCCGGAGTCGCTGCGGCTCTTGTGTTCGCGACTTCCGCGCCTGGAGCGGTTCGTCTACCAGCCCTGGCATCCATACTATGTTTTTGGAAAGGTTTTTCGCGATACAGGTACGACTTAACCACGATTCGGTCACTTCCTTTTTTTCTTTTTTGCTTACCTGAATAGGAGTGCCCTCTTTGCTGCAGAGTCTGCCGAGCCACGTGTGCACGTTGTCTGTCTTTGAGCACTTTGACGAGCGCTTGACGAGGATGCTGCAGCAGGACGACGACGACCTGAGCGTCCTGGACCCCCAATCCCTCGCCAGGCCCGCTCTGGTGCGCGCCTTTGTTGCCAAGAGCCGCGAACTGGGCCACTTGTTCCTCTCGCACATGATCGACGCCCAGGCGTTCTTCCAGGCCGCGGGTGACTCGCCGTCGCACACCTGGCCGCATCTGCAGACGCTGACGCTCACGTCCGCCTTCCTGTCCCGAACGACGCCGCCCGCGCAGATCGCCGCCCTGCTGCGCGACGCGGGCACGGCGGCGGCGCGCATGCCGCAGCTGGAGCAGATGGTGCTCTGGAATAGCGAACAGAACGGCGGTTGTGCCGTGCTGTACCGCCGGGGAAAATTGCGCAAGCAGGCCACGCTGACCTGGCGCGGTACGTGGGAGTGTGAGTTCAGGGCAGACGTGGTGGCGTCCTGGCAGAGGGTAGCCGCGAACGACGGCTGCGACTTCCGGACTGCGATCGAGAGCATACCGGACACCATCCATGGCCACGCTGATGCCCTGTACCATTTGCGCTTGCCTGAGGGTGTCCTTGGCTCTACCTCTTTTCGGAGCATGCGGCAAGAAGAGGCGTGATGCGAAGAAGGAACGATTTATGTTGTCTGGTGCTCCTTTCCACTCAAGTCGCGGTCGGTCTTATTCAATAATGGTTCTCACGACCGCCATGTCGTAGAGTCAAGGTCTTGGTTTCCCTCCCCGGTGTTGTTATTGGAGGAACATACGCAAACATGTGTGCTTGGTTGGAAGGCACGTCCGGATGTGTTGTGCCTTGTTGTCCCCAGCGACATCAACAACAACAACAACAACGACAACAAAGGAAACAATGAAAGGTACGACAACAATCATTGACGACATGATTTACAATGAAGAAACTTACAACCACAAATATTACACCGACAAGAGTTACCATCACGAATCCAGCGATATCATTCGAGGCGACAACATCTATAGCGACAAAGAGAAGAACGAGGGATCCAGCATCAACAGCAAGGTGAGTCAATTTTTTTTTCTGAGAATCAAGCGTCACTCTATAAGGATCACGTTCACCTTTGACATGGGACATGAACCATGCGTGTTGGAAATTATTACATTTCTGTTCGTTTGTTTTGTGTCGATGCCGTGGCAAAATGCTCATGCTATTTGAGCAACATTTGAACAGAACTTGAGCGGAACTTGAACTGACTCTTATTGTTAGAATGAAATTACGATCAGGCCAAACTTATTCCCCTCTTACTGCGAAGCAGCGATCGATGGTCGCCTGGGAATTAGCATTGCTCAGGACAGAAGAAGCCGTCGAAAACGACGTACCAGACCCTCGCAGGATGCAGCTAGAAAAGGCCGCCGATCGAGCCGGAATTAATCATTTTAGAATTTTGCGCTTGTTCTTGTGAGTAGCATTCGGTTTTCCTCCGTGTTCGTGTCCTCCTTAAACATCAAGGTGGTTCTCTTCGTGTTCATTCCTGGTTTTACTTTTTTTTCTGCCTTCTTTCCTTGTGGCGACCAAGGATTCATCACAGACACATTCTAGTGCTATTTTTTTGTCTTTCATCATTCCGATTTCATTTTGATAATAACAAAATTTGTATGCATTCCGTTGTTTTCTTGCTAGTATTGTTGAGCTAATCCTTGTGTTTTTGTAGCAACGGCCCACCATTGATGAGACGAGGAAGACCTGGGTTCCAGTTCCACGCTCCATCGCGTGTCACGCGTATCGAGCGACGGCTGTAATGACGTCCAGCTCCGGCCACTTTGACCTGCGTGAATGTCGACCTTTCATTCATAGTACACCTTGTTGATCAGCGTGCCGATCTCGTCGATCTGCACCCGCATGTCGTCCTCGTGGTTTAGCGAAAGCTTCGGTGTGCGCATGGCGCCGATGCCTGGGCCGGTGCCCGTCATGATAATGGTGCCGCGCTCGAGGGTCGTGCCTTGCGACAGGAAGGAGATGGTCGTGGGGATGTCAAAGATCATTTCTCTGGTGGGTGTGTTAGGATGGTCTGTCTAATGGAGAGAGGGGGCGACGACACTCACCCCGTGTTGGAGTCTTGCACGACCTGGCCGTTGAGAATCGCCTTGATGCCGAGCTTGTGCGGGTCCGAGATGGCCGTGGGGGCGACCAGCACGGGGCCGATCGGACACGACGCGTCGAGGCCTGGGGTAAGAGAGAGACGTTCAGAGGAAGGACAGAACCCATGAAAAGAAAATCCAAGGATGTCCAATAGATTACGAGAGAAGACAATAAAACGCACCCTTGGAAAAACACCACTGGCTGTTCTTGAACTGCTGGGTCCGCGCGCTCACGTCGTTGCTCGCCGTGTACCCCAGGACGTACTCGAGCGCCCGCTCCTTGGGGATGTCGCGGCCCGTCTTGCCAATGACCAGCGACAGCTCGGCCTCGTAGTCGCTCGAGCCGTCCTGGGCGATGCGCGGCACAATGAGGCGCGCCGGCGCGGGCCCCGCGAGGGCGGTGCGCGGCTTGATGAAGAGCACGGGCGTGTCCGGGATGGGCATGCCGGCCTCGCGCGCGTGGTCGCGGTAGTTGAGGCCGAGGCAGCGGATGATGGGCACCTCGTCGGTGCGGAGCGGGGCCAGGAGCGTGTCGATCGTGTACGTCTTGTCGGTGACGACGCCGTGGAAGACGTCGCCCTCGACGAGGCGCGCCGTGACCGTCTCGCCCCGGTCGAGCGCGAGGCCCAGGTCGGGGACCGCGGCGGCGTCGATCTGGCCGAGGTGGATCTGGCCGTCCTCCTTGGCGAGGAAGCGGACGAGATGTGTCCAGTTGGGCGACATGGCGGTGGGAGAGAGAGAGAAAAAAGAGCGTATACGGAATATAACAAGGTCACAAAACGAGGTTTTCTTTTCTTTTCTTTCTTTTTTCTTAGCTGGCAATGGCAAACAGAGTAACAGGGGCCGATACAATATATGAGGACGTCCGAGCAACGGAACACAAGCACGAGCACGACAGCAAACGGGCAGCTGGCTTATGCCTAGACGGGGACGCACAATGGGTACAACTCCGTAGCCCGTTCGCTGTTGGGCGTATCTTTCCAGGCTTGTGCTGCTGCTAGAACTCGCGGAGAAAAGGTGAAGCCAGTGAAAGCACAACTACGCGGAAGCAAACCAAATCTCGTACCTTACACACAATATCCACCTCTGTGGTTGATCTCGGCAGATGCACGAACGATGGGAAGAGAGTTTAACCGTCGGTACCTGACGTAAGTGGAAGAGGGGGGCATCCACAAAAGGGGGGACCACAAAACGAGGAGCATTATGGCGTTGGACGGCCCATCGGCAGGTCTGTCCCGATGGCAATGGCGTTATGTGGAGTGCAACGGAAGGAGCTGCAGAAGGGCAAAGAAACCTGATCGTAAACATAGAGAAGTAGACGAACATTTGTGACGAGATAAAAAAAGATATTCTATCAAGAGACCTCATATCAGCTTTTTTTGTGTCTGGCTTGAGATATAGAAAAAGGGGGGTTGAAAATGAAGAGGAGACAAAGATTGATAAAAAAAAACATTTTTCTAGGATTGACACGATCCGAAACCAACAATTAATGCTACGTGGGAAGGTGTAAAGACAGACCACCGTCGTTGGCCATGTCGTCCTTCAGAGTTGTCCGCTCGATCTTGTTACCCCGTGGGGACCGGATGCCACTAGTCCGCTTTCGGCGTGGATCGGCCCGGCGTGACAGGAAGTCGGGTCTCCGGTGACAATCGGCTCGGAGGACGGTCGAACGGTCGACGGCCTTCCGGACACGGAGAGCTTCCGGGTTGTCGTCTGCCTTGGACTCCGTCTCGGCTTTTGTTCTCTTCCTGCTCGCGGAATGACTTGGACATGGACGGCCGCACAATACACGCATCAATAGGTCCGGGACGAGTATGGATCAACTTAATCGCCTCAATTCCAGAGTAAAATACAGACTTCCTGCCAACCAGATCTTGAAACAAAAACACCTTGCATTCCCTTTTGCAACGAACGAGAACAAATCAACCGTTTTGCTTTTGTGCCCGCCTAACAGGGCTACCTTGCCGTGATCAACTCGTCCCTCAAAACGCCTGTCCGCCCGTCCGTCCATAAACGCCATGCCGTTGCGGCAGTGCACCCATCCTGTTCAACTTGTCACCGACCCTCCAAAAGAAAGATAATTAAAGAAAAAAAAGGAAACCGAGAAAAAAGCGTAGACCATCTCCCCTATGGCCACGCCGCGCGCTGTGCTGGTCGCCGCCGCGGCTTCTTGGCCGAGGGCGCGCCCACGGCACCGTCGCTGACGTCTTCAATGTCGTCGTCGCCCGCGGGGTGTCCGTCGGCAACGGCCGCGTGCCACTGCGCCGACACTAGCTTGCGCTTCTTCTTGCGTTGCTGCGGTGTGTTGGTGTTGCTGCTGCTGCCGTTGTGGATGTCCACGTGGAGACGGTCCCCCATGGCCGCGTCGGCCGCGTCGGCCGCGTTAGCCCCATCTTCCAGGCTGCCCGTCCCACGGCTGGGCGCCCCGTTTTTTGTAGCTCCATTTGCCGTGCCGTTCGCCGCCCCGGTGCCCATCCGCCCGTACGTCCGCTTTTTCTTTGCGCTCAGCTTCCGGGCCAGCGCTGACGTGTGGGACGCCATCCCCGGCGACAGCGACAAGGTGAGTGGGGGTTCCTGCGACTCGACGAATGGTGCTGCTAGTGGTGGTGGCGACACCGAAACTGACGCCGACATGGATCCATCGCCGTTCTCGCCCATGCTCAGGTCGACGCTGGCGGCGCGGGTGCGGCGAGAGGGCGCGTTTGTGCCCGCGCCGTCCTCGACGTCCTCAATGTCGTCGACGTCGTCGTTCGCCCCCTTGCCCTGCTCTTGCGATGAGGACGGCGGCGTGCTGGCGCCGTCCACGTCGAGATAGTCCAAGTGCGCCGCAAGGCCCGCTGCCACCGCTTTCCCGTTGCTGCCTTTGTTGCCGTTCTGCCGCGCCGTCGACCTTGTGGCCCGGGTGCGCCGTGTGGTGTGCGGGTCGTTTGCGTCCGCGTCCACGTCCACGTCCGACTCCGACACGTGCTTGTCCTGGCTGCTACTGTCCGCGTGCGCGCGTGTGCGTGTGCGCGGGCGTTTCGCCGTCGTCGTCGTTCTTGTCGTCGTCGCCGCGGCGGTCGGCGGTTCGTTCACCACAGCAGCGTCCGCGTCTGGGTCGGCATCTCCCTCGTCCCCATTTCTCTCATCGGCCTCGCTGTCGGACTGCGTCACATATTCACTGCTCCTGAACGGCGTGCCTTTGGGTGCCTTGGGGCTGCGCAGCTTGGTACTGCTGCTGCTGTTGCTGTTGCCGTTTTTGTTGTTCTTGCTGCTGCTCCGTGGCGTAAACCCCAGGACCGGCAGCCGGGGCAATGTCGTCGCGGGGCTGTCCACCCCCTGCATCTTTTCGGCTTTCCGGTGCGTCGCCCTCGCCCGCGGCGCCTCGTCTCGGGGCGGGCCCACGAACCGGCCCTCGGCGTCGAATCGGTAGCCGGCACCCAAGGTGGCCCACTTGCGCCGGCACTGCCGCGCCGTGCGCGTGTGGCCCATGCGCACGCTGACCTCCTGCCAGGGGATGTTGCGCACGGCGGCCGGGTCGACGGCGGTGCCGTCGCCGTTGCCGTTGCCGTTTCCGCCGCGGCGCATCGCTTTGAGCAAATCGCCCACGATGCTGGCCAGCATCGCCTCCTCGTCGAGCCGCCAGTACGACATCTGGACGTTGTTGCCGCAGACGACGCGCTCCTCCCAGCGCTTGCGGACGTCCTCGCGCGACCGGTTGAGCTCGCCGCCGATGAGGGACCACTTGGTCCCGTGGCGCGCGACGAGGTCGGCCAGCGCGGCGTCCTGGTCGGGCGTCCAGTGGTACACGTGGGCAAAGTTGTGGAAGAGGCGGCGGCAGCGCAGGATCACCTGCAGCCGCTTGTGGTCGGGGCAGACGTTCGCCATGCGGGTCCAGAACGGGAGGTGGTCGGTGGCGTTGTCCTGCACGAGATCGTTGAAGTCGCTCTGCGACAGGCCGTTTGCCTCGCGGAAGCGGTCGGCCTCGCGCTTGAGGCGGTCCACCTCGTCGGGCGTGAACAGGCCCTGGGGCCCCCGTTGGCCGCTGCCCGGTGTGCTCGGCGTGCCGTCGCCGAGAAAGGAGATGCGCAGCCGCCGCTTGCCAGTGCCGGTGCCGGTTCCGGTGCCGGTGCTGGTGCCACTACGTGGCGTCATGGTGCGCGGCGTGGCACGCGCTTTCGCTTTCCGAGCGTCTGCAGGCGTGGCCGGTTTGCCCTCCTCCCTCTCCATTTCCACTACTGATGAAGCTTTTTGCGCGTCCGGTGCAAACTCGTTTTTCTTCGCTCGCGAGACCCTGTTGCGCCTAGTTGCAGCGTCGGGCGATGCCGCTTCTGCTGGCTCCGCCTCTGCCGCCTCGCTGCTCTTTTTCTCGATGCCTTCTCGCGCGTCATCCGGTTCGTCCGCCGGTTCTTCTGAGGGTTTGTCTGAGGATGCGTCTGCGGGCGTGTCAACGGGCTCGTCGGCCGCCTCGGATTCTTGGCGTTCCGAAAAAGTAGCTTTGGCGATTTGCTTCCGGCCGTTCTTCTTGGCAGCGGCCGCTTTTGCTTGACGCGACGTTGTAGCGGGCACGAGCGCCGGCGCAGGCGCAGGCGCAGAAGCAGACGAAGGCGGTGTTGGCGAGGACGCGTGGCGCGCTCGCCTGGCTTTCTTCGGCGGCGTTGCTTCGGCGGACGGCGAAGGACTCCGCGGCTGCGGGGCCACGTCTGCTGTGTCGTCCAACGCGTCATCGCGCGAGCTCGTGTTGTCGGTCTCCTCGGCCTGCGCGCCGGCGGCGGGCAACGCGTGCGGGATCTCTTCCAAGCCGTCGTCGGAGCTGTCCACCTCGTCTTGCCGTGCCTGCTCCGGCTCATCCGGTGACGCGGACGAGCTGCCGTTTGCGCGTTCGCTTGCATCGGCGTCTGCGCTCGACGTGCCTTCGCTCGAGGTCGTGTCGGCGGGCGAAGCGCGCGGGAGTGGTTCTGCTGGGCCTCGATCGCCGCCTCCGCCCTCGTCCTCGTCCATATCGACATCGGCGCCGTCGTCCCGGTCTTCGCTCGCCTGCTCCGGCGCCGCGGCTTTTGCTCCCGCCTTCGCCACGACGCTCTGGAACACGGGCCGCACGGGGGTTCCGTCGCTGTCGTCTTCGGAGGATGTGTCGACCGCCTCGCCGTCGTCGTCGTCATCGCCGTCGTCCAGTTCGTCGTCCTCCTCTTCGTCGTGGTCATACTCGTAGGGGTTGTTGTACAGCGGGCGGCTGTCAGCGTCCTCGTCGTCCTCCTCCTCGGCCTCCGTCTTGATGAACGCCATCGAGGGCGACCCGCTCTCGGACGCCCCCGCCGATGACTGCACGTTGCTGTCGTCATCGTTGTTGACGTCGTTGTCGTCGTCGTCGTCACTACTGTCGTCGTCCCCACCGGCGTCGCTCTCCTCCTTCGCTTTCGGTGATGCTCGCCGCCGCTGCTGCCGGGGCCGGGGCCGGGACCGCGGTGGCTGCGCCGCAGACGACGGCGTCGGCAACATGGTTGGTCCGCGCCGCGCCCGCGGGATGGCGGTGCCGTCGTCGTCCGGCACGCTCTGCTCGTTGCCCATGGGTCGTCGCAAACTCATAAAAGGCAAAAAGAAAAAAGAAAAAAAGGGATCAAACGAAATCCAAGCAAGGGGGGGACACGCTCCGCGTACGACGCGTAAACTGCTTGTGGATCTCGGAGCACGGTCCGTCGAAACGTGGAGTTGGAGAACCGGGGAAAAAAAAGAAGAGCAGTCGCAAAGGAAAAAAAAGATGGAAAATCAAATTGGTGATCACGGTTAGACGCGCTTGCTGGGCGCGTGAGCAGCTTACAGTAATATGCCCCACTTTTACGGCAACAGACAATATTTTGCGATACATCAGCGCAAAAGTTCCGTTTCTACGTATATTCCATGCGACGACGTACACAAACAGCCGCCGAGACTCATATGCAGACACCCGCTGCCTCTGTTACATTTTCTTGATATTTTTGTCGTATTTTACCTCTGTTTTCCGTCCTTTCTTTTTCCCCCTCTTTTTCTTCTTTTTTTTTTTTTTTTTTTTTTTTTTTTTTTTTTTTTTCCTTTTTTCAGCTCAACGCAGCTCTTGTTGTTTAATCCTTCGTCGATTCCACGTCCTATGTTATGTCTCTTGTGGTACAAGAGAGTCCTTTTCTTGTTGCAAGAAGGGAAATGTTGCACAAAAATAAGCCCAAGATCCTGCCCAGTGAAAAAAACCTCCTCTTCCTCCACCATCCTTTTGCGCAGATGTGTCGCAACGTAGGAGCGCCCTGGCGGCCTCGTTGCGAACCACCGATTCAAACAAACGGTCGGATTTCTTCGGCCTCCGTGCTAAAAGACTTTTTGCTTTCGCCGTCGAGCGACGAATCGCTCATGTTGGTGCTGCCGTCGCCGCCGCCGCGGTGGCCCGTCGCGCTGTCAACCTGATGCCGCCGGCTCTCCTCCGTCTTCTCCGTCTTGCGGAGGGCGGCGCCATCGCCTCGCCATCCGCCGTGCCGTCCGTCCGCCACTTGCGAGGCCGGCGACGAGGCCACTGTGTTGGAGACACGGCCCTCGTTGCTTGCTGGCCGCGTGTTTGGTCGAAGCGGCGGAGCCACGAGTGCGTCGAGGAGCGAGGACGACACACTGTCGTCGCCGTCGTCCTCGCCCTCCTCGTTCTCACCTGTCTCGAGGTTCTTGTCGCCCCTTTGCAGGGAACGGCTGCCGTTGAGGATGGCTCCTGCCTTCAGACGTGCCTGGGCTTCCCTCGCGTCGCGTTCCGCAGCGCTCATGGGCGGACGCACCCGGCGTGGCAGGGGCGGCGGTACGGGCGGCAGAGGTCCATCTGGCGGCGGCGACGCGGGTCCCAGTTGATGCAGCCACCTGGAAGCGTCTTTGTCTGCAGGCGTATTCGTGGGCGCCTGCTGCTGGACCACCGTGGGGCTGTCGTTGCCTTCTGTGCTCGGTCTCGGCTGAAGTGGCGGCGTCGAGGATGGCGACGACGGTAAGGCTTGCACCCGGGGCTGGCACGAAAACGCTGTACCAGTGCGGGCTCGCGTCGCCACCAGCGGCGGCCGGATCGAGAGCAGATCCCACATCTCCTCCTGCGTGAGCTTTGTCGTGCTGCCGTGCGGTGGTGGTGGTGGCGGCGCCGACGCCGACGCCGTCCCCGTCAATGTGAAGGTGCGGGCGCGGTCAAAGCTCGCTGCTCTCCCGGCGTGGTTGCTCGACGACGACGAGGTCGACAGGGTTCGGCCGTGCCCCCGGCGGGCCGCCTCGCGCAGGTCCACGGTCGACTTGCGCGCCGCGAGCATTTTGCTCGTGCCGCGCTTCAGCGAAGACCACGCCTTTGACAGCGTGAAGGGCGGCAATTGGCCGGCGGAAGCAATGTCCGTACGGGCAGCAGCGCCGATGCCACCACCACCGCTGCCGCCAAAGGGTATATGCTGCTGATGCGGCGGGTGCTCGGTCGTTTTGGTGGTCTGCGCTGGCTGCGCCACGCGGTCACGGTGGAGCCCCGAACGCGCCGCCGCGTCGAGTGCTGCGGCCTCGCGGGCTGCTTCGCAGGCCTTGTCGCTTTTTCTCAGGCGGTGCTTGCCCAGCTGCTGGGCGACCGCGGTGCCCAGAAAGTAACCCGCACCGCCCATGTCAATCGTCAGGGGCACCATGGTTGCCTGGGTAGGTTCGCTGGCCACGGAGACCGGCCGCTCCTTGGTCACAGTGGTGCCGGGGGTGGTGGCCGTGGTGGCCGTGGTGCTCGTACTGCTGTTGCGGCTTTTGCTCCGCTCAAAAGCCGCCTTGATGCTGGCAGCCGGCTGCGTAAACGAGCGGAGCGTGGGATGGCCGTGCGGCTGCCTGCGCAGGATGCTGTGCGCCGGTGAAAGCGGCGGTTGGCCGCTGGCGATGCCGCGCAGGCTGCGGGTGCTGACGGGGCTGCCGCTGTGCTTGCTCAGCAGGCTGTTCAATGTGCTGCTGGGCGTGGGCCGCTTGGGTGGCGGGCTGGTGTCGGCAACACTGCCAGTCGGTTTGGCACCGTTGTCCACGTTCTGGCGTTGATTTTCCTTCTTCGCCTCCTCCTCCTGGTGCTGCTGTTGCTGCTGTTGCTGCTGCTGCTGCTGCTTCTGGTGATCGCCCTCGATCTGGCTCTTCGCGGCCATGAGAAGAGACTGCCGCTGGAACAGCGACGTGTTCAAGTCGAGCTGTTTGCGGGACTCGGACCGGGGCAGCTCAAAGGCGAGCTTCCCGAGGCGCGGTGTGGCCATGGGTGCGCCCGTGGCCGGTGTGTGCAGCTCGCCTGTGCCGGTCGACGGGGTCGACGGCCTCGTGCTGGTCGACGTGGTGCTGCTCCACTTGCGAAACAGCCGCCGTGGTGTGGTCGGTGTTTGGTCTGGTGCCGGTGCCCCATCCGAGCGGCCGCTGCCGTGGCCCGTGGGCGCTGCCTAAGCCCCCACGGCCACGGACATCGCGGCCGGCAGGGCGGGTACCGGACTGAACCGACGCGTCGGAGACGAGGCTACGAGCGAGGTACGGCTGTCGTCGTGATTGCTGTTGTTGATGCTCGTGTTGCGCATGGCCGCAAACCACTCTGGTGGCGGCGGCGACAGGGTACACTTGCGGCCCGCCTGCTCGGCGCGGACTTTCTCTAACAAGTAGGCGCGGGCGTAGCGCCACGGGTCGGCAGGATCGTCGACGGGTGTGCCGTCCGCAGTTTTGACGGATTCCGCAGGCGCCGTGTCCGCTACATCAACGCTGCTACGGGTCCCTTCATCCGAGAACCGCACGGTCTTGGAGGGTCGGCGCTGGCCTGGGCAGCCGTGCATTTCTGAAAAAGACGCAGGTTGTTCCTGTGGCTGTGGCTGTGGTTGTGGTCGTGGCTGTTCCTGATCCTGCGCCTTGAACTTGGTAAACAGGCTTTCGGTGGATTTCCAGCCCGACCTGATCAGCTTTTTGGTCCGCTCGGATGTCGTATCCTGCTGCGGCTTCTTGCGCGCTGCCGGTGTACTCGGTACGAGTCGTACCGTTGGTGCCATTGGGCGGTTTGACAGGCAGCCATCGCTTTGCTGGTGGGATGTGATCTTCCCTTCGTCTTCGTCGTTTTCGCGTGCAATGCTTTTGCCCTTGCCCTTGTCGTTTTGGGGGGCGGTGGTGGCGGTGGTGACGAAGACGTCGTCTTCCTTGTTCATACGCTCCGTGGCGGACGGCTGTGCCATAGGAGGCAACGGTGGCGAGGGCGGGGACGACGAAAAGGAAGCCAGCGGCGACGAGATGGGCTGCGGGTCGCCGTTGGTGCGCTGCCGCTGTGCAGCACGGATGTCTGCTTTTAGCTGCAGCAGGGTCCGCGGCGAGGACATTGACGACGCCGCCGACGACGACGAGAGGCTGCCTGACGACCGTTGTTGATGGTGGTAATGCGTGCCTTCGCGTGCCGTACCGGCCGGCACCGCCAGCCCCGTCCGCAGCAGCGTCTGCGCGTCGAGGCCGCTCAGCTCGCGTACCAGCGGGTGCAACACCAGGTCCGAGTGGTCCATGCTGGCGTCGGCCGACAACGACGCACTATGGTTGGACGCGGACGTGGACGCCCCTGTCGTTGTGCCTTTGAGGATCGACTTGAGGTGGCCCAAGCCCGTGCTGTTTCTGCTAATGCTGCCTCTGCTCCCACCGTTGCTGCTGCTGCTGTTGGTGCCTCGTCGCCCGGTTGTTGTGCTGCTGCTGCTGCTTCTGCCGCCGCCGGCCGCCGAGACCGAGGGACCGACGACCCGGGTATACGCCCGTTGGGCAGCGTCCATGTGCACCCAGTAGGCCGCAAATGCGGGCTGGATAGCCCCAGACCAGCCGCCTTCGATGCCCATCTGGGCGAGCAGCGCCTGTTGGAGGGCCTCGGCGTGGATAACGTATCCCGTCCCGCGGCTGTGGTTGTTCGTCCTTTTTTGGATGTCCATCAGGACAAGAAAGACGTGCTCGCGCAGGGCCCGGACGTCGTCGTCAATGCGGATGCACGGCACGGGGTATGTCAGGAGGTAAGGCGGGAAGAACGCGTTGAGCAGCTGCATCACAAAGGTCGTGTTGACGTTTTCCTGGAGGTGGTGGCAAATGGCCTGTCTTTTGTCAGCGTGTTCTCTTGTTCGAGTTTCTTTACGTCCCGTTCATCGTCATCCTCTTCTCTTCTTCGCCTCCATCTTCCTTTTTCTTTCCATCGTTTTTTGCACTTACACAGATTCGTGTCCCGAGATACACAGTGCGGAAGTGCGCCTGGGCATCGTCGTTTCGCTCGAGGAGCGGCTCGAGAGTGTCCAGGACTGGGTCCATGCGGTGCCGCGCCACATAGAGCTGTGCCAGGGTGCGCACGCCCAGCGCATCGGCGACGGCGTCGAGGTCCCGGCGGCGGCGGTGCTCAAGGCCCGTGAACGTGTCGATGGCGTGCACGGCCGCCAGGCTCGCCCAGGGCACGTCGTCCTCGTCAGCGCCGAACACGGTCGCCAGCAGCTCGGCATGCACGGCCGCGAGTTGTGCGCGCGTCGGCACGGCCGCCTCGTGAATGGTGTCGGGGTTACCGGCGAGGGCGGTCGTGAGGACGATGGGTAGCAGTGGCAGCGGCAACGACGACGGCGAGGGCGACGTCCGCTGGAGGGCTTTGATAGCCGTGACGACGCGGTTCAGGACGCCCATGCTGTTGTCAAAAGCGGCGAGGCGCTGCCGCAGGAGGTCTTTCTCGGACTCGTCGACGTTGTCGTAGGCGTCGTCGCCGTTGTGGCCGTTGGTCGCGGCGCTGCCGGCGGCCAGTTCAGTGAGGTAGGACTGGTCAAGCAGCTCGTCGAGCAGCAGCTGCGTGTCGTGGTTGCTCGTCCACGCCTCGAGCAGCTGCGTTGCCGGCGACGGGAGACGCACTGCGGTCGGTTAGCCGGTGGATGATCGTGTGTTGGTCTTCCGAAATCAGAATCGACACGATGCAGAGAAAGGGCAAAACTTACGCAAGCTGGGCCCAAACAAGGACGCCATGGTTGATGGCAGCCCTCGTTCTTCGACTCAGAAAAACGATTCCGAAGAAGAGCGATGCTGAGGATCACGATGAGGACATTTCAACGAAAAAGGAAAAGCCACCTGCAGCACGGTAGGTATCGACGCTGGAAGACGACGATAAAAGGTAAGATTTCAGTGAGTGAAATGTGGAAGATGGAGAAGAAATAACAATGTCAAATGTTGTCAGTTTGTGGATGTATCGTCGTTTTGGTTGTTGGGTTTTTGTAGTAAAAAAAATTGGAAAAGGCTGGGGGCGGTAAAGAAAGGTTGTCACGGGGTGGAAATACAGCGAGAGACACAGAGGGCGTAGTGAATGAACAACGTGCGGTAGTCTGAAATCTCCATACTGAGACCACCTGTTGCCTGCTAAGTGAATTGCCCTGCCTCTGTTTTTTCCTCTTGCTCGGCACTATTTACGTTTACGTCGCGATGAGAGCCCAAGGATGTTTTACACCGAATTGGGAAGGAGGTTGCTGCCGGCTGTCAGCCAGCTGGCAACCAGGTAGTGGCGGTCATTGATTGGCGTCATTGTACGGCACCTTGGGCATCGGTCAACCTTGGCATGCTCAATTAGCACGTAACACTAATACGGGCTCAACGAGCTGGTACGCCGTGGCTTGGCAGCAACAACGAACGCGTCAACCCCTCGAAGTCAAGAGACTTCACAACCAAATGCCTTCCATTCTCACACGCCGCGATGGGCCAATGCGTCGCTTGTTGTTGCGGCCACAATGAGACCAGCAGGAGTGTCGAGAGCGTTCGCAGTGCCTGTCGAGGCCATTTTGGCGCGACGAGGGCGAGGAAGAGGAGGCCTCCGTGATGCGCGCGAGGGCTTCGCACGGGCGTCGTCGTCGTCGTCGTCGACCGGGCAAGGCAGCGCGGGTCTTCGGCGTCGTCTGAACACGTTCAGCACGCGTCGTGCTTTGCGCGACGTGCGTGCCGGCTGGGCACCGCCGCAACCGCGGCTGGCCCCATTCTCGGCTTCTACCTCGTGCTGCTGCCACGCTTCATCCATCTCGACGGCAGCAAGCGATGAGAGTGGCAGCGGCGCTGGTAAAGACGGTGGCCACGGGCCGGACGACGCGTCTAAAACTACCCGCCGTGGTGGTGGTGGCAGCAGCCGCGGCGGCGGCGGCAGCAACGACACCATTGGCCGCAAAATGCTCGAGACGGCGGCGACGTCGCTCGCCTCCATTGCCATGCTCGGCCTCGGCTTTGCTCTCGCCGGCTACGGCTACCACCGCTACTACAAGAGCCTGGTGCTGCGCAAGATGGCGCTGGCGTTTGCGCCGGGCGACCCCGTGCTCGAGCTGGCCGCCCTCGGGCGACGGGCCACGTCCAACGACGACCTCGCCGTGGAACGCGCGGCGGTGCGTATTCCAGGCGAACCCGGCGACGTGGCCGATGACAACGACAACGGCACTGACACCGACCCCGACGATGGTGGCGACGGCGTCGACAACAACGACGGCGACCACTACTGGGTCGAGCGGCCCGAGCAGGTGGACGTCGACGCCATTGTCGGCGGCCACCGCGTCGGCCACTATCACCTGTTCATCGGCGCCAAGGGCACCGGCAAGACCAGCATGCAGCTCGAGGCCATGGCCCAGATGGACGCCGAGGGCGTCGCCGTGCTCGACGCCCACGCCGACCTCGAGATCGTCCGCCTGCGCCTCGGCAAGGCGCTCAACTACGACTACCACGAGGACTACATCGGCGGCTACTTCAGCGAGCGCGGGCCGCGCGAGGGCGCCACGGCGCTGCTCGACATTGAGCGCGCGCTGAACAAGCTCGAAAAGGTGGCCTTGCGGCGGCGCGACGCGTCCGACAACCGCCGCAGCCGCGGTCGCGGTCGTGGTCACAGGCACGGCGGCGGCGGCGGCGGCGGCGGCCTACCACCACAAAACCACCACCGCCCCCTC
>AZHD01000010.1:248605-278799 GCA_001636815.1 Niveomyces insectorum RCEF 264
GCCCGGCCGTCGCCACCCTGCGCCGGCTCCGCCGGCGGTACATGGGCGGGCGCGCCAGCGCCGCCACGCCCGCCGCCGACTATGACGCCGTGTACGATCGCGTGGGCGGGCGGCTGGCGTTCCTGCACCGCGTGGCGCGCAGCCCGGACATGCTGGCGGCGTGCGCGCACATCACGGCCACGGAGCGCGCCTGGTTCCTGAGCCAGTGCTGGGTGCTGGGCGGCAGCATGGACGACGACGTCATGGACCAGCAGAAGTGGGCGGCCGCGGCGATGGTGCTCGCCCAGGCGTTGGTGGACAAGGAGAAGGAGCAGAAGGAGCAGCAGCAACAGCAGCAGCACCAGATCCAGATGGCCAATGACGACCGCGATGCCCTCCCCTCGTTTGCGCTGCACGAGGCGCAGCAAATCATGACCCGCGCCGACTTCGTCCGCGAGCTGGACCGACGCAACCTGTTTACCATTACGAGCGACGCCCGCGTGCGCGCGGCGTCGGTGCCGATGCAGGCGGCGCTGCGGGCGATCTGCGGGCAGCCCGGGTTCCGGGACCACCTGAACGCGACCATCCAACGCATCGCCGACATTGAGAGCCTCGGCCGGACGCGGGAGGTGGTGGCCAAGGACCTCGTGCTGGGCGGGCGGTACGAGGTCGGCCCGACGCCGTCCGGCGCAAAGGGCGCTGCCGGCCACCAGACGGAGATTCGCTTCAAAGGATGGAGTCCACACGAACGGCCGCCGCGCGATCCTCCGGAGCCGGACGAGGCCGGAAATTGATCCCCTAGGCCCGCAGGAGAGGGCCGGTGTCACCAGACGGAACGATCTATCTATCACTCCTTCGCAGCTAGACTCGGAGGGTATAGTTTTTCTATGTTTTACTCGATTTCACAGTGTGATCGCACTCTTTGTTTTTATTGTTTTGGCATTTGTTGCATGGTCTTGGATTTTTGGTTTGTCTTCTCTGTATAATGGAAGAAATGGATGGGCAGTTAGAAATGAAAAGCAGTCAAAGCATACTAGACGCCTCCTCCGTCGAGTGTAAACCGCATGTTCAGCAGTTGCATGCTCCGCTCGGCAATGAAGGAGGCGATAGATCGGCGTGCGGTATCTCTTGTTTAGGCCCTGCAAAGGCTGCGGACTATTACACCGTACGTACGTACGGGGGAACCTTGGCGGGTTGTCTCCTCGCTTGATGATGAAAGCTGAAATGTTGAGGAGGGCCACGAAACACGCCCGTTGCCATCAGAGGACTGAGAGGCATGATCGGCCCTCCTCGCATGAATGCCGTACAAAAGTACTTGATACGGAGTATTCGCATCACAGGTGGCTTAAATGTGTGTGTGTGTGTGTGTGCTTTACGGCGTCGTGCTGGCCATCGCCGATCTCGGTTTGTGTTGGGGAAAAGCACACCGAGCTGCCGTCTGTCCTCTCGCGGGATTGTGTTTGTCTTCTCTTGCACATGCACGATCTCTTCTGCCTTTTGTTTGATCCTGCTGCCCCTGAGTCGATCGCAACAATGTGTGTTTCTTGCATCGCCAGTTCCTGCAAAAGGCTTCCCCGCCGTCCTAGCAGGTTTTTACGGCGTGTAAGTAAGCAATACGTCGCCTCCCCCTTTCCCCCACACTGCGTCACAGGAACAACGACACTCGTTCCAAAACGGGGCACAAAGCACACGACAGATCAAGGGTGTTGTCGATGCCTTTGCTGTCTTGGCTTTTTCTCGTCACAGGGGGTGTGAACGGGGTGCTGATGCGCAGGACGCCGCGGCGATGGGTACGGAGAAAGCAGTAGTGCCAATAAAACATCACAAGTGGCATAAATCGGTGTTAGCTTCGTTACCGAGAAAAATGGATGAAGAGGTCCCACCTCCACTTTCAGCCAAGATCCCGGGGCAACGGGGTGGATGGGGCAATCCTTCCTTGGGAGGGTGTTGGAAAGGCGGAGACGGATGGGGGTTTTCCAATCTGTTACGTATCCACAAAGCGTTCCCAAGAACATGGATGGGAAATCAAAACAAAATTGACTTTTTTTCGTGAAGGGGGGGCTGAACGAAGAAAGAAAAACGTCAAGGATCAAGGGGAAACGAAAAGGGAAAAACGAAAAGAAGGAACAAACATCAAAAAAGGAAAAATCGTCTCCACGTGGACCCCCTGGGTTTTGTGGTCTTTGGGGTTGGGATGCAGAGAAGACAAATGGAATTAATACAACACATGTTCGACACTATGTTGGTTGTCGACACACGAGCCAGCACGCCGCGTGGTGTCCGCGTTGCCGGGCGTCTTAAGAAACGGGAGGACGAAGCATCTCGCTTTGGTCGGACATGCCGGCGGGCCATTGTACGGTGTGTTCCTACTGCGTAGTTGTTCTACACCGTGGGTGACCCAGTCGCATTCGCAGTCGGTGATGCCATAGTCCTTCCCTCTTGGTACGCCGTATGGTGTTGAAACGGCCCGGATTGCCAGTGCGGTGTCTTTTCGACGTTCTTCTGTGCCATGACGAAAGGTATTATCTTCGATCAAAGAAATACCAGAAAACGCCTTCATCTCCTGCCAAATAGAACGTCGTCCAACACAAGGGAAACACACACAGCCAAAGGGATCTCCATGGCCTCGTTTGGAGCGCCTCTGTATCACACACAACAGGCAGATCACCAAATCCCGTGATCGGCCATCGATGCGCCGTGGCCGGCTTTGGGCCTTGTTTTCTCGGCAAAGGCTGTTTAGTTCTACTGCCAAACTCTAGAGTAAAAAAGAAAAAATGGAAAGAAAAAAGAAAAAGGTGTCAATATTCCCGTCCCAATTGGTCCTCGTGCATGCCCAAATGGTTCTTGCCGTAGATCACCACCGCTCCCCGATACCTTTGTGGGGATGCCAATATATAGGGAAGACCGGCAAAGCGAATTGTCCTCGTTCTTGCAGCCGTTTCTTTAGTCGGTTTCTCTGCTTGCTCCCCCATCGTTTTCTTCCTCCTCTTCTTTCTCCCACCAGCCGCTTTTCTACCTCCCAAGGTAAAAGGGCTGGTGGAAGAGACAAGTGGTTTGGTAATAATACTTCGTATATTACTTCGTGGCCCTCGCGAGTCAAAAGGAAGAGGACCTCCTCCCTAAAAGAAGAAGCCACCCACCACATGCGTGCCGCCAAGAGACTACCACTTACATGCACGCAACCCTCTTGCTTCACGAGAAAAACGACGAATCCAAATCTTGAATTGCGACGTACGAACGGGAAAAAAGAATTAGGATCGATTGCTCTGTGCATTGTACATGTCCCATTTTTCAAAAGCAAGGTGGTGCTGCACTGGTTCTCCACGGACGATTTCCTGTTTCCAGCTGGCGCCAGTGCATATCAACCACTAACCAGGTTACCCTGCGAGGGCCCTCACTTCAGTGTTTCACAACCTCCGGTGTGATCCTTTATGCGAGGGCACTTCTAAACAGCTTTTTGGTATCTTACACCCTTTCCGGGTAAAAGATTGCTTAGCAATGACTCGCGTGGGGAGCTCGCGGTGTGCGGAACGATGAAAAGTAGGAGAGAAGAAACAAAAAGGGAAACCACCTTATAAAGGAGGCTAACCAACACATATGAGTACATAACGATACGTAGCAATATTTTTCCAACAGAAAAAAAAGACGCAACAAGCCAAACGCAACAAGACTCCGTGCTGCTTTGCGTCTTGCTCGTCCCGTACCATTGGCTACCTGCGGACTGCGACATGCCTGCATGTGAGCGTCGTATTTAATCCTCCCCAGGCAGGATGAGAGAAAACCCCATGGAGAGGTATGCCGGGTAAAGAAAGGCACGCATCAGAGCTGCTGCTTCGTTTTTATTTCGGCTGGGTTGCCCCATTGGGCAATCCGAAGGAGCTTGCCGTGAACAGGGGCAGGAAAGGGGGGGAGAACAAGGGGTGCGGCCCGGGAGTAACTGAAGATGCAAAAGTACTGGATAACAAACCTATTTGGATATCAGGGAATAAAAGGAGAAATAAAAAAAGAAGAAAAAAGAAGAATAAAGGAGGATACTTAGAGTAAGGAAACGCCTTGAGAAACTGTGCATGTGAGCCGTAGAATGCCGACAGCCTTGCTATTGAGCTTAGAAAAAGGTCATGCATCGACCATGTTAGCGCACTCGTAGCTTCGGCAACGAGATGTGCAAACTCGAGGTTGGATGTTGGACTCTGCAAAGACGTTCACTTGGGGCCAACATGCGCTTCAGATGAGACGAATTGATGCACGAGGATGAAATAAATAAGGAGGCAAGAGAGTTAGCGTGACAATGCAATAAGGAAAAAAAAAGAGAAGAATGAAAAAAAAAAAGGAGAAAGGGAAAAAACCTCCAGAGAAACCCTGCTGCCGACGTAGCAAGGAGCTACCAGAGTTGTCGCTATTGGTTTGGTATCGACAGGGTCGTCTCTGAGCTGCATGTATGATGTATGTGCGTGGTTTTGGTGGCCCGTCTTGGCGGTGCTTGTCCCCGCTTCGACAGCAGATGTGCAAACGGGTGCATCGTCCTCGTACGTTGTAACAATGCGTCGTACGAGTACGTACGTTGCTCCGTAGGCGTTTTGCAAACGCAATGGCTGGTTGGATGGGGACCGTCTTTCTTATTTCGCTGGTTCAAAATGCGGTTTCTGGTTCCCGTCGGACATGGCGTGCCGGCATCCAGGGAAGAGACAAAGCCGATCTTTTGCTTGATAGAAAAAGAAGGGCAACCTAGGGACAAAAGTAAAAATAATAATAACAAACAATAAGAAAATGGATGGCGGCCCCCACGCTCGAAGGGCACAATTTGAAATCGAATCAAACCGAGTCGGTTCTATATTTTTTTTCTTTTTTTTTTTTTTTTTTTTTTTTTTTTTTTTTTTTTTTTTTTTTTTTTTTTTTTTTTTTTTTTTTTTTTTTTTTTTTTTTTTTTTTTTTTTTTTTTTTTTTTTTTTTTTTTTTTTTTTTTTTTTTTTTTTTTTTTTTTTTTTTTTTTTTTTTTTTTTTTTTTTTTTTTTTTTTTTTTTTTTTTTTTTTTTTTTTTTTTTTTTTTTTTTTTTTTTTTTTTTTTTTTTTTTTTTTTTTTTTTTTTTTTTTTTTTTTTTTTTTTTTTTTTTTTTTTTTTTTTTTTTTTTTTTTTTTTTTTTTTTTTTTTTTTTTTTTTTTTTTTTTTTTTTTTTTTTTTTTTTTTTTTTTTTTTTTTTTTTTTTTTTTTTTTTTTTTTTTTTTTTTTTTTTTTTTTTTTTTTTTTTTTTTTTTTTTTTTTTTTTTTTTTTTTTTTTTTTTTTTTTTTTTTTTTTTTTTTTTTTTTTTTTTTTTTTTTTTTTTTTTTTTTTTTTTTTTTTTTTTCAGAAAACGGCTCGCCGTGCGGAGAGCATCCAAATTGACAACGCATGGAGGGACTTTCGGAGCAATATGAAGTGAGGGAACGACGGCAGGCCATGCGTTTTTTATCTTCTAGAACGTCAAGAGCATGGACGTTGCCGCAAATTAGTGCAACATAGGCAATATATGGCACAACACACGACACAGATGCACAGATGTACGACGAAAAGGCTCTGGCTCGAGTATTTTGACGTTATTTATGGCCAGGCAGGCTCCCGAAATCGGAGCGTTGTCGCCAGTAAAGCCGTCCGTCTCGTTGTCGATGGTGGTGGTGGGTGGCATAAGGCTGGCCTGGATGAAATTCCCTTTTCGTAGCAGTCATTGTTGATATGTACGAAAATTTGTCGCAACCGAGGTCGCAGAAACGGCGCCGAGTATGACGGCGTGCAAGGCTGGTCGATACTTCAGCACAAAGGCCAGGTTTCTCTGCCAAGGCCCGGCAGATATTCGTAAGAAGTCTGATTTTGAGAGTCTCTGCCTTTCTTCATTGCATTGGTTCTCCTCTTCTGCTGCGATTCGTGCCGGAATGTCTGCGTCGGTTTTGTGGTTGAAATAGTGTAGGCGATGCGGGCCGGCTTTGTGGCCGCAAAGGGCAAGCTTGGTACTCTAGATCTGGCCTTTGGTTTCTTCTGTTCGGGCCAAATCTCTCTTCGCTCTTTTCCCGTGTAAAATTGGCCAAATACACAACAAGGTATAACTTTCACGAATAAGTCTCGAACGCGCTCGACGTTGTATTGGCTTTGTTTTGTGCCCTTCGGTTGTCGCCAGCCGGCATATCCGCCATGCCATGACTGGGACCGGGTGGTTCGCGCTGAAAAAGAGGAGGGAAAAAAAATGCAAAGATGGTGGTGTGCCTCGTCGCCTCGCTTGGCTCACGAGCACATCCTCCTTACTTCAAGACATCCAGTGTGAGCAGGAGACGGGTGGTCTCCCACCAGCCAGTGGTTCACGATCTCTTCGCCGTTGTCGACGAGAGGCTAACCGGATCTGCGTTGGCGGGAAAACAGGCACACCTGCACGGGTAATATTGGCAACAGACATGGTCTGTATTACTCTGCACGGTAACGCAGCATAGCCAGTCAAACCTTTTTCCCGAACCGTCCTCACATCGTATGCTCGCAGCTCCGTAAGCCACAGGTTATGTATCGATTGTATGGAGAACTGTACTTCGTACAAGTACTGCAAGTCCAGTGTGATGTCTTGCATGTCGACTTGAGGCATTTCTGACGCCGCGGTGTCTTACCCCCAGCATAGCAGGGGGGGGTTCTATGAGAATGTCGTAAGAAAGGTCGCACACTAGTCGTATGTAAGACATGCCAACAACAGCTTTTGCCCCGATTTACCAGCTTTGCCAGATACTGTTTTCTTTTTGGATGCTGACACGAGCACGGAAAGACGTCCTGTCGTGATTTCCAGCACCACAAATTACAGCGGCGTTGCTGACAGCGAAGAGCACGTTCTTGCTTGTGACTTATATTTCGCCAGTTGGATAGCTGTGGCCTGGAACCCGTGCAGCCTGGCCAGATTTTCTGATGCTCTGCGAAGCTTAACCCCTTTCTCTCGCCGCCGCTGCAAGGGGATCCGGTTGGTTTCTATTTGAGGCAAAAAATAAAAAATAAAAAATTCCACGAATCCCGAAGTGAGGGACGACGCCCGGATGGCATCAAGTCAGGCTAGCTCTCTCAAGGATGCTCCGAACACGACGACACACGGCGAACTAAAAAGGGAGTGGTAGCATTGGCCTGGGCGCGTATGGAGGCAACGCAACACACGAAGCAAAGGCTGCTTGTCGTACTTCGTAGTTGCGTGTACCGTCTTACTCGTACTCGTTTCGTGCTCGCAGCTCGCCAACCTGGCCGTGGCCGCCGTACAAAGTACTTCGTCGTTGGCGCAAGGGCGGGATAGCGTAGTTGTACGTTGTAGCTGTACTGTAGTCCACCCATGGCTGCCATGTTGCCTGCAGCAGACAAGGCACCTGCCCGGCGGGCCTCTTGGCCTGCTGCGACATGTTGCGCTGCACGTTGGACCCCAGGCCGGCGGCGTGCACGGGTCGTCCTGCTGCCCCTGCTGCCCGTCGTACTATGGACGGATCCGTCGTAGTCGCCCTCCGTGCTCAGGAGAGTTCCGTAAATTGGACTTCGTAATGCAACGTAATATTTTGCTTGCTGGCAATATTCAGTATCGCACGCTTGGCCTGGCACGGAAATGCGGCGGACTAATACACGTTTGTGCTAGCGGTAGGTGATCAATCAGATGAAGGAGGCAAACGAGGCGTTTTGGACGTTCCTAGGGTGGTACAAAAAGAAAAAGGAAAAGGAAAAAAAACAGAAGAAAAAGCAAGTTGATCGTATGTCGTAAATGACAGAATGCAAATGGGGAAGCGAAGTGTGAGGAGGAGGAGAAAAAGGAAAAAGAGAGACAAGGCAGCTTCGTCCCTCCGTGTGGGAATGCTCTCCGTTCATGATTTCGTCAGCCACCAACAAGCTTGAACGGGCCTCCTTCGACTCGCTAGCACGAAGAAACTAAACAAGGTCTAGGGAAGGTACGGCCCATGGCCGCGAGTTGGTTGTTGGGACGTGGAAAGCGCAATCTTGCCTGCCGGATTGGACCTTTCTTTGCTTGCCCGTCGGGAAGGTGCGTTCGTCTTCTTACAACTACTTCGTACGATGCTTCGTACGCGAGTTAGAGCTTGAAATACAGACGAAACGGAACGAACGAACGCAACACAAGCACGCTTCATTTCCGCAGACGGGATGTGCCACGAATGGGGCGAGGACGGTGCGTTCCCATTTCGTGCTTTCCGATACAGAGACAATCACGGCGTGTGTGCCCTCCACGAGCCCGCCGGCGGCGAACAAGGGGGCCCCAGCCCCGCGCCATGCAAGCCAAGTAACAACCCCGGTCGCTCTTCCCTTTCTTGCTGTTTCTTGCCCGTGGTTTTCTTCTTTCTTTTCCTCGTCTTTTGCTCAACACGATCTTTTTCTTTTTCACTATGCTCATGTACGGAGTCCTCGTATTTTCGAGACACCCGTCTCACTCGTTGCTTTTTCTGATGCCAGCCTCCCACGAGGCACTGCGACGTACAAAGTATGGAGAACATCAGGCAGTATGACTCCGTACGACGACAGACACGATGCTTCTCTTCTCCTGCAAGCGCTCCCGATCCTGTCTGTCTCTTTCCTGTCTTGCCGAACCGCTGCGTCGTGACTTCCTCGTCGTGCATTGTTCCTTCCCTTTCTTCCCCCACACTTGTCGCCCAGAGACATCGTTCTTTCCCTCTGTGACTGCAGCTCTTTCCCTTGTCTGCCTGGCCTTGCACACCCTCTTTCTTTCGTTCTTTCTTTTTTTTTACTCTCGCTGTCCCTCTCCTTGTCTGGCCCCCACCACCCAAACCGAGTCGGGAAGTTGTGCATACTCCCACCCTCTGTCGCTTCCCCGGAGGGCCCTCTGACCCGTCAGATGTGTATCATACGAGTTACTCGCAGCGTTGTACGCCGTAATCCAACCAGGGGGGCTCCCTCCACCAACTCCGTCGTTTCGTTTCGCTCTGGGGTCTTCTTGCCTTTTGGGGGTGTTCTCTCCTCGCTCCTCCGAGCTGTTCATTTTTCATTTTTTTTTTTTTTTTCGGTTCTTTCCCTCGCAGAGCTCTCCTCACGGCCACCGTGGTCGCTGCTTTTCTGCCCACCCTCCCAGTGACATAGCGAGTTATCGCCCTGTTCTTGTACACATTGCAGGGCCCTGAGGCAATAACTCGTACACTCTGCCTTGTCTTTTCACCACGTCCTCCGTATTATTGCAGTTTACGTCTGTACTTCGTACGAAGTATTAATGGAAGGCCCGCTGCCCCATCGCGCCCGAACCAGCCGTCCACCTGCTTTCCCTTCTTCCAAGCCGTGGAAACGCCAACCGGCGAGCGAATGACGGTTCCTCGCCTGTTTTCTCGTTTTAGCTCCATTTCGTCGTCAAAACCATCTCCATCTCATCTCGCTCCATCTCCACTTTCACCGTTTCACATCCACAACCGTTGCCTGACCGACTTTTAAAAGAACGCCGTTGCGTATTCTTTCTTTAGTCTCTTCCTTGTTTTCTCTGCCTTCGTTGGCCCTCTTTCACAAGGCTACCTGTGGTCAGACGTCCTGGCGTGGTCGCATTTCATCGCTCTCTCTCTCTCTCTCTCACCATCCTCCTCCACCTTTTCCAGTTCTGCAGCCAGGACGCGGCTTTCAGGTTTCCTTTTCCGTTTCCTTTTTGTTTCCTCACTCACTTCGTATTGGACGACCGTCTTGTCGACATTGACGCCTTGTCGCTGTCTCTCCCTCCGATCTCCTCCGATTGCTGCGTTTGCCATTCTTCAGCCTTTCGAGCCACTCTTTTTTCTTGCTCTGATTTTACCGTCTTCCTCAGGGGCTTGGCTGCATTGCGTCTCTCTCTCTCTCTCTCAATTCCCCCGCCTCTCTTATTCTTACCCTCTTCCTTCCTCTCTACATATCCCACGTCCAACACACCTTTCCCCGGCCGGCTGTATCGAATAGAGAGAGACCTCCCACACTCTCCACCTCCTTCCCCCCCTTTTCTTTTCCCTTCCCCCCCCTTTCCTCCCTGCGGGTCTCTCCAGACCCGGCTTCTCTTGCTTTTCGTCAGTTCTCAGCTCACATCACATTCCGCATTGCGATCCATTGGTCTGTCTATATTTCTATATCATCTTTTATATGGCTCAATGGTCGAAGGCTTGAACGACAAACCAATCACGGAGCACTACTTCTAGCCTGCCTTTCCCCTCCCTTATTTTTTTTCTTTTTTTCTTTTTTTCTTTTTTTTCTTTTTTTTCTTTCTTATTATCGTGTGGTTTCCCTCCCCGACTCTCCTTCTTCTCCGGACAACAACCCTCTCCACCTTTGAACCCTTGTCCCGGTTCCCTGTCTGTGCTCTCACCGTCGTCGCCGCCGCTGCTGCTGTTTCCCCTTCCCCATTTATCCTTCCCTGTTGGCATGCCGTCGTTAGTGACGAGCCATGGGTCAACCTTCCCCGGTGACGTCGGGCGACGCCGACTCAGCCTGGTCGGACTACCGCGCTATGGATTCAGATGACAGCCACTCGTCTTCTGCTGGGATCCCTCTTTCTCCGCCGCCGCCGCCGCCGCCGCAGCTTCCCCATTCATGGACCAGAACCGACTCCAGCTCCAGCTCCAGCTCCAGCTCTAACTCTGACAGTATTGCGTCTTCCACCCGCATCAACGACCTCGCGAACAACTCCGACGCCTCCACGTCCCTGCTCTCGCTCACCCGTCCTGGCATGGACATTCCCGGTGCTGTCGCCGATTTTGACGTCTTGCCGCTGACGGCCGCCAGCAGCCTTTCCTCGGCACCCACGTGTGGCAACTCGACGTTGTCCTCGTCGCCCACTCTTGGTTATTCGACGTCGCCGTCTTCTCATGACCACGCCGAGTGCAAAGGCGACGACTGCGCCGATCACCTTGCCGACGACTCCTCTGGCGCCTTGGTCGCTCACAGTCCTACGGATCCCCTCGACGAGATGCAATGGGAAATCGTGCCTGCCGAGCAACTGTTGCACCCGAAGTTGGAGCCCATCGACGAGGACCAGTTCTGCCTGGATGACCTGCAAGAAGCACCCTTCCATGCCGAAACGAGCACGGGCGATGCTGCTGCTACTTCTGCGGCGGCTGTCCAGGCTTCCACCGTCGTCAAGACGAAGCGTCCTCGGGGCCGGCCCCGGAAACTAAGCATTGTGCCAGCCACGCCGTCCTCGAGCAAAGTCACCAAGGGCCGATCGAAGACAGGGTGCATTACGTGCCGTAAACGCAAGAAGAAGTGCGACGAAGCCAAGCCAAGATGTACGTTGCGTTTCTTTGTTCAAAGTGAACAGAAAGCGCTTGTCATAACACTGACACAATGTGCAGGCATGAACTGCGAGAAGAACGCCGTCGTTTGTGAGGGTTATCCAGAGAAGCAGATCTGGAAAAGTGGCAAAGAAAAGGCCGAGGAAGGTAAGAAATGCTTTTTTTTTTTTTCCTCTCTTGACCTCTCGTCTCGTAATCATGTCGCTTTTCTGACCAATTGCACAGAGCTCCTCAAAAACCAGAGCCTGCCGGTCATCACCATGCAGCCCATTTTCATCGGTCTGGAAACGGCCGAAGACCGGATCTTTTGGCGGCACTACAACGACCATCTCAGCGCTGTCTTCACCATCGAGGGCGAGCACAAGAACGCTTTCCAGGACATGCTCGTTCCGTTGGCCACACGCCACCAAGGCGCCATGCACTCGATCTTGTCCCTAGCCAGCAAGCACCTGGACTACCAGACGCCCTACGGCGAGAAGATCCTGCGGAAGAACACCAAGACGACCATCGATTCCCTGCGGCGCCGGGGCGACTACCACAACGACAAGGCCGTCACAAAGCTCAAAGAAGGCATGAGCTACCGCCACAGCGACGATCCCGACGCACAAGACGCTCTTGCCGCCTGTTACGGCCAAATGCTGTGTTTCGTGCTCGAAGCGCTTGCCGAGGGCGATACGTGCGGTTCGCAACGCTCGCACTACGATGCCTTTTTGTATCTGATTCGGACGTCGCCACCTGCGGACCCGGCGTTCCATGCCTTCATTGTCGAGATCTTCTTGTACCACATCTTTGCGCACGATTTGGTCTACGTGCCCGGCCCGCACGGCCCGAGACGGCTTCTCGTTGAAGGCTGGACGCCACCCACGCCGATCCACCCGCCACGCATGATCGGCGTGGCCGACGGCCTGTTCAACATCCTCTCCCAAATCACGACGATGCGCCATTCCATCCGCACGCGGATCGTCTGCAACAACGTCCCCAAAGTGGACTACGACACCCTCTACCTCGCGTCCAAGATCGAGGCCGACATCCACGGATGGACTCCCACCTGGCCCGCCGGCGACAGCCGCGAGCGTGTCACGCTGCTGTACAAGCAGATGACATGGCTGTACCTGAAGACGACAATCTGCCCGCCGGCGTCGTCTTTTTTCACCGTTCCCCAGACGGAGCTGCTTCACACGCAAACGGACGCTGTGGTGGACGCGGCTGCGCCGCCGCACGGCGTCGCCACGTCGAGTTGTGCGTCGTCGCCCTCACCGAAGCTCGAGGCGATGGTGCCCACCGCCAACCACTTTGGCAACCCTCGTCGCCATTCGATCGCGAATCCACACATGACGTACGGCGCCCGGCCGTTCCTACAGCCACTGGGCGACTTCCAGTTCCAACCACCAACCACCAGCTCAAGCAATCCCCGTGCCTCGCCGCCGCCCATTCGCCGTCCGGCGAACAATGCGTCCAACATTCGGGTGGCCGTGGAGGAGTCGCTCGTTTTGCTGGAATCGTTCAAACCGAGCGACCCAGCCCAGACTCTGCTTCTAATTCCCTGCGTGATTGTGGGCGCGGAGTGCTATGCCACGGCCGAACGTGAGCGGATCCGTAACGCCATCCGTGTGGTCCACGGCTATACCGGGCTTCGCAACACACAGAAAGCGTTGGAGGTTCTCGAAGAAGTATGGCGGCTCATTGACCTGGGTGACTATTCTAGTGCGTGGGATTGGCAAGCGGTTGCTACGCGGCTCGGTGCGCATCATCTATTTTGACAAGCGGAAGCTTTGGCTTGGAATCGGTTTGCTTTCCATGGGCAACACCGGATGGTTTTGATTTTTTGATTATTTTTTTTGGCGCTGCGTGTTATACCCTGTTTGTTTTGGTTTTTTGGAGGGTTTCATTTTCTTATTTTTCTTGTCTCTTGTTTCTTTCTTGTTTTTTCTGTGCGGCGATTTGCAAAGAGAAAACATTTGCGTTTTTTCCTGGCTATCCAAGAAAAAAGGGAAAGGGCAAGCAAGAATTACCATGAAGGAAACGACCGGACGGTTCTGTGTGCCGGCAGGGTTATTTATGGACGGACGACGGGACGTGTTTGGCTTGTTTGGATCGATCTGGGCGTATTTGTACTTGTGCTTGGTTTTTTATTGGTTAACTAAATAATACCTTTGGCAAATCTGGCATGATTGCTTATGCTGTATTGATCCATTGTTTTGGTCTCTCGTCCTCGCTCTTGCCTTGAATGCAAGTCAAGTCGTCCTAGGCTGAGTACCGAACATTTCGGTGATATTTGGGCCCTGTGGTATGTTCGTGGTTTGTCCCGTCGTCCATCCCGACGTGATACTCATGCTACACCCGTTGTTCGAGACATGACGTGACGTTCTTTTGCTGCGTGACGTGTCCCATGTGTCCTATTGCACACAGAAAACAAGGACATTGCCAGCTCGCATGCTCCTATCCGCTCCCCCAACCGTCGCCACCACCTCCAACATCGCTGCCGCTTCGCCGCTGCCGCCCCCTTGGCCCTGCTTCCCTCGCTTCCCTCGCCTCCTTCGCTCCCCTTGCCGCCTCCGCCGCCTCCGCCGCCTGCTGCTGCCGGCACACGGCCGCGTGGTGCCGCGCGTGGAACCGCGCGTCCGCCGCGTGCAGCGGGTTGTACACGCACCGGCACACCCGGCACTCCTGCACCGCCGCGTCGCTGCTGCCGCTGCCGCTCCCAATCGCCAGACTGAGGGTCATTTGCACCGCCGGTTTGGCGGGGGCGGTCGTCGTTGCGGCGAGGCCGGGGGTGTTGCCGTCGCCGCCGACGGCGGGCTGTTCCCCTTTGACGACGACGACGACGGTGTGAGGGACAGTGGATTGTCCACATCTGGCGATGAAGACGTAGAGGACGTCGGGTTGTCCCCATCCGACAACGGCGACGACGACGACCCACACGATGCAGACCGCGTCGGGGTCGACCGCGGTGGCGCAGCGGGCTGGAAGTACCGCAGGATGCCGGCGCGCGGGCGCGGGCTGCCCGGCGGCCGGGGTGCAGGGCCCCGGGTCGCCGCCACCGTTGGTGTGGGGAGAGGCGGCGGCGGCGGCGGTTGTTTTTCGGCTTGCTGGGTAGGTGGCACGGCGCCGGTGGGAATGTGTATGTGGGTGCTGGTGCAGGACGCCGCCGACGACGCAGGATCGTTGTGCTTGCCTACTTTGTCGCCCATGCTGTCGGTTGTTGTTGTTGTTGTTGCTTCGACGGCCGCCGCTCGTCTCGGCCGCTTGTGTGCTGGCGCCGTTGCTGTCGCCGTCCACGCGTCGTCTGCGCGCCGTTTTGTGCCGTACGTGCGCAGCGGGCGCCGGCGTTTGGGGAGAGGCGCCGCGGGTGCGGATGTCTGCGTCGGTGTGGGTGTGAGCGAAGGCAAAGGCGTCGGCGTAGGCGTAGTCAGGGCGCGTGTCGTCGTAGAGGTCGGCGTGGAGACCGGCGTGGGCCGTGTGGTTGTGACCGGGGCGGGCGGGGTCATGGCTGCCGTCGTCATCTTCGTCGTGGTGGTAGGCGAGACGATGCGCGTGCGCGTGCTCGGCGTGTCGGGGGTCAAGCAGCGCATGGTCGGTGTGCTGCGCTCTTTGGGGGGAAGAGCCCAAGGGTGCCCGTAACTGGTTGCACCGACAGCGGCGGCGTCCAATGATAATGTTTGTCCGCTGCAGTCTGAAAAGGCGCACAGGAAGAAGCTTGCCGGTGCTTGTGCTTTCTGGGTGATCGCTGTTTGGCCCCTGTTGACAAAAGCGCGTCTTGTTGTTGGTAGGCGATGCGGTGCACGTGTATGGGGCACGGTGGTGGAGATATCGCGAGTTGGGCTAAGAGATTTGAAGCAAATAGAGAAAACGAATATGTCGGTCGATTTTCCAACAGAACACAGGTATGATTACCCTTACGAAGAAAAACAACGCCTGGATTGGGACCAGACGAAAGCCTCGTCGCGCAACTTTGTGTGCAAAGTAGTGCGCCCCGCTTTTTGGCGACGCGGCTCGAGGACGCGTTTTGCCCACCACGCGCGTCGTCACGTGTGGCGCGCCGCAACAAGGCAATTCTCCACGTTACCCCGGTATCGCCGTTTCCTCTTACGAACAAACCAGGACTTGGGAGATGGATACAAAGTGATATACTCAAAGTAACGTGAATTATGTCAGACAGTATTTTGCGTTTCTGCAGCTTCTTTCCGTCGTCGCCGGAGAGATGCGTCGGCTCTGTTGGCCCCCGATGCATGCGGCCGTTCCTCGCTCGCTCCGTTGGTCTCCTGGCCTGCCGCCGTATCCGTGTCTGTGTCTGTGTCCTTGTGTGCCTCCTTGTCGTCGCCGTCGCCGTCACCACTGTCCGCGCCGCTACCGACCACCACCCACGTCTTCACCACCGCCCCTTCGTGGTTGTTGTCGTCGTCGTCGTTGTTCGACGGCCCTGCCTGGTCGTCCTTCTTCTTCGCCTCCGCCAGGTGCCACACGTAGCCCGCATACAGCCCGTACTCTGCCGCGCCCACCGCCGCACTGCCGCCCATGGCCAGAAACAGCCGCGCCGGCGTCGGCCACCACCGCGCCAGCACCCACAGCGCGTACGCCACGCCGCCCATCGTCAGCAAAAAGTTGAGCAGCAGCATCGCCTGCCGGTTGACGTCGGCGAGCGTGACGCCGTCGTCGCCGATGTCGTGTGCGTGCTGCGGCGCGTGCACCTGCGCAAACGCCGCGGCGGCCGGCGTGGCCGTGGCGTAGTAGTCGGTCGGGCGCACCATGCGCGCGTAGGCGCGGGCCTCTTCGTCGCGCCGGAGGCGGGCCATGAGCGCCTGGAACTCGGGGGTCTGGGGGATGGTCAGCGACACGTGCGATAGAAAGAAGGGAAGGAGGAAAAAAAGGACAGGCGACGAAACGCACCGGCTGGGGTTTGGGTGGCGGCGGCGGCACGTAGACGGCAGCGCCGACCAGGAGGGCTTCGAGGGTCGCCCGGTGGCTGTCGGCAGCGGTCTTCTGCGGCCGGTTGCTCAGGGTTTTCCAGAGCTGGAGGACCTGTCTGTGGGAAATGGGTCGCCCGACGGCCGGGTCGCCGAGGTCGACCGGCGGCTCGTCTTCGTCGTCTTCGTCGTCTTCGTCGTTCGCTGTGGTCGAACAGATGGCCTCGTCGCCGTCTTCTCGGCCCGTGGCTTGCTCGACTTGTATCCGCTTCAATCCTTCCACCATGGAAGGTGTCATCGTCAAGAGCACCATCGTGAGGGTTGGTGCATCGTCGTGCGTGGCGGCGCTTCGATGACGTCGTATCTAGTTTGTCTGTAACGCGTAGAAAACCATAAGACGGGCAGCACAAGGCTCTGCTACAAAGCCTCTGCAAAGCCTCTCCAAAGAATTGAACACAGTTTGGCTGCAGGGCAAAGAAGTGGGTCTCACTTGCCAACCTCGTCATACCACCTGCTACGGTGCACAGACCAGGCACGGGCAAGTCGGGACCTGGGCATCTCTTTACTCGGGAACAGGCGGGATGGGAGGAGGGGGGGAGGGGCGGACGGTCATTGGCTGAATCAGCTCGCAGGGCAGGAAAAGTACTCCAATAGCAAAGAGCGTGTTATTTTTTTCTTCCGCTGGGCCCAAAATAATAATAGCACGGAATAAAAAGGTAACACGCCAAAAAAAATTCCGCTTGTATCGATCGGACCACGCACGCCGGGGGCTTTTCTTCCTCCGCCGTTGTTTGGTTTTTGTTTTTGTGTTTATTTTGGTTCGTCTCGGCTGCACACTTTACACGCATTGGAAAACGCCAATGGCTTGTTCTTGTGGTTTTCTTACCTTATATCAGTAGACCCAAGATATTGTTGTTTTTTTGTTGGGACGGCGACAACCCGACGGTAGGGCGCAAACAACGACGACGGCGATCGAAACGACCACAGGATAACAGCTACATATCCCGCGACGGGATCTCCCCGCTTTTTCACGATGAGGGCGCGTTTCGGCGGCGCTTCTTTCACCGCGCCGCTGGCGTCCAAGGCCGCCGGTAGCACGGCCGCAGCTCCGGCCGCGATGCTCCGGCGACCGCGTCCGACGGCCCTCCGGCCTGGACCTGCTGCCGTCTGTCCCGTCGCCGCTTGCTCCACCACAGCCTCCCGGCGGCAAGACGGACGGACGGCGCCCCGGTCAAGACCGCTGCCAACCACCACCACGACCACCACTCCCTACCATCGCCTTGACCGTCACCACGACCGCCACCGGTACCTGCTGACCCACCGCCGCGCGTCGTCGGCGTGGGCGGCCGCCGTGTCCGTGGCCGGCAACATTGTCTCCAACGCCTTCACCCGCGCCAAGACCAACGACATGGCCATCGACCCGCTGCGCGTCGTGGCCAAGGAGATGAAGCACCTCATCGGCGACGTGCGCAAGCTGCTGGGCTCGGGCCACCCCTCGCTCGACCGCGTCGCCAAGTACTACACGCAGGCCGAGGGCAAGCACATGCGGCCGCTCATCGTGCTGCTCATGTCGCGGGCGACGTACCTGTGTCCAAAAGCGCCGCCGCCGCCATCCCCCTGTTCGTCCCAGCAACAACCGCACCAACACTACCCCTCCCAACCCCCGCTACAAGCGTCTGCCGGTGTCGACGTCTCCCTGTCGCCACTGAGCGTCTTGTCCGACTTCAACCCCGCCTGGTCCGGCACCGTCCCCTCGTCCTTTTCTGATTCTCCTACCGCCGCCGCCCCCTCCGCCTCCGCCTCCTCTTCCTCCCCTCCACCGGCCGACGGTGGCGCCCGCCCGGAGATACTGCCGTCGCAGCGGCGGCTCGCCGAGATCACCGAGCTCATCCACACGGCGTCGCTGCTGCACGACGACGTCATCGACCACTCCGAGTCGCGTCGCGGCGCGCCCTCGGCCAACCTGGCGTTTGGCAACAAGATGGCCGTGCTGGCGGGCGATTTCCTGCTGGGCCGCGCGTCTGTCGCGCTTGCGCGCCTGCGCAACGCCGAGGTCGTCGAGCTGCTCGCGACCGTGATTGCCAATCTGGTGGAGGGCGAGTTCATGCAGCTGAAGAACACGGCCAGCCGAACGGACGGCGCCGGCAGCCGTAGCGGTGCCGGCAGCGGCGAGCGCAGTGGCGCCGGCGGTTCCTCCGCCAGTGCGGACGCCAACCCCGAGTGGAGCGAGGCCACCCTGCAGTACTACCTGCAAAAGACGTACCTCAAGACGGCGTCGCTGATCAGCAAGAGCTGCCGCGCGGCGGCGCTGCTGGGCGGCGCCGACCACGCGACCGTCGAGGCCGCGTACAGCTACGGCAAGAACCTGGGGCTGGCCTTCCAGCTGGTGGACGACATGCTGGACTACACGCGGTCGGCGCGGGACCTGGGCAAGCCGGCGGGCGCAGACCTCGAGCTGGGTCTGGCGACGGCGCCGCTGCTGTTTGCGTGGCGGGGGCGGCCGGAGCTGGGCCCGCTGGTGGGGCGGCGGTTCAGCCAGCCAGGGGATGTACAAATGGTGAGTTTTTTTTTGTTTTTGTTTTTTTTTTGTTTGTTTTGTTTTTGCCCGTCCCTCTCTCAAGTTGCGACAATACCCGCTTGTACTAACGAACGAGCAGGCCCGTGACATTGTCCTAGAGACCGACGGCGTCGAGCAGACGAGGGCGCTGGCGCAAACATACGGTGAGCAGGCGGTGGCGGCGATCAGCGCGTTCCCGGCCAGCGAGGCCAAAGACGGGCTCATTGAGATGGTGGCCAAGACGGTGAAGCGGCAAAAGTAGGCAGGGGGGAAAAAACCCCCGGCCTCGAAACAAAAAATTTTGGTGTACATAGGAACAACAATCAAACGGGCAGAAACAACTCCACGATCTGTACAAAGAAAAAGCCACAGAGGGTACAAACGACCATAGGGAAACGGAGGCTTTTGTAGATAGAGGAGCGTGGCTTTTTTGGGTAAAAAAACACAAAAGACGTTTTGCGACGAAGAGAAACCCAGCATGTGTGGAGAGTTGGACGGGCGAATCCGTTGATGAGACAAGTCATCTTCACACGGGGCGTTTCGGGGGGACGTTTGATTTGATTTTTTTTTTTTTATATATGTATGTATATATAAAACCGCTCATGCATGCATTCGACAGGAGAAAAATACAAGAAGGTTCTGTTTACATTTGGGGTATAGAGCAAACGTCGCGGTGACAAAGTACATGAAAAGATTGGGAAAGACACATGGTCCGCAACGGGAGATTCACAGCTGCACGACAATGGCGTCCCGCAGCTTTGGCTCCGGGCCGCCCGCCATCACGGCCGCGTTGACGAGCCTTGTGCCCGTCGCCAATGGCCGCCGTAGCCACGACGACACCCGCACCTTGCTCCACAACAGCCACCAAGCCAGTGCGGCGACGCCCAGTAGGCCGCGGTCCCCGAGCACGACGGCGTCGTACGCGGTCTCCGCACCGTCGTAGACGAGGTCCTCGCGGCCGTGCGCCGCATGGATGTGCCCGCACACCACCAGCGCCGGGCGCGCCCGCCGGATCTCGCGCAGCAGCTGGGGGCACCCCTTGCCGCCGAGGTCGCAGTGGCCCTTGGGCGGCCCGTGGACGAGCACAATGTCCGTGCCAGCGGGGATGCGGTCGGCCCAGACGCGTGGACGCACAGGCGGGTACTGGAACGCAAAGGTGCCGCAGTTCTCCGTCCAGGGTGCGCCGTAGACGCGCAATGTGCGGTCTACGGAGGGGGAAGAAGAAGAAGAAGAAGACGGGGACGCTATGGTTAGGTCCACGGAGCTGTCGTTGAGGTACACCAGGTCGCCCCAGTCGAGATCGCCGCGCGCGGTGCCGGCGCCGCCTGAGTTGTCGGGGACGCGGTCCGGGAAGCGGCCCGCAAAATCGGGGTCGAGCAGCAGATCGTGGTTCCCGGCGATGACGACTTTGTGGCGGTGCGGCAGGCCCTGGAGCCAGGTCAGCTGGGCCTGCAGCTCCGCAAAGGAGCCGCGGTCGGTGAGGTCGCCGGCGTGGAGCAAGACGTCACCGTCCGGTACCGCCGGCTGCGCGTTGTGGGTGTCGGAGATGCAGACGATTGTGATGGGTTTCGTGGCGGGCGAGGCTGAACGAAGAGGAGGCGAAAGGCGGTGGTGCGGCGCCCGCATGCGGTAGAGCCACCGAGCCACGACGACCGCAGGGTCGCGGCGAAACGCCTGCCACGGCGTCGGCTGTGCGGGCCGCCAGGTTGGGAGTTTTGCGGTCGAGTTTTGTGCCATGAATTTTTTATGACTTTGAATGGCGACAATATGTTTGATGAAAGACAAGTTCTCTTGTATATGGGAAAATTGACAGGGTCGCAGTGTTTTTTTAAGTCACCCAATAATATGCGATTAATAGGCGCCGCATTAGGCTCCTGTTACTGTTATTGTTTCAGTCAGCGCTGAACAAATTGGGGCACCTTCAATAGGCGCCTGGTGTAAGGAACTCTGGCGGCAAGCACAACTCGGAGCAGACGCTGTAAGCCAAGTAAAGAAAAACTATGTAAATAATGAAATGCAGTAAAAGGCGTGTCTTGTTTGTAAATACGCCTTGTAAAAATGCAAAGACGACAGGTCGTCGACATTAGTCCCTAACAAAATAACAGTAAAAGAAGCACCCCGTCCACGAACAAACAACACACAAGAAGCACGCGCAGAACCATGGGCTCCAGCAATTCGAAGCCACAGAAAGGCTCAAGCCGGGAAAAAACCCGCCGTCAGCGCCAGCAAACGCAGCAAACGGCAGCCCAGGTCTCTGGTCCGACGGGAGGTCCTGTCATGGTGCCCCCCCCGTATCGTGACGCCGGAGGCCGGCCCATCGGGCACATGAGTTACGATCTCGACAAGGACACCATCACGCGGGCTTTGGACGACATGGCAGCACACCACGCACAGAAGAACGTTACGGCCAAGCTCGTGACCGTGGGCGGAGCCGTCAACACGCTGTACCTCCAATCCCGGGACACCACCCACGACGTGGACTTCTTCCTCCCTGATCCCCAGTCACCGGACCATCGTGCCATTCACGAAGCGGCACGGCATGCAAATCGACTCGTGAATGGGGCGTTAGGCGGCGAATGGTTAAACAATAGCACGCAGTTGATGATGGGGCGTCATGTTCAACACCGGCTTGCTAACGAGGCATTTCAACAAAATACAATCGTGTATGACCGTGTCAATCACCACGGCGGATTGCGCATTTATGCTGCACCCTGGTCGTATGCTTTTTGCGGCAAGCTCAATCGGCTATGCACCAAGAATCCCCGACCGTACGACATAGCCGATTCTGTCGTCTATTTGCACGAATATCTACAGTCAACACGTCAGCATAAAGTCGGTGCCAAGACAGTTTTCAAATGGTGCGAGGAATACGGGAAAAATGTTACCAAAGCAGTCTTGCAAAATGTGGACGAGGCGTACTACACGAAATATGGAGTGAGGGCCATCGATTGGACGGCCTAGAATTCGGTCGCGTATGTAGACAAAAATGACAATGGGAATTTGTTGATTGCTTTAATTGTTCTGGTAATGCAATCCATGGGGGAATTGCGTGTGGCGCCCTTTGTATTTTTTTTTTTTTGTTGAGACTCATAAGAAATGAATATGCGGTTGCCAGATGAGAATGTTCTTATCAGCGAATTCCTTCGAGGCCCGTTTGTCGTGAAAACCAGGTAAGGGTACGAATGCGCGCACGCTGTTGTCCCAGTGCGGGATGGCCAGCGTCTCGGCCAGGGGCGGCACGCGCGCGACCCAGGGGGGGTCCTCTTCGAAGACCGGCGGGCGGGCCCGCCACGCGTCTAGCATGGAGCCTGTAAAGATGGGCGGCGCGTCGCGGGGCAGGCCCAGCCGTATGCGCTCGTTGAAGGCCAGACGCAAGAGCCGCGGGATGCCCGCGAGACAAGCGTACCGCTCGGGGTCGCGGTCCTCGGGGTCCGGGATGGCCCGGACCGGCCAGGCGCTGCCGTGGTACCAAAAGGCCTCGAGCTCGTTGCGGATCTCGATGTGCTGGTCGAGCACCAGGTGCTCGTAGATGCGGTAGAGACAGTCCCGGGGGCTGTCGCCGTCCGACCGGACGCGGCGGTGGAGGAGCGGCAGCTCGCACGCTTCGCGGTGGGCGAGCAAGAACCGCGGCGGCGGCGGGAGGCCGTCGGCGTCGCGCACCGGCGCGTTGGGCGCGCCGGGCGGGCTCTGCGGATAGATGCCGATCGGTTTAGTTGCCGATGCACGCCGCCACGGCAGCCAGCCGAGAAAGCGGCGGCGCATGGTTCGATACCATTCCATGCTTGGACCGGCGTTTGTTGTCTGGGAGAGATCTACGCGAGATCAGAGAGAGATGGGAGTTTCCTCAGCCCCGTTAAATTATGTAATGGAATAACCTTAAGTCAACGTGTATGTAAAGCCCGCTGTAACGCCCTAATTTCAACCCCACTTTTACCGCACAGAGCAATCCGTAGGGGCCGCCGGCGTACCTAAATTGCGGCTCGTGCCGTGTAACTAACTCACTTACAGAGTACTACTCGAGTTTTCCTCTCGCCTCGTCTCTATACTCTTCCAACCACACATCCAGTCCGTCGAACCGTGTCATTGGATTGACCAGTAGACCGTCCAGAATCATCATCTTGTAACTGTCGCTGCCGTCATCCTTGATGGGTACGGGCGCGGGCATATTGGCAAGCCGGCTGGTGAAGCCCCACGACCGCAGCAGGCCCAGAACCCGTGCGGCCTTGATGGCCTGGGTCGTGTCTTCGTCGAGTCCGCCCACCTCCTCGTGGAAGGTCGCCCAAAACAAGCGCTGCAGCTCGTCGTAGTCCTCGTATCGAGTCCAGCCGCGTGTCATGTGCAGCTTGCTCATCAGGTCCTGCAGCGAATGGAGGTTGGTACCAAACGGGGCGATCTCCGCCTCGGCCCAGTCGATGACGCCGGCCAGGCGGCACGACGGCTCCTCCACGAGGATGTTGCCGTCGCCCAAGTCTTTGTGTACGAGGGCCATGGGAAGTGCGAGAATGCGTGGGAGAGACGCCAGCGTGGCGCGGACCACGGGACGAAGACGGTCGGGCAGGGCAGCTAGCAAGGCCCGCAGGTCGTCTTCAAACGTCGTCGCCATGCGCGCACGGTCGGTTTCGGAGACCTTCTGCGGCGCTTTCCACGCAAGAGCAAAGAATCTACGTTGGAGAAGGGGGGTTACGATTAGAGCTGCAAACACGACTGACGATGTCTCTCGACGGAAAGGGAAAAGCCACGTAGAACGAACCGTGCAACATCCCGCATCAAAGTCTTACGGCGAGCCTTGTTCTCGGGTGCATGTTCTGGGAAGCCATGCTTGAGGATAAAGTCGAGGCGGCTGATTCCCTGTATGCGGGTCATGACGTAGACGAGCAGGGGCTCCTTCGGCTTCGTCGTAGCCGCCGCCGCTGCCGTCGCTGACGCCGCCACGGCCACATCGTCCCCGAGCTGCTGCCGGAACGACACGTCTGGGGCCCAGGCGCCGTAGATCTGCCGCGCCAAGACGGCGGTCTCTTCTAGCTTGCGGCCACCGAGCGACTTGAGACGGAACTGCACGACGTAGGCCAGGCCCGGCCCGGCGTACACGGTATAGGAGCAGACGCCCTGCACGGCCACGGGCACGACGAGGCTGCCACCGACCAGCGCCGCCGCCAACGCATCGCACGCGTCGCGGCACACCGCCGTTTTCGTGAAGAAGGCGGCGATCTCGTCGTCGGCATTGTAGTCTTGGTTTTCGGAGGCCATGCTCTTCTGGTCTTCGGTTTGCTGACGTACGGTGCCCTATTACCTCCGTAGAGAAAGCATGCTGGGTTTCCACGGAACACCGTCGTGTGTTTTCCACCGTTTTACCTTAGTCAGCATGTTCCTTTGCAAGGTGCATGAAGTCCCATATTGGCGTTCCTGGCAGCAAGCCTGATCCATCGTTTTTCACGTCGGACAGCATGACGACGAGCAGCTGCTGTGAAACTCAAAAGATACTACGTAGGGAGCTGGTGATAGGAAAGATACGGGTCAGATCTGAGCCTGCCGTTGTTGCCACGAAGCACCGTTTCTTCCACTGTCCAGATAACCGTCTTGTTGTGCAGCGGCGGCAGGCTGTTGATCAAAAAAGAATTTGACACTCAGTTTCTCCTGCTTTACATAAACATTGCGTCGTAGGGATGGCCGACTGTTCCTCTCTGTTCACTTCATGAACGCTGTACGCTATTTGGGACATACGCGGTCTTGGTGTCAACTGACCAAGGCGGAGCTCGGAGGAGGTATCTTTTTGTAAAACCAGATTACTATTCTCTAAAAAGAAGAATGCATTGGACAGTTTGAAAACGCAAGATGGGGGTAAAAAAAATCTCGATCGAGTCATGCTGGGTCACGCATGGTTGAGTCAGGAGGCAAGACAGAACGTAAATCCCGAAGATAGCATCGAGTAAACAAAACAGAGAACAAAAACAATCTCGCAGAGAAATATTTGTAAAAGACGAAAAAGGCCCACGTAGAAAGAGAGGCGCTGACGAAACGGGAGGAAGATCGTGTGCCTTGTGCTAAGGAAGATAAAAAGTGGCGGAAGAAAATACCCAAAAACATCATGAAAAAACCGAACGGACCAAATTAGAAGAAAAAGGAGGGTGGGCATTACTCGAGGAGGTGTTGCGTGCAAAGAATGTGAGGCGGCATACGATGCACCTCTTACGCGATGGTTACTCGATGGGCTGGGCCTGAGGTGGTGGTTACTCGATGGAAACCTCAAAGAGGCAACGGTAGCCGGCAGGCGATAGATCGTGACACCAGTTTGTTACGGAGCAAAACGGAGGAGGGAAACAACAGGGTGGCAGGGTGGGCTCTTTGGCTCTAGCCTCTAGCTGTTGTCTGGCCCAGCCGGCGACCTCCTAGCGCACCTTTTCCGACGCAGAGTCCTGCGTTGCTTGTCGACCGCGGACCGGCCGATTCCGACGAATGAAACAACGGCCAGCGCGCACTCTCCGTTTTGGATCACGTAAAAACGAGCCCATCGGCATTCCAGGGTCCTTCCAGCCTGCTGGGTTAGGGGGCATTACGTACTGGATACGGTACCATGTGTCTTTCCGCCAATGAGAGGTGGCGATGGAGAGAATTTGACCCAATCAAAATGTGCAGGCTTTCGTGCGCTTTTCTCACCCAGTGGACCCACTCTTTTGGCTAACGGTTCGAGGCCCTTCTCCGATAGGCAAAACAAAAGGAAAATCCTTACTCGACAACACGAACTACACCAACCGCTTCCATGTCCGCAGATAGGCAATGGCACCGAGAACGCCGAGACGAAGGAGAACCGCAGATTGTTTCTCCGGTGTGTCGATGTTTCTGACGCCGTACCCCCTATCGCTGAGATCGACGATCGGCGATGACGAGAGAAAAAAGAAAGAAAAAGGAGACATCAAGACATCAAGATATCAAGACAATGGCGACCCGAAAAGGGAGGACCCTGTTATATGTATTTGACTGTTTTTGAAGTAAAGCCATGGATTATCGTAAGAACCGGGGCGGCTGCAGGTGTCGTTGCGGTGGCCGAAGACGGCTATGAGGCAAAGATCGAATAAGCATGGCGCAAAACGGAAAGGGGGAGGGAGGCAAACAAGGCCGGTCCGTGCCAAGAGGCATGGCATGGCCGGCGTTCGAACGGCAACAGTACGGAGTAAAAAGGGACAAGTGCTTCTGTCACCCGGCAAGGCGGCTACTAGGGAACGCACTGCAAGAAACGGCCGCTTGCAGACCACCACAGCCTCACAAAGGGGCGCGCGGTGGAGACTCCTTGTGACCAAGGGAAAACAAAAGACAAAGAGAGGGTCTCGGGGAGGTAAACGGTGGCCGTGATCCTGGCGGCCGGTCCGTTAGTTTCCTCTTTATTTTATTTTATTTTTTTATTTTTTTCTTTGACCTGTCTTAAGTGTCAGCGTTGGCCCGTTTCCGCCCTTTTTGTTTCTTCTCTTTTATTTCCTTTATTTTTTTCTTTCTTTTGTTTCCTTTGTTTTTTATTTTTTTATTTCTTTTCGTCAACCATCAGTCCATTCACTTATTTACTTTCACTTTATTGTCCACATACACACTCTCGTTCATCTGTATAGAAAGTCCTTATCTCATCAACACACCTTATCGTCTCTTACACTCACACCACCTTCACAGCATCTCTTATCTTTCAAAGACACGCACACCCTCCATGCAGTGGCCCGGTTGTGGTCATAGATAAGCTTGCATCTAAGTGACCTTTTTAAGCGAGACGAGGTACTACTCTCCTCCATACACTTACTTTCTTTTCTTTTTGATTTCCGACCTCCTCTCCTCCTTCTCCTCCGCTTTCGCTTATCCTCTCCCGCCTATTGTTCTCATACGATCCAACTCACCCCCCTGGCTCTACCCCAGTGGCGTACCCCGGATCAGCCCTTCATCTAGAGATTGCCCCAGATTTGGCCTTGCCTGCATCCGGTCAAGCCTCGTCTGCCGCCTTTTTCGGCCGCATTATCTGACGCGCACACCCCCCCAAACAGCGGTTGGCATGCCGTAACAAATACACGGACGCCACAATGACCATTGCCGTGCAGCCCCCGTCCCCCGTTCCGGCCGTGGCCGACGCGGCGGCCGCTGTGGATGCCGAGGGCCTGACGACCCAGCTGGTCGTTCTCGTCTCCACCCGGGCCGTCCTGACCCTGCCCGACGACGCCCTCGTCCTCTCCCCGGCCACCCTCACCATCTCGCCCGCGACCGGCAAGATCCTGTCCGTCGTCCCCGCGGTCCTGCCCCGCTCGGCCTTCCCGGCCGGCGCCACCACCCGCTACGTCGACTACTCGCCGCACCTGCTGCTGCCCGGCCTCGTCGACGCCCACGTCCACCTCAACGAGCCCGGCCGCACCGCCTGGGAGGGCTTTGCCACCGGCACCCGCGCCGCCGCCGCCGGCGGCGTCACCACCGTCGTCGACATGCCGCTGAACGCCATCCCGCCCACCACCACCCTGGCCGGCTTCCAGGCCAAGCTCGCCGCCAGCCGCGGCCAGTGCTGGGTCGACGTCGCCTTTTACGGCGGCGTCATCCCCGGCAACGCCGACCAGCTGCTGCCCCTCGTCGAGGCCGGCGTCCGCGGCTTCAAGGGCTTCCTCGTGCACTCGGGCGTCGACGAGTTCCCCGCCGTCGCCGCCGCCGACATCGCCCGCGCCCTGCACACCCTCCGCGACACCCCGACCACGCTCATGTTCCACGCCGAGATGCTGCCGCCCATTGCCGACTCCGTCGGCGACGTCGTGCAGACCTCGGCGCCGCCCGCCGCGCCCGTCGGCCCGCTCGCCGCCTACGCCACCTTCCTGGCCAGCCGCCCGCCCGTCTTCGAGACCTGCGCCCTCGAGCAGATCGTGTGGCTCGCCGCTGAGGCCGCCGCCGCCACCGACCTCCTGCACCTGCACATTGTGCACCTGTCGGCGACCGAAGGCATCCCGATCCTGCGGGCCGCGCGCGACCACAACCGCCTCAACATCACGGCCGAGACCTGCTTCCACTACCTAGGCCTGGCGGCCGACGCCATTGCCGACGGCGACACGCGGCACAAGTGCTGCCCGCCGATCCGCAGCCAGACGAACCAGGACGGCCTGTGGGCGGAGCTGGCGCGGCCGGACAGCGTCATCACGACGGTCGTGTCGGACCACTCGCCGTGCACGCCCGACCTGAAGCTCCTGCCGGGCCACTTGGCTACAACGGCGGCGGCGGCCCCGGGCCCGCCGTACATGCACCCCTCCGACTCGGGCGTGGACGTGACCATGCCGGGGGAGGAGGAGGAGGAGGAAGCCAAGAAAGACGGGAGCAAGCCGCAAACTGGCGCGCCCGACCCGGCGGCCGAGCAGGTGATGAGCTTGGCTGCGGCTTCGACCGCAGCAGCAGCAGCAGCAGCAGCATCGGCAGCGGCCGTCGACCCGGCCGACGAAGCCATTTCCGTGGACATAACCACAGCCGACGACAACAAGGCCGTGGCCGCCACGTGCGGCGATTTCTTCGCGGCCTGGGGCGGCATCGCGTCCGTCGGACTGGGCCTGCCGATTCTGTACACGGAGGCGCAGCGGCGGCAGCAGCAGCAGCAGCAGAAGCAGACGTGTGGTCACAGCGGGGAAACCAAGGACGTTCTCAGCATTCTCGACATTGTCCGCCTCTGCTGCCAGGCCACCGCCCAGCAGGTCGGCCTCGCCCACCGCAAGGGCGGCCTGCGCGCGGGCCTCGACGCCGACGTGTGCGTCTTCGACGACAGCGCGGACTGGACCCTGTCGGCTGGCGAGATGCGGTGGAAGAACCGGTGCTCGCCCTGGGAGGGCCACCGGTTCCAGGGCCGCGTGCAGGCGACGTGGTTGCGGGGGCAGGCGGTGTTTGCGTTGGGTGGTGGTGGTGCCGCCCACGACGGATTCGTCTGTGGACGGCCGGTCGGCACGGCGATTGTCGAGAAACGGACGGCGCGGAGCGGTGTGCCGGCACGGGTGAAGGCGGCCGCGGCCGAGACGACAACGACAACGACAACGACGACGACGATGACGAGAGCAGCCGTGGTGGAAGATGTGACGGCGTGAGCCTGCTGAGGGCACCTGTTTCTGTTGTTGGTGCTGACGTGAGACCGATCGCAAAAGGGCAGCCACTTCTGATCCATCTGTTATCATTTTGCGTGCATTTGCTCTTTTTTACTTTGCTGCATTGTTTACGACGTACCGTTTATGACTGTCCGTTTTATGAGCTACCCCTTTTTTATGCATGTGGAACAAAATAGTCGAACGAGCCTTGAATAGCAAAAACCAGTTTTATCAACATATACTTTACAATTTGCCCTTTGCGTGTCAAGAGAGCCTGTCGTAGACTGGTATGTATTTTTTTTCTCCCTTTCTTTGGTTCCCGTTGCCCCTGTCATGTAACAACGCCAACAAGGCACATGCATCTACAATTTGGCCGCCTCCTCGGGGGTCTTGACTTCGACCAGAAGCTTACCTGCGTATACGTTAGCCAAAAAAAGAAAAAAAAAAAAAAAAAAAAAAAAAAATTCGCATCTTGTCAACGTACCCGTGTTGACGCCGTTGTACAGGCCCACCAGTGCCTGCTCGGCCGCCCGCAGGCCGCCCTTGACGATCGTCTCTTTGCTCTTGATCTTGCCGGCGGCGAGCCACTGCGCGAGCTCCTTGTTGGCCGCCGGGTACTCCTTGGCGTAGTCGAACACGATGAAGCCTTGCATTCTGGGGGCGTAGTCAGCAAAAAATATCGGATAGATAGTTAGACGGGACTGAAACACAAATTCTTACTTGACGCGCTGCGTCACCACCTGTAGAATGTTCCTCGGACCCTGCACTGCCGTGCTGTTGTACTGGCTGATGCCGCCGCACATGACGAAGCGCGCAAACGTGTTCGCCCGGGCCAGCGCCGCGTCCAGGACGTCGCCGCCGACTGGTCGTCGATTAGTTAAAGTGTGTGAGAGAGAGTGAGTGTGTGTGTGTGTGAGAAAAAAAATACCATTGTCCCAGTACACGTCAATGTAGTCGGGCGTCGCGGCTTTCAGCTGCGCCGCAAAGTCGGCGTCCTTGTAGTTGATGCCCACGTCGAAGCCCAGCTCGTCCACGAGCCACTTCACTGCCCGCCAGCCCGATGACCCGTTTGGCCCCCTGCAGCTTCGCCAGCTGGCCCACGACGCTGCCCGTCGCGCCGGCCGCGCCCGAGACCACCACCGTGTCCGTCGGGCGCACGCCGCCGGCCACCTTGGCCAGGCCAAAGTACGCCGTCCGCCCCGTCGGGCCCAGCACGTTCAGCAGGTCGGTGCCGTGGATGCGGGCGGCCGCGTCCGCCGGCAGCCCCGCCGTGACGGCGTGCAGCGACGACTCGACGGCTGCCTCGCCGACGATGGCCATCTCGGTCCAGCCGGCGTACGCGACGACGGTGTCGCCGACGGCGTACTTGTCGGACCGCGAGGCCAGCACGCGGGCGACGACGGCGCCGCGCATGACCTGGCCGACGGCGACGGGCGGCAGGTAGGAGCGGG
>AZHD01000010.1:278809-323548 GCA_001636815.1 Niveomyces insectorum RCEF 264
GGGTCGAGGCCGAGGTACAGCGAGGCGACGAGCAGCTGGCCGGGCTGCAGGTCGTCGGCGGAGGGCACCGGGTGGGACTCGGTGCGGAAGGTCTGGCCGGGCACGATGGCAGCCGTGGGCCGTTCGGCCAAGACGACGGAGAGACAAGACATGGGGTAGTGGATGTAATGGAAGCAAAAAAAATAATAATAATAAATAAAAATAAAATATAATGAAAAAATAAATTCAAATAAAAAAGGATGTTTAAGACAGCGTTGTACTTTCTGAAGTAAGGCCGGTTTCCAACGTTCTCGCTGCTCCCTTTTAACGAATATATACAAACAAGAAAGAAGAGTAACCATGAGGTAATGCTTCCGTCCCATCCTCTCCCCCTATTCTCTTACCAATCGCCCTATTCTCTACAAAGGACCGGACAACGCAACCAGTTTCGATGGCCTTCTCCCCACCTCCTTCGTCATTAAGAAAAAGAAAAAAGAGAAAAAAAACCAGACGACGGCACCAGGACCGGGGCGGGACTAATCATGGATGCGGCCATGCTTTGGTGTCTCGGGGACTACTCTTTTGGGAACTGAAGCCCGGCCGGTTCGGACGCGGGCCAACACCACAACAAGTAACGATCGAAAGGTGAGAACCCAGTAAAAACCGCGAAAAGAACAATACCCGTTTCTTGACAGATTCCGTTCTCTATCGACCGAGGCATTTCAGCTCCCGAAGAGTTTCGCCACGGAGAGAAAGGTCATTTCTGTTCCGGCGGACACAATCTTTTTAAACGGTGAGTAAAAAAAAAAAAGAACGGGCTCTCATTCCATAATAAATTGTCAGAAATCTTCATGACTTTCACCAGAAGCTGGGCACAGTTGCAAAACCTGGGCGGTTTTCGTGCAGATACGGCATCTCGTACGGAGTACTTAGTACTTCGTATAAGTATGTTTCGTGTCGCTTTAGTGCTAGCACTACCGAGCTGGGACGCCCTTTGCCGAGGTCTAGGCCGCCGCCCCGCGCTGATGGCGGGCCCCATTTGTCAGACAGCGTTAGGTAAGCGCCCGCTGCAAGCCCCGGCATGGGTGCCTCTTTTGTCGCGATGCTCCGGCGCCATTTTTCTGGCATCCCGTGTTGCAGATACTCGTTGCAGGTGTCGCCCGGGTAGACACGAGCTTGAAGGATAAGATGTGGGTATGATCTTATTTTTACTTTTATTTTATTTTTTACAACTGTCCCTTCATCGAATGCCATTGACGCATTGCCATCGCTTGTCTTCCCTCTGTCACTCCCCTTTCAAGGCATCGTTATCTCATCATTTTATATCCTTTTATTTTCTTTTTATTGCTCCTATGTTTCCTCGTTTGTCTTCTTCTCTTTGTACCCCGTCACGGTCGCCAGCTTGCCCCGCACCGGCACGTTGGCGCTGCCGTGCGGCTGTGGGAAGCCCGAGATCTGCACGCCCTCCCGGAACAGCAGAACGTGCGACGAGCCGCCAAAGTGGAACATGCCGATCTCGTCGCCCTTGTTGACGTGCTGGCCCTCACGCACCGTGATCTCGCACGTGCTCACCTCGTCCATGCCCACGCCCACAAATGCCATCAGGCCAATGTCGGCGTTGTCCGCGTCGAAGAAGATGACCGCGCGCGTCGCCAGTGCCGTCAGGTAGCCCTGCGCGACCGAGATGCCGCGCACGTCGATGGGGTTGCCGTCGTCTTTCTTGGTGGCCTGCTGTCCGCCGCCGCCCGCCTGCTCCTGCTCCGCCAGGGCCGCGTTGTGCGGGTCGCCGACGCCCTCGAACAGCGGCTCGCTGAAGTAGGTGCCGTCCTGCACAAAGGCGCGGCGCACGGTGCCGGAGACGGGCGCGTGCCAGCGGTGGTATGACAGCGCCGACAGGAACGCCTGGTAGACGGTGGCGTTGGCGAACTGCTGGGCGAGCGGGTCGTGCGCGAGCATGTCGAGCACGCTGTAGGGCTGGCGCTTGATCCAGAACTTGTCGCGCAGCTTGGCGCCGCGGACGACGTTGAAGACGGCGCTCTCGCAGGCGTTGGCCACGACGGCGTCGTCGCCGGGCGCGGCGACGGGGCGGGCGCGGTCGTGGACCTTGCGCGTAAAGAAGTCGTCCCAGCTGGTGAAGCCGTAGTACTTGGCGGTGGGGTCGCAGACGAACATGTCCTCGAACTTGTGGCTGGACTGGTAGGGGGCGTTGGCGACCTCCATGAGGTCCTTGTAGCCGATGTCGCCGAACCAGCCGGTGCTGTGGGTGCCGAGGACGTGGGCGGACTCGGGACTCTTGACGCAGGGTGAGTGAGTGTCGACGGAACGAACGAACGAAGTGAGGACATAAAAACGAAATGAGGACAAAACAAACGAACAAACGAACGAAGTGAGGAAAGAAAAAGACAGACCTTGAGGAAGCGCCCCCATTCGTTGAGGACCTTTTTCAGCATGCGGTTGACGTCCGGGTCGAGGAAGGCGGCGTGGCCGCTGGGCGTGCCCATGGCGTAGTCAAAGATGGCGTTCAGGGGCACGCCGACCATGCCGACGTTCTCGGCGGCGTCGGTCCACTCGGGGGCGCGCGAGAAGCAGTGGTGGAGCACCTGCAGCATGTGCTCGTAGCTGCGGATCTGGCGGCCGCCCGTGGGGTCGTGGCGGTAGACGGCGGCGTGCGGGACCTCGTCCCACATCTCGGTAAAGTACATGAAGATGCGCGGGTTGGTCTCGATGAACTCGCGGAACTCCTGGAGCACGGGGATGAGCTCCTGGCGCGGCCGGCCGTCGACGTGCTCGACGTTGCGGCGCAGCCACTCGTGCTGGATGCGGTGGTCGGCGGGGAGCCAATTGCCGAGACTGTTTGGTCAGTAGGGGAGCACGATCAAAAAAAAAGAAAAAAAGAAAAAAAGGAGGAAAAAGACAGAAGAACGTACTGGACCCGGCGGTACTTGGCCGGGATCTCGTGTTCGTCGCCGTGTTGGAGGACCATGTTTGCGGCGGGGCGGGTGATGGTCGTGGAGTGCTTTTGCAAGGACACGATGGAAAAGACAGTTCAATTTATTCAGACTTGAAACCGTTCAACTATGCCACGATGCCTTTTGAATCGTGTTGACGACGTGACAAACGAGTCGAGACCGGGCCCGTCGAAGGGGAAGCCTATGGCTGGACCACCCAAACCTGGCGGGGAGACTGACGTCATGCGCTTTAGAGGATTTCACACACAAAATCGCTACCGATCATGAACTTTTGCTCCCTGCGCACCACCACCACCTTCGTTCCCATTCGTCCATGATAGACGGCAGGGAGTAATCACCCGTTTTTCTCAAACGTACGTAAGAGCAAAAGTTAGCGTTGTTCTTTTTTGGGGGGATCAACAGCTCGACCCTGATAGCTTGGCAACCACTTTGCTTAACACGAAGGATCGTGGGAACCCGGCGATCATTGTTTATTTTTGTCGATGTATGCCAGGATGCCATGCTGCTTTCGAGGTCGGCGCAGTCCGCGCCAACCATTGGACAGTGGCCCTCCTGCGCCCCAGTTTCACCAGCCTTCTTCCTTCGTGACACTGCCACAATCAGAATGGAGCGCGAGACCGGGGGAAGGAGAGTCGCAGGGGAGGCTCCATTGATATAAAGACCTACAGACTGCTGCGTGAATGGGAACCAAGACAATACGGTCGTCGTAATGCGCCCTGTCGAGCAAGCCGGCACCCGTGATGGCCTACACATACCCCCCGCTCGATGCCACCCGCCACGAGATCCGTTTGCTGCGACTGCGGCCGGCGGCGGCCCTGGACGCGCCGCTGCGGATCCGTCTCTTTAGTGTGAGCCTCGACGACAGCCTGCTGCCCGTTTACGAGGCGCTGTCCTATGCCTGGGGGACGTCGCCGCCCTGCTGTCCTGTGTGGGTGGAGGAGGAGGATGAGCAGAAGGAGGAGGAGGAGGAGGAGGAGGAGGAGCCCAGGGCCGACATCGCGAGGCCGTCTCTTCTTGTCACGCCCAACCTCGACGCGGCTCTCCGGCATCTCCGCTATCGCGGCGACAATGGTGACGGCACTGATGACCGCCTCCTCTGGGTCGACGCCCTCTGCATCAACCAGCGCGACCTCGCCGAGCGCAGTCGCCAGGTCCAGCAGATGCGCCGCATCTACGAGCACTGCACCGCCGACCTCGCCTGGCTCGGACCCAACCCGGACTACGGTCACCGCGTTGCGTCGCAATGCCACACCAAGGGCAACGACAACGGCGACAAAGGCGACAAAGACGACCACGGTGCCGCCGCCACCACCGCCGCCGCCCGGTACACCCGCCAGCAGGCCAAGCACATGCGCGCGGGGCTGGCCCTCATGCGCCGCGTGGCCGACCGCGATGCCCGTACATTGTCGGCGATGGTGCAGCCGCGGAGCGAGACGGAGACCGACGACGACGACGACGACGACGACGACGAAGACAAAGGCACCACTTGGCTCCTCTCATATTCTCAGGTCCACAGCCTCCGAACCGCCTTCTCCGAGGCCGACCTGTGGACACGCGTGTGGATTGTACAGGAGTTGTCGTGCGCGCCGCGGGTGGTGTTGGTGGTGGGGACGGACGAGAAAAACGGCGGCGACGGCGGCGACGGAAGCAGCAGCAGCAGCGACGTCGACAGCGTCAACGACGTGGTCAACACGGAGAGCGACACCACCGACGCCACCAGATCCGACAGCCCAGGCTCTACCACCGACCGCATCGTCGCCCTCGACTGGGACCGCGACGTCGTCGGCGGGTTCCTCAGCGACCAGGCCTACGCCGACGCCTTTCACTCCCACTGGAGCCACGGCATGATCGGCCCCGCCGCCGCCCGCATATTTGCGCGCGCCCGCGCCATCCAGCTGCAGCGCAGCCGGACGCGGGCGGCGGCGGCAGCAGCAGCAGCAGCAGCGCCGGCAACGGACGACGACACCGCCACCACCGCAGAGGCGACGACCCTCCTCGACGTTCTCGCCCGATTCAAGTGGACCCACGCCACCGACCCCCGCGACAAAGTGTACGGCCTGCTCGGCCTTGTCGCCGAGGCGCCGCGCCTCCTGCCGGCCGTCGACTACACCCGCCCGCCGGCCGTCGTCTACACCGATGCGGCCCTTGCCGTCCTGCGCACCGCCGGCTGCCTCGACGTTGTCAGCCAGAACCCGTTCGGCGGGGCGGAAGTAGCGGCAGACCGTGACGGTGACGGTGACGGGGACGAGGACGAGGACGGGGACGGCAAAACCAAACGGGGCGAGCTCGCCCGCCTTCTCCCCTCGTGGGTGCCCAACTTTGACAGCACCAACTACGTCGACTACAACGACGAGCTCGCCACCATCCTCTTTGCGCAGCGCGGCATCTACGCCGCCGGACGGGCGTCCTGTCCCTCGGCGCCGCTGCGCCAGGTGCGGCCGATCCTCGGCAGCGGTGGCGACCCATTCCCTACCTATCCCACCGGCCTGCCTGTCCGCGGCACGGTCCTCGGCCACATTGCGCCCCTGCGGCAGGGCGTGTGGACGGAGCTCGGCGCGGGTTACCTCACCGCGCGCAACGTGCTCGGGCGGCTGCGGACCTGGCAGGCGGCGTACGTCGCGGCGGACAGCCAAGGAACCTACGCAACCTACGCCACCGGGGAAACCCGGGCCCGGGCCTTTTGGCGCACCACCGTCGCCGACTGCACGGCGTACCCGATCCGGCGGTTGGCCGCCGACGAACGCGAGGACTGGGCGGGCCGGCTGGCGGCGGTGTGCGCCCAACGCGCCGAAGAACGGGCCGCGGTGGAGGCGGCCGGGCTGGGTCCGGAGGACACCGACGAGGAGGAATCGTGGCGGAGCTCGCCCGCGGAACAGGCGCTGTACGACGGGCCGTGCTGGCGGATGCTGCAGCGGATGGTGCGGCGGTGGGGGGTTGCGGAGACGGTGAGCGACGGGCATGGTGGCGGCGGTTTGTTTCTTCTCGTGCGGGCAACGGCACGTGCGGGCGACGTCGTGGCCGTGCTGGACGGGTCCAAGGTGCCGGTGGTGCTGCGGCCGCGGGAGGATGTGTTGCCGAAGGCGGATGACGAGGACGACGAGGACGACGACGAGAACAACGAGACCAACAGCAGCTGCTACGAATACGTGTGTCCGGCGTACGTGCACGGGTACATGGACGGCGAGGCCGTGACGCAGGTGGAGCAGGGAACGCGGACAGAGCAGAGTTTTGTGTTGGTGTAGGGCAGATGCCTGCTCACATGAAGCGGCGATGGGAACACGACGAGACAAGTTAGAAGAGCACGCCTTCCTTCTGAAATCATTGTGAACGACTGTCGTCTTCGTCTTGGGACGTCCTACAGCTTCGGCACCATCTGTCTTTGTTGTGTACGCTTTCGACTTCATCTCATTCAGCAAGATATATGTTAGATATCAATATTAGCCTTCTCGGCTCTCGTTGCAAACCTCACATTTCTGTCAGGGTCCCCTTCACGTATCTCATCTCAACCATATTTGCCGGTGGCGGCCATCTCGAACCTCTCCCGCCAGTACTGCTACGCATATCCCGACCACGGTAAGGCTTTGGTCGCTGTTGGCGATCGGAATACGGAAATGACACTGAAGACTCACGGGACTGTGGCACGAGAATGCGATGGATGCGTATTCGTATGCTATGGTCTATGTGATAAAAAGTGTGTATTGGTATTCTTGAAGAAAAGAGAAAGAAAAGAAAGAAGAAACACAATAAAGAAAAAAGGGGAAAATGGCCGTATAAATAGGCCATACCATCGCGGATGTATGCAAACGTTAGACTCTGCCGTACGAGGGTTACGGCCTAGTATGCTGCGTGCGGCGTACGTGCACCAAGGAGCGGTGTACGTATACGCGTAACAGTTTAGGGGAGAAAAGAAGAAAAAACGAAAAAAGTACAGATAATAGCATAGACGGTAGCGGCCAAGCATCGGAAGGCGGGTCGTACACTTTGCGCAAACGACGCCCATGTTGCCGCGAATGGCTTCTCTGTCGACGACCCGGTGCGAGTTTCTTTTTGTTGGCGAGCCCGCGGGTGCGTGGCCGGGGCGTTTGGCGGGGCCGGGGATGGGAGCGTTGTCGTCAGCTGGCGGCCGGAGGTTCGTGGGTTCCGGCTCGCCGTCTGCCGCAACGGCGAGCCCGGGGGGAGGGACATGTGTGGCGTTGTTGGCGTTGTTGGCGTTGTTGGCGTGGTTGGTTGTTGCGAGAGCTTGTCACATCGTTTATTGATGCCGTCGAAGGCATTGTCAAAGGTGGCCTTGAGTTTTATGGCGGTCCTCTCGAGAGCCTTCGTCGTCACTGTTGTTGTCACTGTTGTTGTCACTGTCGTCGTCACTGTCGTTGCCACTGTCGTTGTGACTGTCGTTGCCACTGTCGTTGTGACTGTCGTTGTCACTGTGGTGCGAGATGCGTTTGTCTGTGGTTTTACCGCCATACCAACCCGGCTCTCTCCTTGATATTTTCTCTCTCCCCCCTCTTGTGGTTTTCAGTCGGGGGGTAGTACTTCTGCGGTATCGTTTTTGAAGTGTGAACACGTCGAATACAATCAAGGCCGCCGGCAGCGCCACGATCGCAGTGATGGTAATGGTGGCCTGTCTGCAGACGAAAGTACAACAGACGTTTCTTGCTGGAACGCCTGCGGCGCCCGTACCGTTGCCGCATGCAGCTGGATTCCTGTATCTCAACGAGGATGCTGCTGTGAAGTTGTATGCCTCGTACAGGAGCAAACCTGGGTGCTGTTTGTTGGTTAGCACAGTAAACGAGGCGTCCGTTTTTCCGTCTTCTTTCATTTTTGTCACTTACGCTTGACTCGCTTCGGCCTTCGGCTTGTGGTTTCGCCTACTTCTTTTCATAATTTGGCAAAGCAAGGAACAGGTAAGGAAGCTATTTTGTTTCGCCATGAGTTGGAGTGGACGTGAACGAGAGACTTGGTGGGAAGAAAAACTCGTGAAGAAAGAAGGAGAAAGAAGAGAAATGAGGGCGGTATTGAATTTGCAGGCAGTATTTATAGCTCGCAACCGCCTATCGAACAGAAGTGATGTCACAACGAGGCAACCATCCATATAAACCTTCTGAGGCGAATGTCATGTCATTTTACAATAAAAATCTGACAGGCGCCTGAGGCTAATATGAAAACCGAATATGATCTCATATTACACAAGACACAACGTCCATTGGCGCTCGACCTCCTCTTACATGCTCCCCTTTACAGGATCTTTGATCTCGTCATTCACTACGTTGATCTCGGCGTCAATGCGGCCGAGAGGCCTTCAGTGGCAGCAAAGGCGTCGACAGCTACGATGGAAGACATATCAGCATTTGCGTATAGCAGAGAATGCGTCACTCATTGCGCGAACAACAACGAAAGGCCAGACGTAAGCTGTCGATGACGGTGTCGACACCAGAGTCCGATTTATTCTGGACCTGCTCCCGGGATGCCCGGGAAAAAAGAAAAGAAAAAAGGAAAAGAAAAGAAAGAAAAAAAACCCCCCCCGAAAAACCACTCACGCTTGCCTGTGCACGGCATTCTCGAGCTCCTTGATCTCGTTATCAAAACCCATCTGGACTGCTAAGAGTACGTTTGCGTCTGGGGTGACGGGTGGATGAAAGGAGGACGAAGATTAAGAAGACAAGGACGAAAAAAAGCAAACACAAGAAACCGGGTATATACGCCGTCCCCTTTCGGCGTTCGTAAAGCCATGTGTGCCCGCATATACACGAGAGAGACAAATGCCATTCCCACTGTCGACGTGGGCGGAGAGTCTGTCGGTGATGGAGGGTGCATGATAACAATGCGCCAATCGTCCGTTCCTATTTTTTGTTCACGAGAGCCCGCTGTGCGGTTGATCGAGCCGGCGATGTCTCCCAGCATCAATTCAACTTGACCAACGGCCCACAGGCGAGTCTGACCAAACCAGGCGGGCAGCCGTTGCGAGAGGCCGAAAGCGTTTCTAGTTGGCAAAGCATCCCGGCTGGCGCCATTGCAATACCTTTCTTCTGTCCTCCGGATTTGTAGACGTCGTCGTTGCCGGTGAGAAAAGGCGCCGAATCCGGCGAAGAACAAAGAGGCACAACAACAGGATGTGGTGGCGAAGAACGTTCCTGAAAGGAGCTGCCCGCATGTGTGTCGCCCGTCTGTTGGCTTATGCGTTTTGCCCTCTCTTGCTTTGTTGTTCCTGCTTGTTGAACGGAACCAACCAGGCCATATCCGTCGTGGTTGGCCGCCGGTCGGTCAACTTGCCCATCGACTTTCCAACCGTTTTCGCAATCGCTCGTTGGGCCAACCAACAAAGTTGTGTTGTCTGCCGCAAGCGTCTGCAGCATCTCTCGTCACAGCCTGATGGTGATGCCAAGCCGGACAAGGAAAGAGCCACAAGGCTGAGCAAACGCGTTGCTGCTTCCTCTTTCAAACCACGACACGCGTTCCAACAGGCACACCTTCCTCAACTACAAACAAGCAACGAACGCACACAGTGGAGGGCATGTGTTGGTAGACACAGCGGGCGCATACAAAGACGAGGGATTTTGTCATAAGCCAACGCAAGTCTTCACACCGTTTGCAGCACATTTCGGTCTTCGTTTACTGCATGGCTCACCGATGTAAAACAAAACCATATGTTGTACTTTTTCCTTTTTCTTTCGAGCCTGTTCTTTCATTTTTTTGTCTTATTAACATCCCTTTTCTTCTTCTTTTCATTTCTTCTCCTTTCTTTTCCTCTCTTTTCCTCTCTTTTCTTTTCTGTTCTTTTCTGTTCTCTGTTCTTCTCTGTTCTTCTCTGTTCTTCTCTGTTCTTCTCTGTTCTTCTCTTTCTTCTCTTTCTTCTCTTTCTTCCTTCTTTCTTCTTTCTTCATTACCTCCAATACTCACAATGTCGCTCACGAAGCTGCCCACCGAGCTCGTCGACGACATCGCCGGCTATCTCACCGCCGAGGACCTCAAGGCGCTCCGGCTTACCCACTCCTCCTTCAAGCGGAGCACGGAGACGCTGCTGTACCGGGTCGCGTGCATCTCCAAGACGAAGCGGGACCTCGCCCGCCTGCTCGGCATCGCCGGCAGCCCGCACCTCGCCCCGTTGCCTACGCAGCTCGTCTGGTACGAACTAGCCGACGACGAGAACGACGGCTTGCTGGACGACGACAGATACAACGGCCGGGAGTGGGCAGAAATCGTGCCGCCGCTGCCGCCGCTGCCGCTCCCGCGCACGGCCGGGATCGAGCAGCGACTCCGCCGCATGGTCGGCCACGCCTTTTGGACCGTGCCGTTTTACCAGGTCGGCGACGAACGCCTGCCAACCAAATTCGACGAAAGCAGGGCGGCCGACTGGCAGAACGCAAACGATGCGTACCTGGCCCGGCGGACCGTTGCACAGGCCGCCACCGAGCAGAAGATCCTGGCGGCCGTCCGCAAGCTGACCAGCCTGCGCACGCTGGTCGCCCGGCCCATGCCCCCCGACTACACGCTCGCCGTCTACCGCCGCTACCGCCTCGAGGCTAACATCATGCAGCGCCTCAACGCCGCGGACAGTTGGCAGCGCACGCCCAACGGCCTGTTCTTGTTTACGGACCCGTGTCCGGCGCTGGCCCACCCGATCCACACGCTGGCCCTCGCGGACCGGTCGGCCAGCCCCGCCCTGTTCGCTTCTGTGTACGCGCGCAGCAGCGCGGCGCTTTTTGCCCATCTGCGCACGCTGGACCTGTGTCTGAACTGGCGCGGCTTCTCCCGCGCAGACAGGACAGCCCAGCAGGCGCCCTGCGTGCTGCAATGCCTGCGGGCCGCCACCCAGCTGCAGCGGCTCACACTCTGCTTCGAGACGTCGAACCTCGCCTGGAACCGCGGCATCGTCACGGACGTCCTGCAGACGGCCTTCTGGCCGGCGCTGCACACACTGGAGCTGGTCGACGTGTGGTACGCCGAGACCGACTTCATCGGCTTTGTCCGCCGCCACGCGCAAACGCTCCGCGCGCTCGTCCTGCTCGACTGTCGGGGGCACACCGACGCCCTCGTGCGCGCGATGGCGGACACACCCGATTTGCGGCTCACGACGTTCAAGGTGCGCGCCGATGCCCCGCGGAAATACGAGGACAGCTTCAAGGACGGCGATAACCCCTACCGCATGGGCAACGGTTGCTGCCGCGTGTCGGAGCCGGCGCTGTTGGACTACGTGAACAACGTGTCGCCGTGCAATCCCCTGCTACCGGGCCGACCGTATTTCGACACGGGTCCTTTTGTCTGGGACCCGGAGGCTTGCCCGCGGCTGGCGTACTTGGACCACGAATGTTACCGCACGGTTGAAAGCGCAAGTTTGGGCCCGGCGCTGGAGTATAGGCCCGAATTGGGCAGCAATGTGGACGAAGACGAGTGGAATTACTACTACTTGGAGTACAGTGACTATGAAGGCCAAGAGGATTATTATAAACACTACGACGAGGAGTACAACGAGGACAACGAGGACGACGAGAACGAGGAACTGCCCGATGAACTCGGTGAGGTGCGAATGCCCTACACTCCCGCAGATGTAGCGTCGATTCGGGCGTGGGCGGACGCAGCGGCCAAGGCCGATGCAATGCTGCTGGAGGAGGAAGACAAGGTGGAGAAGGGAGAGGAAGACACTGGTGCCAGTGGGTCGCTGAACGCCGCGTCCGCCGCCGACTCCCGGGCCGCCGACCGGCGCCAAGAAGCCCGCCGGCGCCCCGAGAACAACCCGTATTGGCGATGGGCGCGCGTCGACGCCGACGGGGCACGTCGCGACAGCCGCTGCGACAGGCCCGGCACCTACGTGTGGAAGACGAAAAATCCGCTCGGGGCCCACCCCACCCAACTGTGGCTGTTTGCGCAGGAGTATGCAGATGGCACCTTCGAATACGGCTACGGCGTGGACCCCTTGGATTACTTTTCCGACTGGGACAGCGAAGGCGGGGCAAACGGGGACAGCAGCGCCCAGGGGAGTCCTTCTACCCGCGGCGACGCAAACAAGGACAATACGTACCGCAACAACGAGGGCAGCGACGGTGACTGCGATGACGACATCGACGAAGACGGGGACGACCAGGACGCGGACGACGACATGGGGACCATGGCAGACGATGCCCAGATTTTGGAATCGATTCGCCGCACAAGCCTGAACGACCGCCCCAGTGTCGTCTGGCGCTGCGCGGAGCCCACCGCGTTCGGCCTGGCCCTGCATCACGGGTTGGAAGATCTCAGCAATGTCGGACACGCCGTGGAGTCCGACGTCACGCTGTACAAGGTGAACGAGCACAACATGCCGCATTAGGTGGTGGATGCACATGGACCCAACACGCGCACAACCAGCAGCCCAATAGCAACGGAACGATGGGCGTCTTCTCAGAAGAAAAGAAAGCACTTGGTTTCTTTTTTTGCTTCGCAGCAACGAAGAATACTTTGGAAGGCTTATCAATCAAACTGGCGAAAGCTATGAAGCAAATGCAGTGAAACATAAAATCTTTATATTGGTACATGCCCTTAGCACATACACCAAATTAGATAGGATGGAAACAAAAGAACACAAACACCGTCTTCCCTGACCCCCAGACTCTCTCTTCCACGGCTTCAGACGTCCACGCTCAACAAATGATATCGGGTGGGTTTAGTCCATTGCCTGGCCGTAACCTGGAAGGTCGGTGATCCCTGTGGTTGGTCATGTTAGAAAAAAAATGATTTCTTCTTGTTGGCGGCGGCGCGAAAGAGAATGCAATGTAAACTCACAGTCGATTTCCTCGTGATACATCTGCTTCTTCGTGCACTTCATCGCCTCCTCGTCGGTCTGCGTCTTGATGACGCTGCAAGTGTTGCCGGTGCAGCGGGCGTCCAAGGCCTTCTGCAATGCGTCGCCCTTCCAGCCGAAGAGGTAGTCGCCGTGGTTGGAGTATCCGGTCCTGTGTAGTCAGTATTGGGTTATTATTATTTTTTTTCGTTATTATTATTATTACCAAATACTCACTTGTCGCCGTTGCTCCATTCAAACGGCTGCGACCCATCCTCGGGCCACAGGCTCTTGTCGTTGAACGGGCGCGTCTGGTTGAGTCAGCATCGTGAATGGTTGGCCGCTATCAATAAAACTTCACAGGAAGAAAAGAGGTATCGCGTACGTCCCACATCACCTCGTACATCACCTGCGGGATCTTGACCGGGTGCGTCGTCGGGCACGGGCTGTTCTGGTCAAAGGTCCCCGACGGCGGGTACGCCACGTGGCTCTTGTGGTCCGGGCTGTCCGTGTTCTTGCCGTCCCAGCAGGTGGGGAAGGTGATGACCGTCCGGATGCCGCCGCCGCAGGGCCCCTTGGGCAGCGACTCGGTGTCCGGTGCCGAGCACTCAATGTTGTTCCGGTCCGCCCCGGCGTTCATGCAGCGGTGGCACACCTTCCGGTCCTTGCTGCCGGCCGTGCGCAGCGCCGCGTCGCCCACGAGCATGCGGAACCCGGGCTTGAACGCCGTGACCTTGGTGTTGCGGTCGTACGACGGGATGTAGTACACCGTGATGCCGCCGTTGCCCTTGAGGCCGACGTTGGGGAACTGCGGCACGCGCCGCAGCGTGCCGTTGCGCGCGCGGAAGTAGAGCACGGCCGTCCAGTAGTTGGAGAAGTCGTCGGCAAACGTGCACGTCGTGCAGGTCGAGTCGCGCGGCGGGTCGTGCACGGAGGGATCCATGGAGGCGTTGAAGGAGTTGCCGCCGACGATCTGGTGGAGATGGGGCGAGGGCACGGCGCCCGGGTTGACGAGGGGGTCGATGCGGTCGGTGACGAGCTGCGAGCAGCTGAAGCGCATCATGGCGTAGCCGCCCTGGGCGGCGGCGGGGCCGGCGGACCACGACGCCACGGCGAGCGCGGCGAGCGCAGTGAGCTGCATGATGGAGAGCGAGCGGGAAAAAAGCGTGAATCAGACGGAACACAACGTAACGCAACGCAACGCAAAACGATCACGGATTCTTGCCACGACCGAGAGTCACAACAAAGAAACAGGAACAGGTAAAAAAAAAAGGGAAAAAAAAATCACAGGCTCTTGGCCCTGTGTGCACCCAATTTTCTGGAGAGGCTTCCATTTTAAAGACAAATAACGGGAGGGCTTCCAACCGCCCATCACAGATCACAGACAAACAAAACAAAAACAGGGCGTTCCCTTTTGGATATGCCGTTGCCGTTGCCGTGTTTGTTCTTGTTGCTTTATCCTGATATTGCGTCGATAGTGCTGGGCACAAAAATCAAAAATAAAAGCTTTTCACCCGACCAGGCGCGGAACATTGATTTACGAGACCGTTTCAATTTGCCCACGACAATCTTGTTTATTGCCCCCCTTCCCTTCTTTACCCTGTTCGAAATACGGAAAGTGAGCCTTGGAAGATGGCCCACACGGCTAGGATGCCGAGCCTGGTTGTTGTGTTCGTTTCCTTCGGTTCGTCTGATTTGCGTTGTCCGCGCGATATTCTCAGTATTCAGAATCCGTTTTCGACAAAAGAGCGTCTAGAATAGATGGTTTTTATTCCCGCATTACCCGGATTGTGTTCTGGGAAGTTACTGGCAGTGGTCACGTTTTGGATGGGTATCGGCACCAGACCGTTTGTGAAAAGAAAAGAAATGTGCTAAGTTCTTCAGCAAATCGAACGCCAAATAATGAGCTCCCTTCCAGTAATTTTTTTTATCTCTTTTTTCTCGGCACTGTCTGCGTCATCGTCATTTTGTCCGCCTCCACTTTTGCATCACAAAGTCGTCATAAACAGCACATAAAATGTAGACAAACGAAGAAAAACAAAAAGCAACGGCAATTTGTAGACAAAGACGTCATTTGAAAACGCCACGAAGGATAAAAGGCCTTGTTCAGTATCACGCCGTATTACCTCACGGAGGCGCTTGTTCGCATTACTCATAATAAATTACTAAGTCAGGATCTCGCTTTGTATTGAGCTGTTCCGCCACTTCCTCCCCCTCACCACGTACTCACGTCTTTATCGCGACATGCATTTTCAACGCCTCCGGTACGCAAACAGCAAATAGAGTTTATGCCACATTGAAAGACACAACGCAGCGTCGGATCATTAAGTTATCTCCTCCTGCCATGGCTTCCTCGTTCATCTCGTTGGAACACGTTGATGCCGGCCACTTTGCGGCCTTTCAGCGTGCCCTGTTCAATATACTTCACCTACCTCTGGCCGAAGAGACCTACGCGCAGATCGTCGATGGGCTGCCCCTGAAAGACGTCCATTTGCAGTACCACACGCGGAACAATATACCCGCCGCGATCGAGGCGCATGTCTGCCTCTGCCCAGGCGTCCTCGACCGTGTCCGCTCGTTTCGTGATCGGTTGGATGTCACCACGCTTCTGTTCCCGTCCTATGTATGTGCTGTGGTGTTTTTATTTTGTTTTTATTTTTGTTCTCGTTCTTGTTTCTCATTTGTTTCTCGACTTGCGCACACCTTGCCCATCGGGATGTGCTGACAACACCACCATCACCGCGTAGACCGTCCAGGCGTACCAGACGTGCAGGCTTGGCTCGACTGCGTTTCACTTGCGCCTGATCGAGTTGCTCGTGGTCGCCTGCCACCAGCTGGCCGTGTTTTTCTACCGTCTCGACGATGGCGTGCACAGCAAAGCAGCGCAGGAGGCGCAGCTGATGGCGGACTTGGCCGCCGTGCCGGCCGCGCGGACCTGGGAGCGTAACCGCGTGCCCCCGCGTACGTATTTTTACAATGGCCACTACTGCTTGTTCGAGCAGTACCCGGACGGCGTGGCCGATGTCGCCGGCTACTGGGCGGAAACGTGCATCTTTGGCGGCGTCGTCGTGTTTGACCGGGGCGCCTCGGACCGGGAGTGCGACGGCATGTACCTCCACGCCAACCGGATCACCACCGGCAGTACGCTGTATCCGCCCACCGAGGCCCAGTTCCGGGCGCTCGTCGCGTTTTTGAACGCGTCTCCCTCGCCGCAAGCGCAGGCGCAGGTTGAAAAGATCGAGTGTCCGCTGCCGATCATCGGTTCCGCGGCCAACCGCTGGCGCTGGGAACCGCACGACGCGTTTGCAGTCTACCACATCTACCGCGATCGCTACGAACGGGTGCCGAGTGCATTTGTGCGCCGAGAACTGCTGCACACAAATCGCCACGTCAACTTTCCCGAAGCCCAAGACCAAGTCGTGCTCCTTTTCCAGACGGTTGGACCAGAGCAGTTCGGCGTGCCCGTGGATGAGGAAGCGCTCCGCCAGGCCAACGAGAACCTCAAGCGAATCACGCCGTCGTCGCCAGCGTGGCACGGTCCGTGGCCGGCCAAGCTGGAGCGCAAGGCGCCATGGAAGCCGCCGTACTTCTTTGATCCTGAGCCCGGCCAAGAAGAAGGTACGGGAGGGTGACCTATTTCCGACTTTTTGCAATGTCCCAAATCGAAAAAGCCAGCAGATTCTCCTTTTTTATTTTTATTTTTTTTTCTTGCTGCCTTTTATGTGGCTTTTCCCCCCCAAAAGTTTGGGTGCATAGGTGTCAAGGTGGTTAAGTTGGTTCACCGCTCCTCCCGGCTCTCCTGCCTTTGTCCCATCATATCTTCACATCTACATCCTTGGTAACAACCCCCTAGCGCCTCCAGGCATATTTCGACGTTTGAACACCAATGGTCTTTTTAAATCTTCAACTTTGGCACGTCCTATTTTTCTCTGTTTTTCTAGCTTTTCAAACTTGTGCTTCATAGCCCGTCAATTTCTTCGTGGGCCGGAAAAGGAAACAAAAGAACAAAAAGGAAAATAAACAAACAAACAAAACTGTAAAATCACCATCTAGCATGTACCTGAAAACTAGCGTTCTTATTGGCCAATCATAACATCGAAGATGGTACTATTGACTCCCAAGATGCGAAGAAGAGATGTCGATATGAAGACGCGACAAACTCCAGGCAGAGTTAGAGAGAACCCGCGTCCCGAGAGAACCTTGTTTCGACTTACCAGCATCTCAATTCTCTTGTTTTCCCCCTTCCTTTCTGTGCAGTCCTTGATTTGTCTTCGTTTCCGCATCTTCACAGAATGGATTCCAACCAGGGCTTCGGTGTTTTCCGGGTTTCAGACCGTTTCCAGTTGGGCCATTCCGGCGGTGGTGGAAGGCAGATCGCGGAGCAGCTGATGTTGCCGGGGTTTACTGTCTTTGGTGCCGGTTTCCTTCCGGCCTCTGAAGACACCCGGGTTTTTGTTTTGGTCAGTGTTCTAAGGCGATGATCGATGCTGCATTTGTTCCCTACAAGAGGTGGTCACCTCCCCACCGGAATGACATCGCTAACAACACGACGAGGCATTGCGGATGCTCAGCTTGCTACTGCGCTGAACCTTGGCCTGGAATTGCTCGAGACGTTGGGGGGCAGGCAGATGCTCCGCGAGCTCGGCCTTGCTTGTATCAACGGCTGGGCGGCAACAGGTGCCCAAAACTTTGCTGGCGATGTGCTGCGGATGTCGGACTACGTCGAGCATTTTCTCCAGCGGATGCGGGCGTTCACACCTATGGTTACGCTGGGCTCGGATATGAAAAACAGGGACACCATCGCCGGCATCGGCAAATTCGAGGCAGCGACCTTTCAGCTCGATAACTTTGTGCCCAATCTTTACATGCATTATGCGGTCAATCTTGAGGTGAGGGGCCATCATTTCTTTGTCCCGTCCCCTTTTCCCCCTTTTTTGGTCTATTCCTGGAAATTAACCGATTTTCTGGAAAAGATCGTGCGTGCCATGGAGCTCAACGACCGCCAGCTTTGGCGGCCTTTCCGCGCTGGAGAAGAAACCCAGCAGCAATATGAAGCGGACAGGAAGAACCTGAAATCGCGCCACAACACTCTCCTTTTCATCCTTGGCATTGCATTCTACCATGAGACATGCCATATGTTTACCGCGTATCTCGCTGGGAATGGGGTGACGGATTCCCCCTTGAACGTGACTTACTTAGAATACGGTGAAGACCAGAAGAATGAAAGCTCCGGTGAAAGCGGCCGATGGGCAGAGGCCCATCTTCTGGGTGGAAGCCTGGAGGTCTATCGCGATACCAACGAAGGCGACGATACCAGGTATGTCGACTTTTCCTTTGTAAATATAGCTCTGCCATTATGTCCCTTTTTCCACAAATTTGACCTACCCTGACGTTTGATTCTTTTTTCTTGTTTTTTTTCTGTTTTTTATTTTCTAGCCCGGCCTGCCTTATTTGTTGGACAGCCATGGCGCCGCACGGCGGATCAAGGAGTCGACAATTCAGTCATTTGTCGAAAATGTTAGAAGTAAGATAAAAACTACTCACCAAAAAAAAAAAAGGTAAAAACCTAGATAATCATAATCTGCTGACTTTTTTTTTCTGCTACCCCTATCTATAGCATGCCCCATGCCCCTCAAAACGTTCGATCGGGCAGTAACACCCGAGACGAGAATCCGTATCGGCCTTCGTTCCTTTGCCCATACCAATACAGGCACACATCACCAGGCAGGCCAAGCCATGTCGGCGTTGTGATAGCTAGGCCGTTGCAAGGTCAATCTTCCGGTGTGCCAGCCACGAGCATCGGCCGCCGAACTGCGGCGGTCTTGACCGCAGTGCGTGTTTGAAAAAAAAAAGCCGCTGAGAAAGGGCCCTTATTTTTCAAACACTCATCATCGATATTCCGACGTGATGGAAAGAAAGGTCGCTCGCCGAGGTGAACCTTTGTTGGCCAACATTCAATGGCGTAATCAATGACCCCCTTATTCCGCGTGAAAAATGAAAAACATCGTGAAGTTCCAACCAGCGCCTCATGTAGCCTGCGTCATTCTGGAGGGCATGCATGTTGGCAGCTCCTTCAGGAACTTGTTTTATTTCCCTTCTGGGTTATCCTCCCAACCTTTTCCTTTCAACGAACGACCTCGCTTCCATCAACCCACAACCGGTCTCTTGTCAACTTCTTACTCCTTCAACAACCACACAAATTGCCCCCGTTCATTTCTTTCATCACGAGTATGTCCGACGTACAAATACACCCCGGGACTGCCTGCAATGGCGGCAAGGTTGCAGAACAGACCGTCGAACTCGAAGCCGGCATCTCGCTGGAAGAAAGGTACGGATCTTTGCCCCTTTGGGAAAACCCCATCCTTCCTTTTTGCGCTTGTGGCTGTTCCTTTGATTTTTTTAAACAATGTTTTAACGCCATTCTCCTGTCTTTAGAATTCAGAACCCTCTCCAGGGCGTCCCACACGACCAGCTGATGCATCGCGTAGGCATCTTTGCCCATGGCAACGGCCTCGACGCCCACCTCCTGTTGCTCCAGAAGGGCGCCGTGCTCGCCCAGAACAAGGACCGGCCCCTTCCGGTCCTGCCGGGTGACGACAACGACGACAACGACGACGACGCCGCGCCGACGCCCTGGCAGTGGCCGTTGCCCCAACCGCTGACGCCCGCCGAGCACGCCGCGCTGCGCCTGGAGCGCACCCACCGCTGGCGGCTGCCCCGGCGGCTGCTGCTGACCATCCTCGTGTGCTCCGTCGGCGCGGCCGTGCAAGGCTGGGACCAGACGGGCAGCAACGGCGCCAACCTCTTCTTCCCCGAGGCGTACGGCATCGCCAGCAGCCAGCTTCGGGACAAGCTGCTGGTCGGCCTCATCAACGCGGGGCCGTATATTGGCAGTTCGTACGTTGTGTGGAGGAAGACAAGAAAGTGTAAACGAGCATACGTCGCTAACACTGCATCTCAGTCTCGTCGGCTGCTGGCTGGCGGATCCCGTCAACGCCTGGCTCGGCCGCCGCGGAACCATCTTTGTGTCGGCGCAGTTCTGCATGTGGCCGGTCCTTGGATCGGCGTTCAGCCAGACGTGGCCCCAGCAGCTGACGTGCCGCTTGCTCATGGGCGTCGGCATGGGTCTCAAAGCTTCAACTGGTGTGTTTTGAGCGGTTTCCCTTGTTTTTTTTCATCTCCTTTTTCCGTCCTTTTTTCGTCTTTTCTTCTAATTGATGCTCACACTGCAGTGCCCATCTACGCCGCTGAAAACTCGCCCGCCTCCGTCCGCGGCGCACTGGTCATGTCATGGCGTATGTCCCTCTTTCCCACGGCGTTTGTCTTCACATGATCGATTCGTATGCTCACCCTTTCAGAAATGTGGACGGCTTTTGGTATCTTTCTGGGCACTGCCTTCAACCTCGCCGTCTGGAACACCGGCGTCCACAACTGGCGCTACATGTTGGGTAGGCATTCGTGATCCCCCCCCCTCCCCCCCTGGACAACTCTATCCCTCTAACACAGTCGTCAGGCGCCCCCTTTCTGCCCGCACTCCCCCTGATGGCGCTCATCTTCTTCTGCCCCGAGTCTCCCCGCTGGCTCATGAACCGCGGCCGCTACCCGGCCGCCTGGCGCGCCCTCGTCCGCCTACGCAACCACCCGGTCCAGGCCGCCCGCGACCTGTATCTGATCCACTGCCAGCTGCAGCTCGAAGGCCAGTTGGTGCGCGTCGGTGCCGGTGCCGGTCGTGATCGTTCCGCCGTGTCTTCGAGCCGGCGGCCCAACTACGCGCAGCGCCTGCTGCAGCTAGTCACGGTCCCGCGCCTGCGCCGCGCCACGCTGGCCGCGCTCACGGTCATGGTCGCGCAGCAGCTGTGCGGCATCAACATCATTGCATTCTACTCGGCAACGGTGTTCCAGGAGGCCGGCGCGGGTCCGTTCCACGCGCTGGTGGCGTCGTTCGGCTTCGGCGTGCTCAACTGGCTGTTTTCCTTCCCGGCGTTTTACACAATCGACTCGGTACGTTCCTTTTTTTTCAGTCTATTTTACTGTCCACCTACTGACGACCAACCTAGTTTGGCCGCCGGGCACTGCTGTTGTTCACGTTCCCCAATATGGTACGTACGTATTCTCCCTTCACCCTGGTTTATCCGTCTTCTAACCTTCGTAGATGTGGACGCTCCTGGGCGCCGGCTTGAGCACGCGGTTGCCCGTATCGCACCTCCGCACCGGCCTTGTGGCGCTTTTCGTATACTTGTTTGCATGTACGTTGGAATCGTTTTTTCTCTTCTTATATCTCTCACGTCACACTGCTCACCAACAGGCTTCTACTCGCCCGGCGAGGGTCCCGTCCCGTATACCTACAGGTACGACTTTGACTTTGATCCTTCACTTGCTTCGACGTGCCAAAAAAATAAATACTAACACCCACCAGCGCCGAAGTTTTTCCCCAGTCCCATCGCGAGCTCGGCATGGGCTTGGCCGTCGCCTCGTGTCTTTTTTTCGTAAGTGTTTTACATTGTTTAATTCATATGAGACTCTTTCGTCACCCGCTGACAACACCGCAGGCCGCCATTCTCGGCATGACCTTTCCGTTTCTTCTCCATGCCGCCGGTACCTTTGTACGTCTTGCTTTCTTATCCCTGTTGTCTAGAGTCCGGAAGCCAACCCCTTTCTAACAACAACGCCAGGGCGCCTTTGCCGTCTACGCCGGTTTCAATCTGCTGGCGTTCATCATGATCTTTCTGTTCGTGCCCGAAACCAAACAGCGTACCCTCGAGGAGCTCGACGCCGTCTTCAGCTTGCCGACCAACCGCTTCGTGCACTACCAGGTCACCGAGGCCTTGCCGTACTTTGTGCGCCGCCATCTGCTCCGACAACAGGACGCCGTGCTGCGGCCGCTGTACCAGAGCGGGCCCGGCGGTCGTCGGTGTGGCAACGGCAACAGCAACAGCAACAGCAACAGCAACAGCAACAGCAACAGCAACAGCAACAGCAACAGCAACAGCAACAGCAACAGCAACAGCAACAGCAACAGCAACAGCAACAGCAACAGCAACAGCAACAGCAACAGCAACAGCAACAGCAACAGCAACAGCAACAGCAACAGCAACAGCAACAGCAACAGCAACAGCAACAGCAACAGCAACAGCAACAGCAACAGCAACAGCAACAGCAACAGCAACAGCAACAGCAACAGCAACAGCAACAGCAACAGCAACAGCAACAGCAACAGCAACAGCAACAGCAACAGCAACAGCAACAGCAACAGCAACAGCAACAGCAACAGCAACAGCAACAGCAACAGCAACAGCAACAGCAACAGCAACAGCAACAGCAACAGCAACAGCAACAGCAACAGCAACAGCAACAGCAACAGCAACAGCAACAGCAACAGCAACAGCAACAGCAACAGCAACAGCAACAGCAACAGCAACAGCAACAGCAACAGCAACAGCAACAGCAACAGCAACAGCAACAGCAACAGCAACAGCAACAGCAGCGGCAACAGTGACCTCAGCAGTACCAAGTAACGGCCACAGTCAACCCGGAACAAGGGGATGGCCCGGTTTTGGAGCACTCTCGAACCACACATTGGTTCGTCGGAAGGGTGTACAGCATCGGATAATGAGCAGACGAATACGGGCTTTGTACATGACAGCACAATATAACATATACATCCTTAAGCCCTCAGCGGCTCGACAAAAACAAAAGAAAAAAGTGAAATTCTGATATAATGGCTCTCGAAGAAAATACTGGTGACAATTTCTAACAGTAGACTCACAATCCAGCCCGTTTGAACTCCAGAAGTCGACACCGGGTAATAGTAATGATAATAAAGAAGATAATAATACAGATTTAGAAAAAAAAAATTTTTTTCTTCAAGACCACGGCAGTAAGTCATTCTAATCTGTCATTTTTCTCCTGCTCGCCCGCTATCACCGCCGGTTGCGGCGGCTGTGCGTCTTGGCCTTGCGCATCTTGCTTGGATAACTCTGCACCGGCGGCGGCGGCGCACTGGTCGGCGGTTCCTCTTCCTTGTTGGGCGCAATGGTGGCGGCGTTGGACGAGGAGGTCGAGGACGACGACGTAGACGACGACGACACCATCGAGGTGACGGTCGACGGCGGGTGCCGCACTTTTTTTGCTTTCGTCGTCTTGGCCGCACCGGTGCCGGCTGCGGCACCCGCTGTAGTGGGGGCTGCGGCGGCGGCCGCCGTGCCGCCGGCTTCCGGGTAGTAGTAGTAGTCGTAGCCGTAGCCGGCCGCCGTGTTGCCGCTGCCGCTGCCGCTGCCACCGCCCCGCACGCGGCCGGCCCGCGTGGTGGTCGTGTCCGTGGTGTCGTAGTAGTACGACCGGCTGACGCTGCGGCTGCGGCGTCGGCCGCCGGCCACGCGCGAGGAGAACGTCATGCCGATGCAGGCCAGAAGCAGCAAGAAAAAAACGACGCCGAGCACGATGGCGGCAATGGCACCGGGCCCCAGGTGCCAGTGGTGCCAAGGCCCCGGATGGTCGTACGCGGGGGGGCCGTAGTAGATGTCGCGAATGCGGAAGCGGACGGGACGGCCGTCCGGGACGGCGGGGGCCATGGCCTCAATCGATCGCAGCGGTGGTTAAACGGGCTGGAAATCGAAATAAAAGACAGCGTTGGGAATGGTAATACACGGTAATTATGAGGTGCTGAAGAAAAGCAGCTTCAAAGGAATTGCATATGCATTTTCAGGGTCATGCTCGCTTCTTCTATTTAAGAGAAAAGGGCGACTTCCCATGAAGACTATCCAGCCTCCCTTTTTTTTACTCTTTTCGTTTGTGCAATATATATTACCACTGTCTAGAAACACGACATGGCCTCCCTTTGCGTTTAATTGCTTTTTCTTTCTCGTCGTCTGTTCCTGCTGGCTCCTCCGCCCATCTCACTTGGTGGGTAGAACACGCTGCACCAGCAGGGCAGAACCCGGTCGAGCCTGTTCGGAAAATAAAAAAAAAATACAACAAGGGGGTGACGACTCTGACGAACAAGCTTTCGTTCGTTCGTCTCTTTCCGATGCTTTGCGAATGGGAGGATACATCTGCTTTCCAGAACACCTGATTTTCTACGGTCACCCCATGCATGTACTTACTGGCTGTATATTTGCTTTTACTTATGCCGTTCAAGTTGCAAGAATTATACTGCAATTTGTATCTGGATAATTGCCGTATAGAAAACCAAAAAGGGTGTGGTTAAATAGAGCAAAAGCACCGGATTGGCCTCTAGCCCCCTTTTCCGGTTAATAGCCACCAACAAAACCCTTTCTTCCTTTTTGATATTGCTATAACAGAGAGAGTATGGTCTTGATAACGAGAAGCAATTCGTTAGAGTCGATTGGCATCATTCGTAGAAGCCAGACACCCAGCCACCGCCTCTCCGGCTAAATACAAAAGAGAACAACGCTTCGCTACAGGCATTTGGTGACGACGAAAGGAAGACAGGAGCAGTCCACGATGGATGGATACACGCATACATCAGTAAGCATTTGTGCTCGGCGATGCGCATGTTCGCCGTGGGCATGCACGAGACGGTTTTACTTCTTCTCTCTACGCCACTGTCGGAAGCGAACGTCTGTGGTTTAGAAACGGCACGGCCCGTGGCCCGATGGCAATGCAAAGCTTTTGTATGGGCGTTCGGACTCGGAATGCCTTGTTGTGACACGGCTTTTCTTCCATGGAGATGACTTTCCAACCAACCTATCGGAGCGTCTTGATGTCGCTGCCGACAATGCCGTTTCTTGCCGGCGTTTTCTTATACACGACACTTGCCTGCTTTCGAAGGAAGCGAGCGTGTGCACACAAGGTCGGCGAATGCTCCCCACGCCTACGAGTTCTGTGGTACAGCCGTCGAAGATCATGTTCAGAAAAACCGAGAAGTTGACAGACCTGTGTCGTGATTCTACTTCTTTTCATGTTACAAAGGGCCCGGCGTGGGTGCAACACGGTGTCCAGGTTGTCCGACCCGGAATTTCTGCCCAATGCCCAGCAAGAACGGAGCGGGCAACACAGCTCGTGCGTTTCAGGTTTGTGCGTATGACGTTCCCAATCTTCTGCATTGTGCTTGATCAACCATGCCGGCCTCCCGCCAACCGAGCCAGGTGCAAAAATGTGGCATAATCGGTACGGCCGACCGTGTACGTAGGACGCTCTTCCCCGGACCACAAGGGCTGCAGTCGCTTGGGAACACGGCGTCATGCTTCGCTAGTAAGAGAAGAATCGTTCCTCGTTTCTACTTTTTAACGTCAGTATGCGTTATACGACGGGCATGGTTTTGTCTTTTGAAAGGCTACACGTCTGTTGCCACGCGGTTTGTGACGCGCCGGCGTGGCTCAGCGTCGAGAGCAGACGGTTTTCGGTTGATGCTTTCATATATCACTCGCCTTCCCCAGCGTACGCACAAATCACGGCCGCCACATTGGTAGCAGTTCCAAGAACTTCACTCTGTCTGAAGGTTTTCTACCAGCAACAGGCTTGTTGAATGCCAGTGAATCGTCTATGCACATGCGAAAAGAAGACCCGTTTTTGTCTTCCACCTGCTTTTCAGAAGAGTATGATGCAGCAAAAGGAATGCGTTCAAAAGCGTCTCCCCCCTTTCCCGTTCCTGCTTCGGATTACATGCCGTTGATCACCTTTTTCCTGTCTTCAGTGACATTGCCAAACCCGTATGTGACTCTATGACCCCAACCGGTACGCTACCATGGATATATAACTGTATAACCAAAAAAGAAAACAAAAAAAAGAAAAGAAAAGAAGAAACAAATGCATCCAAAAAAACAAAGAAATACAACAACCGCCTTCGTGCCCGCTCATACACCCGATGCTGCCAACGCCTTGGCCGTCTTCTTGCGGTCCTGCTTGGCCTTGGTCGCCGCGCGCCAGGCCGCGCCGCGAAACATGACCACCCACAGGATGGGGCTGAAGCCGACCCACACGCCCGCGATGAGCACCGACGTGAAGCCCATGCCGATGCGGGCGATCAGCGGGTTCGCAATGGCCGAGCCGCCGGCGCTCATAAAGCACCGGAACAGGTTGTTGGCCGCCACGGCCGTCGCCGGCGACTCCGGGTGCGTGTCGACGATGAGCGTGTTGATGCCGTTCATGGCGCCGGCAAAGCACACGCCCATGAAGAAGAGGGCAATCTCGATGCCGGCGAGCGACGCCTGCCGCTCCATGGTCCAGCCGTACGCGATCACGGCCACGGACGCGAGGTAGATGGCCATGAGCGAGATCTGCAGGCGGATCTTCTCGATGGGGAACACGTCGAGGTTCTGCTGCTTGTTGAGGTCGATGGTCAGGCGCAGCTTGCGCGCCCAGCGGCGGAAGTTCCAGTCCAGGAGGAGGCCGATGGTCCAGCGCGACGTCAGCGTGCCGAACCCCAGCGGCAGGTAGCACAGGCCGACGACGACCGGGTTGAAGCCGAAGCGCGCCTTCAGCTGCTCCGAGAAGGTCGTGAGCACCATGAAGTAGCCCGTCGCCAGCAGCGCGCCGCAGCCGAGCGTGACGCCGCCTTCCTTCTCGAGCAGGATGCGCATGGCGGCGAACGGGTTGGGCCGGCGGCGGCCCCGCTGCAGGGTGCTGTGGTCGCCGGCGGCCGCGCGCTCGGCGGGCGTGAGGCGGCGCGCGCGCACGTACTGCCACACGGACAGGTTCCACCAGGGCGGGTAGACGCTGGCGTTGCCGACGATGTTGCGGCAGGGCTCGGGCAGGAAGCCGAACATGAAGAGCACGGACGAGAGGATCAGCAGGAACCAAAAGATGCCGTGCCAGCCAAAGTACTGCGTCAGCAAGCCGCCGGCGACGGGGCCGAGGGCCGGCCCGAGGGTGACGCCCATGGCGGCGAAGCCGATGAACTTGCCGCGCTCGGCGCGCGTGACGAGGTCGGCGACGGTGGCGCTGCTGAGGGAAATGGTGGCGCTGCTGCCCATGCTCTGGAAGCAGCGCAGGACCATGAGCGCGGCGTAGCTGTTCTGCAAGGCCAAGCCGAGGTTGGCGAGCACGTAGATGGAGAAGCAGATGAGGTAGGCGGGCCGGCGGCCGTAGACGTCGGAGAGGTTGCCGATAAACGAGGGAGCAATGCCTTGGAAGATCTGGTGGTTGTTAGCATATACGACGTGCAAGGGGGGGGGGGCTCCTTGTGAGAGCCTACCATAAACGTCGTAATGGTCAGGTTGATGTCCGAGACAGGCACATGGAGGTCGTCTGCGATGGCGTTGAGGGCCGGCAGGTAGACCTGGCCGGACAGGGGCGAGATGATGGCGAGAAAGGACACGGTCAGCGTGATGGCGATCTTTTGGCGGTTGGTGAAGGTGGAGTACGGCGGCGCCGGGGTCTCGGGCCGGGGCGGAAGGTCGAGGCCGGGCGGGACGCCGGCATCCTCCTTGCCGGTCGACGACGACCGCCGCGCATCGCTGTCGGAGCCGGACGTCTTGTCCTCTTCCTCCAGGACCTCGACGGCCGTGGCGCTGGTCCCGCTGAACGGCTGGATCTCCTCGATGGCCAGGTCGTCCTCCTCGTTCTCGAGCTCGCGGTCCAGCCCCGGCATGGGCGTTGTTGTCGCCGGCCGCTCCTTTTTTTCGTCGTCGGTTGCAAACATGGTTTGTATGTTGGGGTTGGTTTTGGCAGGGGACAATATGAAGGCCGAAAACAAAGATATATTACAAGTGAGCCAAGCACTATTGCAAAGTACTACCGGCAGGCCAAGGTTTGATGACGATCCAGTACCACGTACAGCAAAGTCCAATATGTTTTCAATTTCTCGTACCCAAGGGCCTGGTTACAGCTCATATATACCTTTTCTTTCCTCTGTTCGTTTCCCGTTTCAATTTTTGACGATATATATCAAGCGGCAGGAAAAGCAAGCATCATGATCGACGGCACAGTAGACGAGAAGGAAAAGGAGCCTGTTGAGCCGACTACGACCTACACAAACTACCAAAGCCACGCACAACCAAACCACCGACCACCGCTCTTGCTCGCCTTCTATGAAGTACATGCGTGCAATGAAAGAGAGAAGGAGTACCAGGAGCCGCTCCTCTCCGCGCCGGCTCCGAGGTCAGGGCAAAAAAAAAGGAAGGACCCACCCGCCAGGCGAGAAACGGCAGGACGGCACGGGGACAGCCAAGCTTTTGCTAGCCAAGTGGGACTTGGCCGGGGGATGGCAGCCTCTGGGCCGTTTACAACTACGATACTACACTAGCGCCATCTCGCCATAGAAGAAAAGCGAAGGACTCCGATAGAAGGGAGAAGAGATTGTGCGTGAAAGAGACATAGAGGGAAGGCGCGTCATTCGCGGCTGCCGATGGGCGAAAAAAATATAAAGAAAGAGCTGGTCAGTCTTATGAAGTGCCCGCCGCGGTAAGAGGCAAGAGCAAACAAGAAATAGGCAGGAAGGGGGCAAGAGCAGCGTCACAAAACGGGCAGTGGCAACTCCGATCACGAAGAAGGAGCGTTCCGGTACTGACTCGCACAATGTCGTATTATGTCATGAGCGGCGGGGGAGCTTCTTCTCATGCACACCGGTTGCCGCTGTGGCTGCGAATTGAAAAAGCTTTTTTTTTCTTTTCTTTTCTTTGCTCGGAGGTCGGTGCCGATACGGCCCCCGAGCGTTGGGGAGTGTTTGCCGCCTTGCGGCAAGGGGCCCCACCTCCCTTCTACTACCCTTTCCCAGTCAGGACACCCCAATTGGCGGTAGGACGGGCCTCTACGTTGTGCGGTCGAGAAATCGTGAAAAAAAAGAGGACGAGACGAGCAAGGGCATCCGTTGTGTGTGCATACATCATATGCAACCCCTACCAAGCCATTCGGCAATGGACGATAGGCGGGACAGTCAGACCGTCTTATTGTTGACGTGCAGAGTATGGGTTGGGTTGGGTTGGGTGTGGATGCGTCTGTTTGGCGGTGGGCATCGTGTTTTGTTGAGGATGGTCGACGGAATCGTCCTTCATATGTCTCTACGGTTTAAAAGCAGACTGTGAAATACTTGCATTTTATCGACTTCCCAACAAACAGAAGAACACAGAAATGGAAAAAGAGCACGCGAGTGGCGGTCGTTTGCTTTGTGCAGAAAGGCAGGAGGACAACCAAAGCAAAGAAGAGAGGGAGTGTTCCGGGCAGCGCTAGGCACGGCAGTCTTTGCTGCGGTATACAAGAGAACCTGGACGGCCCTCGAAAGGATTCAGACGAGACAAATATGTCTGCCGCTTGTTGTTCCTCCTAGTTGGGCGAAGGCGAGGCGGCCAGCGGGTGGCCTGCCGAACCTGTCTCGCCAACAGATCGAGACGAACTGTGCTTCTCTTGACCAGGAGGCAAAGGACCAGAACAGGAAAATAGGCGAACAAAAGAACAGGAGCAGGAGAATGATTTCGTTTAATGTTTCTGTCGCTCATATGGCACCGTTATGACTAAGCGAGGGCAATGCCGGCCGCCGATCGGTTTGCAATGTCACATCTGCACTCCCACCTCCTTTTCCACTACGACGCCGGCACTTGCAGTCTACCGCTGCAAAGTCGTTACGGAGAACAAGCCGTGTTGACAGCCGTGTCGCTGCACTCCGTTTCACGTTTGCTTGCTTTTGCCCAATTTTGTCCACAAGATGCTGTGTCTTTGGACGGGTACCGCGGCGGCGCCGCAACGGCATTGCTACAAGGACGTTGCAACCAGGCTTGCGTACCGATGACAAAGCCGAGACTGGGAGGCAAAAAACATTGCAAAGCGCCCAAAGTGTCAAGAAGAAGAGTGCAGTCGTCGGTGGTTGGGGGTTATCAGTGTTGGCGCTACGCTCGTCGTCTATTTGGTGGCATGCAGCAGCAGTGGCCATCGCCGTGACCTTCCACGTATTACTCTGTCATGCCTCCACCATTTTGACGCCTCTGTTCCTTTCTTCTCGACGGCCTGGTTTCCGGCCGTCGGCGAACCTTGTTTCGACCTGCACCGGTGTCTGTCTGTTTGTCCTTCGGCAAAACCTTCCACGTAGACCGACGAAGGGCTGACTATACGTTGCTGGCCCTTGCTTTTTATTATCAGTGCTGGTAACGGGGCATATCGATGCGTGGCTGGGACGAGCGTCGACATGTCAGTTGCTCGCCCACCTTTGCTATGAAGGAGAGACAAGCAAAGCAAATGTCATTGTTGGTGTGGATTCCTTCTAGGAACGTTGTAAAATATGGAAGAGATTGATTACCAAAACGAGCTGCAGCTAGTTGTGCCCGACAACCAGGAAGCGAAGTAGAAGCGCGGCCTGATATTAACAAGTGATTTTCTCGCAAGAAATTAGGCTGCAAATTTATGCTTAAATGGAACGGCGTTTTGATTAACACACATTATAGCCTGCGGTGTCGGACACGTTTCTTTCGTGAAACCGCCTTATTGCGGTGACCATCCGAAACTGGCGCGACATCTGAATGCCATCGATCCTCTGTTTGACATGACGAACGGGTCCGGTCGCCGTTGGCCTTCCCGGCCGGATGTGGGACTGTATTGTTCGGACTGCGTTGAGACGGCAGACCGGCCACGAGGAGCCCGGCTACGAGATTCGTCTCCTTCGGCCGTCTTGTCCGAGGTATGCTGCACAAAGGATAGGGATCTCACGTGCCGTTCTTCTTTCTCTGCGGTTTGGAATTCTCGCCTGTTCGCTTCTTCGGCGGTTGGCGCTTTCTAGGCTCAATCAAGTATGCTGCCGTACGCGTGTGTAGCTGCGTTCCCGCGTTTCCTGTCGGACACACAGCGGGATGCTTTTGAAAAATGTTTTTGATTCTCGTCTACCACTGTTGTCTTCCTGCAGCTTCATACGACAGGGTTTTGCATGAATCGGATTATGACGACAAGAGGGCGGGCACCTAGGTGATGATATCACTGAACCGGGATGTCTTTCCCTCAGTACGCCAAAGCACAACAGATGCCTCCTCGTAGAAGAACAAAGAAAGATGCAAGAAGAAAAAAGTGAGCTGTCCGCTTGGTATTGCCTTGCCTTTCTCGTACAGCGCACTGACCGTTTTCACGAGCCAATGGACCGAATCGGGGCATGCTCGATGCTCGTTTCTGTCGCCCCCGAGGGGCGTGCGCTGGCGGTGAGAACGAAAAAGGGGCCTGTCACACTTATGCAGGGACATTGCTCGACGACTTTGTGCTCGACTATCGACAACTGCGTTTGCATATGTTGATAAACTCTTGGCAGCCTGATGAATTGAACCGGTACGAGCAAGGCAAGTGTACAGAATTGCCAACGAGGGAGAATCCAGATTCACAGACGCGTCGCTGTGTCGCGCGAGAGTGTGATCCACCTCAACGTGTTCTCTTTTTTATCTCCACCCCATACAGGTCCCCTGTCGGCCAGTAACGAAAAAAAAACAGTTTAAAGCTGGTTTGGGTTTAGTGCTGCGGTGTGAGAACTTTGACTTTCGAAGCATATCGAGAGACGGTGAATGGTAAAAAAAAAATAAAAAAATAAAAATGAATACCAAGGCTTCTAGATACTTCGTGCAAGGTTGTTTCCCCCCGTGGCTTGACTGCTGTGTGCCAATCGGCTTTCTAGAACGTGGTGAAACAGACAGACAGCCAGGACACGATCGCGAAACCGTGCTCGTCGGCGTCGTGGTTGTTGCGCTGTCGCGGGCTGTCATAGTCGATAGCGAGAGAGGCATCGTGAAATTTGACGTGTCTTACCGGATGTTGCCCCGAGTTCTCCACGTGGCTTCACTGCCCAGAATGGAAGGTGCGCGTAAACGGCAACTTTGTCGCTCTTTCCTCGAGACGACCAAACCCCTTAGAAAAAGAGGACAGACAGCCTTGGCGGAGCACAAATCTACAACGCGAATGGCTTCAATTTTTCGACGTCTTCTCTTCACCGCATCATTCTCTCCCCGTGTTTCCCATACAGATACACCCATACAAAGCCGCACACTATGCTATCTACATCCTTATGCATCGCACAGTAAACTTACCCAAATCGCTGCAGACCATCGAAAAGCAAAAGACAGTACCAGTCTTAATTATCCTTTTTCTTCCACAAGTCCAAACGACAGACAACGTCTTTTCGCCAGACACAAACGGCACGCATCACGACAGACATTCCACCGTCGACTCTATCTTCCATCGTCCGACATCCAACGACAAATCGGACCCGTCCAGCAACCATCGGCGGCCCGCAACGGTTTTTCGTTGGACCTCCTCGCGTGTCTCCCCCGTCGCGTTGTCGAAACCAAAAAAATGCCATTGTCTACATATGTTTAGACAAGCTGCTCGCAGTCTCGTCCTTTGGGTAAGCCGGCCCGTCTGACGGCGTTTCATCCCGCAACACACGCCGCCTCTTATTCGTTGGACCGCTCCACCCACCATCATCAAGCTGCAGCACCCGGCCTACCCCCTGCATCCCATTATCCAATTCCCACGCGCCCCCCCTTATCCTGGGACGGCGGAGCGCCAAGGCGATTGGCTTGACCCGTCAAAGGGGCAGATGCAAGGGGAGAGGGGGGAAAGAGAAAGAAAACAGAAGAGAGCAGAAGAGAGCAGAAGAAAGCAACGAGAGAGCAAGAGAGAGATTCTCTGTGGGCCGTCTTTCTTCCTTTCTCAGCCACGCGGCCGACGATCGAAACGGCCGCATTTGACCTTGTTTGCTCAACTTGAGCAGAAAAAAAAAAGGAACTTCTCGTCTTCATTCTTAATACTGCCAATCTGCAAACCCAGGCCCTTGTCTTGGCGTTGTCGACGGCGTTTCTTTGATACCCCTTCCCCCGGTCCATTTTTTATTCTTTAATCTTTTTAGCGAAAGCTTTCTCATTAAAAGACATCCCAGGCCGACACGCTTTCTCGCGTTCTAGCGTGTGTGGAGTAGTTCGTTGGGTCGTGTCTTAATCTCGTTTCTTCCTTTTGACCCTTTTTTTGCTATTCCCCGTTTGCCCCCTTTCCCCCTTTCCTCTTTTTTCTCTTCGACCATGCACGCCGACCCATCCCGCCGGTCCCAAAGGCGCCGGCCGGATCTCAGCGTCAACACCGCGCGCGCCCGATCCCTGACCAAAGACTCGCTTCCGCCCCTATCCCCCCCGAAACGAAAACCGCCCGTCCCTTCCTTGCGGGCTAGCAGCCGACACGCCGGAAAGACGACGACGGCAGCCCCTTCAAACGCCACCTCCGCAGCGTCGTTGTCGCGCCCGACCATGTCTTCGTCTTCCTCCATCGATGCAGGGGCCCGGCGGGCCCCGAAAACGGCGGCCTCGTCACACCCAGCCGCCGACGTCGAGACGTTCCTCGAAATGTACACCCCCGTCGACCTGTCGGCCAACAAAGAAAACAACCATCCGCTGGCCGAGCTGTCGGCGCGGCCGGGTTACCGAGACTCGCACGACCTGTCCCTGCCGTCGCGCCACGTCCGCGACTCCCTCGTCTCCAACATGCTCCTCTCCCTCGACCAATTCTCCATGGACCAGATGACCACGCCCTTTGCCCTGTCCGGCGCCCCGACCCGCACCGGTCCGCCCCCCTACGACGACAGCCGCCTCTACTCGCTCTCGACGTCTGCCACCGCCGATGACGTCGCCCGGGCGCCCACGGTCCCGACCGCACCGCGCGGCGGCAACGGCGGCGCCCACAACGGCAGCGGCGGTGGCGGCAGTCGGTACGGCTACGCGTACAGCTCGGACTACGACGGCGCCGACGACGCGAGCCGCGTGTCTGGCAGCATCTCCCATTCGCGCCGTAGCAACAGCAGCTCCGGGTTCCAGTCCAGTCTCGGCCGCATCAACAGCATGCGCGAGTCCCTACACCGCAGCAGCCAACCCGGCACGCCGCGCATGATGCACTCGCGCGGCGGCAAGGGCAGCAAGAGCAGCAGCATCAACAGCATCGACGCCGGCGGCTACGTACAGGTCCTGGGCAGCCAGCGCTGGGCCCAGGGTTTCGGCGCCCGGTCCTCCAGCTTCGATTTGGGCCCGCGCCCGCCGGGAACCTCCGGTCCGCCCGTCTCTTCGTCGAACATGCTGGCGTCCGCCGCGACGTCCGCCTCACAGCAACAACAGCAGCAGCAGCAGCAGCAACAGCAGCCGTGGCACATTGAATTTTCTAGCACCTTTTTCAACGAATCCTACGACGACGCCGCCCCAACACCCACCGTGCCTGGCGGGCCCCGCAAACTGACCTCGGCTCCGTCGATGCCCTCGATCCCCTCGTACCAACAACCACCGCCTTCCGCACACGGTTCCGACCACCTGCCCGAACGCCGGCGTAGCGTGCGGTCGTCGAGGAGCGCCACGGTCGGCCGCCAAGCACAGGCCAAATTCAACGCCATCGCACCACCGCCTCTGCCCGTCCTCGACCTCGACTCGGCGCCCGCGCCAAACGTTGGCTACGAAAAGTCCAAGGAGGCCGTACCCTCACAAACCCATCCACAACAACAACCGCAACACCAGCAACAACAAGCACAACAACCACAACTGAGGGAACGGCCGAGTTTTTTTCGGAGGGTGTTTGGCTCTTTCCGCGATACCGTCGCGGCGCCGTCCGAGCCCAGTCACGCGCCAACGCCGTCCAACAGCTCCGCCTTTGTTTCTTCCATCTCCGTTGAAACCAGCGGCAGCGGCAACGGCAGCCGCCACCAACAACACACATCGGCCGGCCCGGGAAAATCCCACAGCACGCCCCCTTCCCGCGACAGCCACCATTCCTCCCACGCCACCCTACAGAAGAAGCCGTCTGGATTTTTCCGGCGGCGCAAGAAGAGCGTCACAGACACCGAGTCACCTCCACCGCTACCGATGCCCTTGGTTGCGCCGCCACCAAAGACGCAGCCGCCTCCACAACCGTCCATGCAACCACCGCCGTTGCCGTCAACGGCTCCGTCACGGTCTGGGGCGGCGGGGGCGGCGCATCCCGCACCGCCGCTGAAACTGTCAACCGCGCGGGACGATCGCTTCGCTGAGAAACTCACACCCAGTCCGGCTACGAGCCTACGCCGGGCTATGAGCCCGTATCTCAAGGGCAGCCCGGCGTTTCCCAATGGCATCAGCGAACAGAACCTCGGCGAGGCGCTGGCGCAGGACACCGCGACATCGTCGCCTCTGCGGAGCGAACAGAATGCGGCGGGGCTGGACAGCGAGCCCGTGGTACCAAGCGAAGTCGAAGTCGACGTAGACGAGGACGAAAACGATCTGAAGGGACGGACTGTACGCGGCTTCTCGCCCGACTATGAGCCACCACTGAGTGCTACGATACGCTCCGTCGACCCAGAGCCGGACAGCAAAGCCGATGAAAGGGGCGGCAACACCCAAAAGCAACACCGCCGCATGGACACACCCACGCGACTGCCACCGGCGCCTCCGCCTGCTCACCCCGCTCGCTCGGGCTCTTTCCTGAGCGACAACAGCGACAGCGAGCAGAGCCCACGGCAGGCCGTGAACAAGGCGCTCGCCCAACACCGTACCGAGCAGCAGCAGGAGGATCGCCAAAATCACCTTTCGGCCTCGTCACCGCCAGTGGGCGGCGGCGGCGGCGACCAACGTCTCTCGCCAACGACGGCGACAGCAACGACGCCGCAAGTCCAGGCCTTGAAAAAATCGTCGCGAACGAGCCTCCGCGGCTCGGACGACAACGACTCGCCTCGTTCCAAAAAACTCAGCCTGCCGATCGAGGGTGCGATAACGTCTCCCAGGAGCATCGCGACCTCTGCGGATACCGTCGTGGCGTCCAATGCCGGCGATGCGATGCCCATCTTCAAGGTGGAGGACAGCAACCCGAATGTCGCCCGGGACGCGACTGATCCCATCGACGAGCCCGATTTCGTCATTGGCCAGCCGACGCAAGACGACCGCCAAAAGGCTCTGAGCATTTTCGAGGGCCAGGAAGATTTCATCCAAAAGGAGAAAGCCGCGGCTTGGATGGGCGAGGAGGGTCCGGTGCGCCAGCGCACCTTGCAGGCCTACATGGATCTCTACGATTTCCGGAACCAGAGCATCGCCAGTGCTTTGCGCGAGGTGTGCAGCCGGTTGGTGCTCCGCGCCGAGACACAGCAGGTGGATCGGATTCTGGTGTCGTTCTCCAACCGATGGTGCACATGCAATCCCAACCATGGCTTTAAATCCTTGGGTAAGTTTTTTTTTTTTTTTTTTTTTTTTTTTTTTTTTTTTTTTGCGGCCTTTGCCTTCGCTTTGTTTCGCATTGCTGACTGCTTTCCTTAGATATCGTCCATACCATTTGCTACTCTATCATGCTGTTGAATACGGACCTGCATTTGGCCGACATCGAATCGAAGATGACACGGTCTCAGTTCATCAAGAACACCATGACGTCCATCCTCCAAACGCTTTCCGAATCCGCGCCCGAAGCTTTCGAACGGCCCAGCATTTTGCCCGGCAAGAACCCGGTCACGACGCCTGGGTCCGCTGCTGAGGGAGGCCGGCGACCTTCTATCGATCAACCGGACCGTAGCGCCGGTCTGGCTCCGCCTCTATCGGCCACGTTCCCCCCTCGCGCGGAGTCGTCCTTGGGCAACCACGACGACTGTGGCCCCTTGGTGAAAGCGCCTTTTGACGGGCCCATGCGCGCGTGGGAATCACAGATGGAGCTGGTGTTGAAACTGATTTACGCGTCCATCCGGGACGAGCGGCTGCCTCTGTTTGGCGCCGACAGCGCCGCCGCCAGCAACCCGACACCCAGCCAAAGCAGCCTATCGGTCATGGGTATGCTGAAGCGGTCGCCCAGCGTTCTTAGCAAGGCGCCCTCGGAGAGCCAGGCCTCGTCGCGCGGGCGCGTGGCCGAATCCAACTCCCGGGCGGCGGGTTCCTCGTCACGGTGGACATCCAAGAGCCGGTCGAGGGTGCGGGGCGCCCCGGGGACCAGCGGCAACGGCTTCTCGTCGAGCCGTACGAGCTTCGAAGACGGCAACTCCATCTGGAGCCCCGCCGGGTCGTCTGCGACGTGGAGCCGCCAGTCGCTCGGTCGGACACAGGCCTCCATGTCGATGGAGTCGTTTGGCTCGACCTGGGGCCGCGGCAACTACCAGCAGTCGATTGGGTTCGCCAACGCCCTCAGCCAAGCGAACATGCGCGAAGACACGATGGGCAGCGTCCAGTCGCTGGCCAGCGACGACCAGGTGGCGGCCGCGGGGGCCCTCGCCAACGGCGAGCAGTCACTGCTGGACGACGAGTCGCTGGAACTCGCGGGCCCGCCGTGGGTGAAAGAGGGCCTCTTGGTGCACAAGCACCACCTGGACGGCATGGACAAGCGGGCCAAAGACAGGAACTGGGCCGAGGTCTTTGCCGTCGTGCAAAAGGGCCAGATGAGCCTCTTTTCCTTTTCGCCCAACAAGTCGCTGCGCGCCAAGAACCGCGGCCGCCACCACGGCACGCTGCCCAAAGGCACCGTCGTGGGCGGCGGCAACTGGCAGGAGAACGCGACCAACGTGGGCACGTTTGCGCTCAAGCAGACGCTGGCCTCGGCGCTGCCGCCGCCGGGCTACTCGCGGCAGCGCCCGCACGTGTGGGCGCTCAGCCTGCCGACGGGTGCGGTGCACCTGTTCCAGGTGGGCACGCCGGAGATTTGCAAGGAGTTTGTGACCACGGCGAACTATTGGAGCGCCCGGCTGAGCACGCACCCGCTGGTGGGCGGCATCTCCAACATGGAGTACGGCTGGAGCGAGGCGATTGTCAACAACGCGCTGGTCACGGCCATCAACCACAACAACGACTCGAACACGGCGCTCCCGCCAACGACAACAACCGCCGCAGGGGGTGGCAGCGGCACACACAACGGGCCGTACCCGCCCTCGGCCTCGCGGCCCGGTTCGGCAGCGGCAGTCGGCCGCGCGAGCATCACATCGCGCGGCTCGTTCCGGTCCGGGTCGTTTGATTTCGGGCACATGCGCAGCGGCTCCTCGTCGAGCGGGCGGGCGGCATCTCTGAGTCTGGGTCTGCACAGCAGCAGCGGCGTCGTGGGATCGTCGGGCAATCTCGGCGGTCTGTCCTCGGGTGGTGGTGGTGGCGGTGGTGTTGGCGGCGGCGGCCGGCACGGCAAACTACCGGGCGACCGCATCCACATTGCCGAGTGGGTGCCGCCGACGCAGTCGCTGCGCGCGTCGCAGGCGGCCGAGCCGCAGCAGCTGCAGACGCTGCTTTCGTACGTGCAGAGCATCGAGGCGGACCTGCAGGCGCACAACGCGCTGCGGTCGCCGATGCTGCTGGCGTTTACGCCGCGGGGCCACAACGCGACCAAGGCCATGGCCAACTGGGAGCGCAAGAGCGCGTACCTGCTGCGGGAGAGCGTCAAGTACCGGACGTACGTGGACTGTCTGACGGAGGCGGCGCGGCGGCGCGGCGAGGTGTACCACGAGCGGGCGATTGCGCGGCGGGCGGCGCGCGGCGAGGCGAGCATTGCCACGGACGGCGAGGACGACGACGACGACGGCCGCGGCAGCGACAGCGGGCAGGGCGGGAACAAAAAGGCGGTGCACGTCGGCGACGGCAACGGCGACGATGACGAGCTGTTGTTGGACGGCGGACGCCGCGTGATGCGTGCCGATGACGACGCCGAGGACGCCGACGAGACGCTGCGGCTATAGTTCTTCTTCAGGAGGTTCTCTTTTTTGTATTTTTTTTTTCTATGTCTTTCCTTTTGTTTCTTCTGTTTCTCTATCGGGCTTTTACGTATTTGTATGCTGGCGGGTGTTTTTTATTGTCCAATTTTGCTTCTCAGTATGACTTGTTTAATTCATGGATACTTTTTTTTTTCGTTTCGCAAGCTTTTGGGGTCCTCATGCGCTTGAGTTACGGACTGCCTCTGATGGTGGATGAACCGAACGAACAAACAATGATGATACCAAATCAGGGTATGCCAACTTGACGTCAAGAAGGAGAGAAGCGCCGACACGAGCCACGAGAGCGCAACACAAGCAACGACGCCTGGCGGCAAAATCTTGCGGTAGAAGTGCACCAGCAAATATCCACCTGGTGCAACGGACGTTCAAAAAGGGGTCAGACACGACATTTCCTGGCACTCGCTCACCTACCCGGTGTCTTCTGTCTTTCGGGGTCTGTTATGGATTTCTGAACTCGGGCATCCAGGCAGGTTATTCCCTCCCTATCATCCTTAGGAGCGGTTTTTTACAGGCACCAAAATCAACGGCCAGGTCAAATTACAGGCAAAATCCTGTATGCCGGCGTGTCCTCTTTACCCGTAAGGGCCTTCTCAGACGAACGAGAAGCACCAAAGAGTCAGGTTGTCCTTGTTGGCGCTGTGGCCGCTTGGCTGGATCCAGCCCGGCCGTTTTTGAAGGCCACAGAAGGATTGCAGACGGCAATTTGGCAAAAGCCATGTGGTCCAGCAAAATATTAACGGCTGAGAAGACGAGTGGCTTGGTCCACGGTCAAGCCGCCGTTTCCACGGGAAGGTCTGGAGATTTGGTGGCTTTTGCTTGACACTTTGTGAGACTGCCGGCGGGTTGTCATTTCAAGCGAGCACAACTCGTCTTCGTGCTAATATGTTGATAGTGAAAATTAAAGAAACCAGAAACAAGGGGCACACGCACAGCTTTTAGCTTCGCTTACCTTTGACACTCGGACAGTCACAACCACCCACACACCGTCACAATGCGCACCACCTTCCCGCTCGGCGGCGCCCTCGCCGTTCTCGTCGCCGCCCACCCGGCCCGCGCCGCGCCCGGAGTTCCGGCGGCCTGCACCTTTACCATCGTCGCCACCGCGTCCGACACCTGCGCGTCCCTCGCGGCCACGTGGCTTCTGTCGGTCGACCAGTTTGTCGCGTACAACCCGTCGGTGGGTGTCCACTGCCAGGCGGGTATTGTCGCCGGACAGGCGTACTGCGTGGAGCACGACTACGGGGCGGACGAGCCGGAGCCGGAGCCCGAGCCCGAGCCCGAGCCCGAGCCGACAACCACCACCGGCACACAGACGACATTCACGGCTACCACATTGCCGGCCACCCTGTCGTCGTCCACGACCACGTCTGCACCCATTTCCGCGTCCACTACCGACAACACTACCACCACCACCAAGTCCACCACCAGGTCTACCACCACCATTACGACTACCATCGCCATCACCGCCACCGCGCCCGAAACGCCCAGCCCGACCTATGTGCAAGCCGGTATCGCGCCAAACTGTAGGTCTTCTCTCTCGGTATTACCTATTTTTTCCCCACTAATCGGCTAGGCAACGCTTTTTACCACGTCGTCCGCGACGACACCTGCGCCAAGATTGTCGCGGCGTACGGCACGTTTTCGCTGGCGGACTTGTACGTTTTGTGTTCACCTTCGCATCTGCACAGAGACGTGAGTACCGCAGATCATCCACTGACACGGCCCAGCTACTCGTGGAACCCAGCCGTCGGCACGGGTATGTGTTTTGTGTAGCAGAGACATGATCCGCGTCCTCCGGTGTTGCCTGCTTTCTCGTCGCTGACCCACAGACTGCACCAACCTCCAAACTGACAGCTACGTCTGCGTCGGCATCCCGGGCACGCCGACGACACCCACGCCGGTGCTGCCGTCGCCGACACAACCGGGACTCACCGACAAGTGTATGTTGTCCTGTCCAAACCTTCCCCCCTGTCCGCCGTCTGTCCGCCCTCTGCTATTGACCATATCAACGCTCTCGCAGGCGCCCAGTTCTACCTGGTGGTCAAGGACGACACGTGCGCCAAGCTCGTCGAGAAGTTCGGCACGTTCTCGCTGGCCGATTTGTGCGTAGCCTTCCTTCGTCGGATGTTTTCATTGAGTGTTTTTTTTCCTTGTCCCCAAACAACTAACCGACGCAGTTATGCATGGAACCCGGCCGTGGGCACCGGTACGCACTAGCGATCTTCGTCCCTCGTTTCCAATCTGACCTCCTGCTAACCGTCCAGACTGCACAAACCTCTGGACCGACACATATGTCTGCGTCGGCGTGACAAAGACGCGGCGGCGGCTGTGAGCGTTCGAGACGGACGTGTCCCCTGAAAGGGTAGAAAAGCCATAGACGTAGAATATAACTATCGTTTGCCTCGTCCACCTATATGTACGCGGTGAAACCACATCCGCTTTGGTGTTCTCTTTTTCTCCCACATGCGACGACGCGTTTAATAAACGAACAGCGTCTGAAACGAAACTAGCGACCACCCCCCGATCAGAAGATGCCTTCAGGGACAAGCGGGCGTCCGTCCGCCGTCCGCCGGATCCCATTCGCTGGATCTGTTCTGAATCGCTTAAATGCCGGTGTTGTCCTGTAATATGTACTTCATAGTCCGTATGTAATCACGACCGGGAATATGGTCACATCGCGCGGCGCGCACTGATGTTTCTGTTGTCCCGTTGTCCCGCTGATGTCCAAAGAGGAAAAGGCAATCGCAGCGTGGAAAATAAGCATACAACCCACGGACGCAAAACGGCCTTCCGAGTCAGTATCATCAGTTCCGGGCCGTCCGAGGCCCTGTTTGATCATTTGTTGAACGAACACAACGAACGCTCGAGCAATGGCTTCCCGCTTATTTTTCGTTCTTCCGTATTCCCTCACCGGCCTCGGAAACCTTCTTACTCCGTGATTACCCCGAAATCCCGTCAGGAACAAAAAAAGGGGCCCGAGCCGGCTGGTGGGTGAGGTCAGACGGGGGCGCAGTACAAGACTGTCAGACGCTTTGTCATGCTCATTCGGCGCAGCGTGAGAAGCTGAGAGCTTATTCGTGGCCGCAAACTAGACGTAAGAGCTAAGCTCACAATGTAAGAAAGACTCGCCGTCAAATCAACGGCACGCGATTAACTTCAATCGACTTTCTTTTGCTTCCTCTTCTCGTCACGCTGTGCCCATAGACATAATTTGTCTCTTTGCCGCCACTTTATTTGTTTCAAACTACATCCACTCTCTCTCAACCACCACCACCACCACCGCCGCCGCCGCATGCCGAACTCCACCGCCGGGCCGGGCCGCCTGCTCGCCGCCCTGCCGGGCTTTGCCGCCTGCGTCGCGCCGCCGTCCTCCTCCTCCTCCTCCTCCTCCTCCTTTGCTGTCCAGGCACGCGACGCCGCTGCGTGTCTCCTCACCACCGCCGCCAACGGTCTTGCCCCCCTCACAGCCCGCCTGACTCTCTCCCGCCTCGCGGCCGCCGGCCTCACCCTTCTCGTCGCCGCCTTCGTCGCCGATCTTGCCCGCCAGCCCCGGTACCCCCGGTCCCTGCCCCGTGTCGGCTACGGCAGCGGTGCCTGGGGCACCCTGCGCAACTGGCTGGGCTACGCCGCCCACTTCAACGAATGGGTCGAGGAAGGCTACCGCAAAGTTCGTTTCCTTTCTCCTCGCTTCGCTCGCTTTTGTTCTACTTTTTTTCCTCGCTTCCTCGCTTCCTCGCTTCCTCGCTTCCGCTAACCTGACAGTACGCCCCCCGCAATCAACCCTTTGTCGTTCCCGCCGCTGCCTCCCGGCCCCACGCCGTCGTTGTGCCGCGCGCCCACACCGCCTGGCTGCTCGACCTGCCGGACCACGTCCTGTCCGCCCACGCCGCCCACGACGACCTGCTCTACAGCGCCTACAACTTTCCCGACGACGCCTACGCGCCGGCCGTGCCGCCGCCCGGCTCGAACGAACCGCCGCGCGACGACCACTTCCACAACCGCGTCGTCCACCGCCACCTGGCCCGCCACCTGCCGGGCCTACTGCCGGACATTGAAGACGAAGTCGTCCGCGCCGTCGACGCCGCGTTCGGACCCACCGCATCGTCTGGCGCGTCGTCTTCCGGCACCGACACCGCCTCCGCCTGGCGCGTCGTCAACCTCTGGGACGCCTGGCTCGCCCTCGTCCCGCCCGTGACCGGCCGCGTCCTCGTCGGGCCCGCCCTCTGCCGCGACCCGGCGCTGCTCGCCACCCTCGTGCAGTTCGCCGACGCCGTCGCCATCCACAGCTTTGCGCTGAGCGTGTGCCCCACGCTGCTGCACCCGGTGGTGGGCCGCCTCGCGCGGCGGCGCACGCGCCAGCTCTGGCGCACGGTGCACGCGCACATGGCGCCGGTGGTGGCCGAGCGGCTGCGGTTGTTGAACGACGGCAGGAGCGACGGCAAGAGCGACGGCGACGGTGACGGCAGCGAGGCGCTCCCCGAAGACTACATCACGTGGCACCTGCGCATGGCGGCCGCCGAGGGCCGCACCAGCGAGTGCACGCCGGCGGCGGTGTCGCAGCGGCTGCTGCCGGTGGCCTTTGCGGCGCTGCACACGACGGTGCTGACGGGGTTTTTTGCGCTGCTGGATCTGCTGGCGTCGGACCCGGCGCGGGGGTACATGGCGGGGATCCGGGAGGAGGTGGCGGCCGTGCGCGCGAGCGAGCGGCAAGGACAAGACCAGCGGCAGCGGGGACAAAACGAGCAGCAGCAGGGACAAGACGAGCGACAGCGAGGCCAAAACTGGACAAAGGCCGGCCTCGCCCGGCTGTGGCGCACCGACAGCGCGCTGCGCGAGAGCATGCGCGTGAGCGCGTTCGCGACGGCGATGGTGACGCGCAAGGTCGTCGCCGCCGAGGGCATCGCGCACCCGGACGGCGGGTGGCGGGTGCCGCGGGGCGGCGTGCTGTTGCTACCGCTGGCGGGGCCACACCGGGACCCGGCGTTGTACGCGGCGCCGGACGACTACGACGCATTTCGGTTCGCCCGGGCGCGGGAGGCCGCGGCGGCAGCCGGTGAAGCGGCGACAGCGACAACTGCGACGACGACAACGACCACGACCACAGAAGCCCGCCAGCTCGGCATGGTCACGACGAGCGACCGCCACCTGGCGTTCGGCCACGGGCGGCATGCATGGTCGGTTGTCTCTTTTTTCTTTCTCTTTTCTTTCCTCTTCCGTCTTTCAAAAAGCTAACAAAACCAGCCCCGGCCGCTTCTTCGTGGCGCATGAGCTCAAGATGGTGCTCGCGCACCTGGCGACGCACTACGAGTTCGAGCCGCTGGCGGCACGGCCGCCGACGCGGTGGCTGGGCCAGACGGTGCTGCCGCCGCTGGGGGTGACGGTGCGGGTGCGGCGGCGGCGGCAAGGGTAGGGGAGGGCGGGACGGCCCAGATGAAGGTTCTTGTGTGTTCCACGATGCTTTCCTTGGTCGTTCTGATACTCCCCAAATGCTTGAAAGTAGATCACTTATAAGTTGATACGGATCTTTGGCCGTGTTGCTGTGCAAAGGGAATGACCGCCTTTTTTTTTATCTTCTTTCTTCTGTCTACCGTACACAAACCTTCCAAGAGCCACGAACCCCCCCGTAAAAGTACACAGACAACCCTTCGTAGAGACACACATCGACCAGAGAAAACGCCGACCAAAATATTGAAGAAATAAGGCGCCAATCCGCAAGAAACTGCAGAAGCAAATGTGCCAAGAAACCCCCAGGCATCCAACGTACATATAAACAACCATTTACGCCTCCACCACCATGCGGTCGTCGCCATGGCCGTCTTCGCCGTCCCCGTCTTCCTCACCTTCCTGCGTCAGCTCCAGAACGCGCGCGTACTGCACCGTCAGCCGCTGTAGCTCTCGGAATTTTCCTGTTCTCAAGTTAGTGGTCGTTCGTATGCAAAATGAATAGATCAGAAACAGACAGCATCGACCTACCCAGAATCATCACCACCCCCTTCAGCAGCTCTCTGCGGTCCCACCCGCAGAGCGGACCCGTCCGGCTGAACCAGCCAAAAGACGGGCCGTCCGCGTCGCCGTCGCTCGTATCCGTAGTGCCGTGGCCGTGGCCGTGGCCGTGGCCGTGGACCTCTTCCTGCAGCACGCCGCCGAGCAGGCTGTTCAGCAGCTCCTCGACTTTCCCCCGCAGTCCTTCCGCACCCAGCCGCTTCGCGTACAGGAACAAGTACAGCCGGAACTCGTCGCGCGCGCCCAACTGCAGCGCGCCCGCCAGGCGGTTCTCGAGGTGGGCGAGGCTCACGCCGGCCTCGAAGCCGGCAAACCGGCTCTTTTCGCCGCCGCCGCCGCCACCGCCGCCGCCGCCGTCCCGCGCCAGCAGCGCCTTGACCAGCCGCTGCAGCGTGTACGCGCGGCCCTTGAGCAAGAACTCGGCCGTCGTGTGCCGCTCCAAAAACGGC
>AZHD01000010.1:323838-438438 GCA_001636815.1 Niveomyces insectorum RCEF 264
GTGCGCGTGCAGCGTGTGCAGCGCGCTCTCGAGGATGGGCGCCAGCGACACGGGCGGGTGCGGGGCGCGCATCGTGCGGACGTTCCACACGTGGGCGAGGCCGACGGCCGTGATGCACAGCAGCCAGTGGGCGCGGCACTCGAAGACGACGGGCTGCGCCTCGAGCACGAGCGGCGCCGTCAGCCGGCGGCCCGCGGGCGTCCACGCGCAGACACTGCCGTCCTCGCAGGCGGCGGCCCAGAAATGGGTGTTGCCCGTGACGAGCAGCACGGCCCGCGGCAGGTAGTCCTGCCACAGCAGGACGCCGCGCTTGGTCACGGTGACGAGGGCGGGCTCGCGGCTGGGGGGCGTGGCGGGGGTGCGGGCTTCGAAGACCACGGCGTCGGCCGCCGCGTTCTTGTTGTTGTTTGTGTTGTTTGCGTTGTTTGCGTTGCCACCGCCGTCCCCTCCCTCCGGGACCAGCACGCCTCGCTCCAACGGCCGTACAATGTGCGACCGCACTTTGGGCACGCCCAGACGCACCTGCGCCACGGTGATGGACGGGTTCAGCACGGCCGGCCGCAAGAACGTCGGCGTCGGCACCGGGCCATGCTGCGCGGGTTGGAGTGCGGCCGGCTCCACGCCCTCCACACCGTTGGTGAGGATCGGTATCGGACCGCCCGGTATGGTGGTGGTGGCGGCATTCGCCGCAGCAGTAGCGGCGGCCGTACTTGCTCCGCCGCCGCCAATCCCGTTGGACACACGTTTGGCCGCGGGATCAATGAGGCCCCCTCCTGCCCCCGCGGCTCCGGCGGCTGCCGCTGTTGCTGCGCCTCCTCCTGCTGCCGCATCGTCTTCGATGTCCAACACGGCCGCCTTCCGCTTATTCCCCAGGAGCAGCGACGCAATACCGCCCGGCGGCAGGCGGTCGACGGGCCGTGACAGGTCAAGGAGCGGCTGTAGCGCGTCGGCTTGGCCACCGCCGCTGCCGCTGCCGCCGCCGGCTTTGTTGCCCGCGTTGGCGGCGGTGCCGACGAGTTGCGCCTGCGGCAGCGACGACTGCCCCGTGCCAGACGACGAGACCAGCAGCGGGGCCACGCGTTTCCTGCCGTCCTTGGTGATGGTGACGCGGGACTTGAGCGTGGCGATGCGCTCCGCGCGTTTTTCGGCCGTTTCTTCTTCGGCGGAGGGCGGTGCCGGAGCTGGTGTCGGCGTCGCCGTCTTGTCTTTTCCATCCTTTCCGTCTTTGTCGTCTTTGTCCTTGTCTTTATCCTTGTCCTTGCCGTCTTTCGACTCGGTGTCTTTCTTGCCGGCATCGCTGCCGTTCGTCTCGCTCGCTTTCCCCGTCCCATTTGTCGTCGTCGTCGTTGTCGTTGTCGCTACTGCTGTTGCTGCAACCGGCTGAGGCGTGCTGGCGCCGCTGCCCTCCTTGGACTGCGTGTCGCCCATGAGCGCGCCCATGCGCGACTCGGCGCCGCGCAGCTCGCCCGCTTTGCTCTGCGCCTCGAGGTGCAGGCCGTCGACGTCCTCGGGGATGCCCATGCCCTTGCGCGAGGCGCCGAATTTCTGCAGCGCCTTGTCGTTCTCCTCGGCCTGCGCGACCCAGCCCAGCTCGCCGGGCTCAAACTGGACGGCGACGATGCTGCCGTCGAGGCTCGCGGCAAAGACGGTCTGGCCGTCGGGCGTCCAGGCCAGGTCCGAAATGGACTTGGCGGCGAGGTCCTGCAGGATGACCAGCGGGCGTGACGTGTTGGTGTTCCAGATGCACAGCGTCTTGTCCTGCCCAGCGGACGCGATCACGGTGACGAGGCTGTCGTTCTCGCTGGCGGCAGCGGCGCCGCCCCCCGCCCCGTTCGTGGTCCCGTTGGTTGTGCTCGTCTCGGCGGCCGCCTTGGGTTCTTTGGTGTAGAACAGACGCGGCGAGAACATGCACACTTCGGTGGGGCCCTCGTGGCCGATCAGATTGATCTCGCTGTCCCAGCGCGTGCGCTCGATGATGGCGACGGAGCTCACGGGTCCGTTGACGGCGTTGGGGGCGGCGATGTGGGCGCCGTCGGGCGACCAGGAGCAGCGGCGGAAATAGGTGGTCAGGGGGGAGCTCTGAAAGGGCGCGCTGATGGTGGCCTCGAGCACAAAGTTGTTGAGCTGGTCGTGCGGGGCGGCGTGCGGCGCGGGCGGCGTGAACTTGTAGATCTTGATGGTGCGGTCGTCGCTGGCGGTGGCGAAAAACTTGTTGGCCGGGTCAAAGGTGACGCCCTTGACGTGGCTCTGGTGGCCGGCGAGGGTCTTGAGCTTCTCAAAGGTGTGGCCGGACCAGACGACGACCTTGCTGTCGAGGCCGACGGACACGAGCAGGGCGCCGTCGACGGACCAGGCGAGGTCCTGGACGTCGTTGTCGTGGCCGACGAGGCGCTTGTGGGTCTTCCAGTTCTCGACGGGGGGGGGCTCGTTGGCGCCGCTGCCGAAGACGGCGCCGAGGCCGCCGCCGTGCAGGTGGGTGGGCGGGGGGTTGGGGTCGAGGTGGTAGATGCAGATGATCTTGTCGTCGGCGCCGGAGGCGAGGTAGCGGCCGTTGGGGGCGAAGCGCACGGCGTGGATGGTGCCGAGGTGGTGGCTCATGTGGCAGAGCTGGCGGGGGGGGGCGGCGGCGGCGGCGGCAGAGCGGTCGCTGGCGTTGAAGACGGCCGCCGTGGACCAGACACGAACATGGCCGTCTGTGGATTAGCATGCAGGAACAGAAGAAGAAGAAGAAGAAGAAGAAGAAAAGAAGGAGAAAAAAAAAAAAAAAAAAAAAAAAAACCGCCATCGGGGGAGACGTGGCAGCTGTAGACTTCGAAATCCTTTTGTTCGCCTAACGACCAAAGCATCCGTCAGTACACGGGATTACAAAGCCCTTTCTGGTGCCCGCTTCGTGCTTTTTGTCTTCGCCTCTACTTCCCCTTCGACTCACCGCTATGGCTCAGCCACGCTGGCTTGATGATGCGCATGTTGGCCGATGCAGACGGCCTTGCTGACCATGTCGTTGTTGCGCGCCGGTGAGGTCTGCTGCCGCTCGGGTGATGAGCATGAGCAATTGGGGCGGGTTGTGGTGGTCGGAGCGGATGAGCGTGAAGAGACAGAAAGAAAGAAGAGAGGTTGCAAAAGCCGCAAATGTAATTCGTAGATTGTGGCTTTTCTCAAAACTCGTGACGGACCTCCAGGTTTGGAAGGAACGAACAGTCGCGACAAAGAAAGGGTGGGCGCGCTTTTGGGGCGACGACAACGGCGTGTTTGATTGGCTGAAATCTAGCTGGGGAGAAAGTGTACTAAGCCACCATGGGCAACAATACAGGGGTTTAGGCCTGATGACGGTGGGGTCGCGCTTTGCCTAGCGAGGTTAAGCACGAAAGCCACAGCGGACGAGGCTGTCTAATCGAGCGATTCAGCATCACGTCCTCTAATTGTCACGACGTGCGACGTGAGCTATTGTACTGTAGAACAAGGCACATTGCGCTATACGACCGCTCTGTCTGTACAATACACATACATAAACTCATACAATATCACGTGGTGATTCTTTTGCCTTAAAACAGATTGCTTCCATTTCATGATGCCCATTTCATCTGTCCATTGCCATATCCGTTCCATTCCAGGCCTTTTGTCGTTTCTCCTTAGCAAATAGCAGTCATCAGAAGATGCAAATACGATGACCAGCACAAGCTGGCGACCGCGAGACGCTTCCCAGGCCGTTGGCCCCTCACGCGTCCGTTGGGGCTGCTTTCTTCGCAGTGGTCGTCTCTTCGGTGGACTGAATCAACGATTAGCATTCGCCAGGACGAACAGCGTATGTTATCGCTCGTGAAAACAAGGAGATGAAAAGGGTCAACCAACCTTTTCCACCTTGGACTTGACCTGGCCGCTGGTCTTGGTCGCCTTCGCGGCGTTCCTCTGCTGCAGTTGTCGTTAGCCGTGTAGAAAGGAAAAATGACAAGAAAAAGAAAAGAACCAGAAACAGAAACAGAAACAGAAAGATCCAAAACAAATCCGTACCTTGGCCGCATCCTTCGCGCGGGACGTCTTCTTGGTCACTCCCGTCGGCTTGGCTGCGCGCGCCATCGTGAGCACCGCCTTGCCCTTGGGCTTGGAGGTCGTCATCTTGCGCGTGACGGTCGACTTGGTGTCGAGCACAACAAGGAGGCGCGGCCGGGCATTGCCAGTCTGTTGACGGGTGACGGCCATGGCGGAAAGCAACGAGAAATGCGATCGAACGGGAGAGAGAGAACGCGTCAAGAGGTGCGTGATGATTTGCCGATGGCGTCTGTTGTCGTAAGAAGACGGGTGAAGAAGAAGAAGGAGAAGAAAAGCGTGGCGATGTTTTCTTGGATGATACTATGTCAAGGAGAAAACAGAGAAAGAAATGTTGGATAAAAAAAAGAGGGTAAAGAGAGATTATATAGAAAGAGAAAAGACGGGGTGGCAGAAGAGAAGGAAAAGAGAAGAAGAAAAATGAGTAAATGAGTAAGTGAGTAAACGAGTAAACGATTAAATGAGTAAACGAGCGGACATGTAAAAGAAACATAAATCGCCGCCGGACGGCCAAGCGGTGCAAAAGGTCCCGAAGCGCAGTGAGTGAAGGAAAAAGGCGGCCAGGACAGGCAAAGACAGTGCAGGCTATGAAAAAGGGAATGCAACAACAACCAAAAAAACAAACGGAAGAGCGTAGGAAGAGAGGACGAGTGAGTGAAGGAACATATGTGTTTTCTTTTCCCAGACAACGCCAGACAACGCCAGACAAGCGCGCGCCAGCTTGACCGCCAGATGAATACAGTGAGTCTACAGGTGACTACAGAGGGGAGAAAGAGAGACACGAGACAGGATATCAACAACAAGCAATACGAAATTAGAAAGGTCCGCAGCACATGAGCAGGATGTCAAAAGAGGTTGGGCATGTTCAAATTGCCCCGGGCAGCGGTGAGAAAGACACGATTTACGCCACTTGTTTGTGGGCAAACGGAGGCAAAACAACGGCAGCAGACGTTGTGAAAGAGAAAAGTAAGAACGAGCATGAGCATGAGCAGGTGGTACCGGCTCGTTGCGATCAGCCGTGCTGTGGTGGTGGTGGTGGTGGTGGTGGTGCATCAAGGCCGATGATGGATGGTGGATGGTCAACAGCTTGCAGAAGGAAGACGACAGCTTCACCGTGCACGTTTTCACAGCGCTGCCGGTGCGTGCATTGCCTATATAGATGCCCGGGAAGTGGGCAAGGAGGTTGTGTCGAGTGCGTGGTCGCGCGGTGTCTGCCTTGTCCGGACGCATCGTCAAATCGGGCGATCTTGCTTCACTTCCACTATCTTCAGGACGACCCCATTACAAGCAACTGGCAAAGCCTCTTTAGTGCTCTTGTTCTCTGACCAATAACGGGCTGGTACCTTCTTGTCTTCTTTCGGACCTCTCGGTTGAGACACCCCGTAGGACGAGCTGATAGCGAGATACGAGGGACCAATGCCAAGTCATGATAATGCCTCGTTGCAGGAACCAAGACCAATCACGCGGCTGTCTTCCTTTTCTTGTGATCGTGTTGCAGACAAAACGGCAGACCCCACGCAAACGGCCGCCGTGGCTGCGTACAGCTATAGCGGATGGGGGGCGAAAACATACTAAAGAAACGGGGCTTCTAGCATCTCAACCAAAAAAGTACAACTCTACAAGTCACCTTATATCCGTTCTCATCGAAAACATCTACGTCGAGCCTTCCACGAAAATTCTTCACAAAAGCTCCCGTACACACCATGGCGCCCCTCTTCAAGATTGCGCTCATCCAGTTTGAGCCAAAGGTAACAAACGCCCCCGTCCAACGCCGCGAAAACGTCTTGTGGGAAAACAGAGCCTGACCTTGTACATCACCCCAGCCCGTCGACGTCGAGGCCAACTTTGCCTACGCGGCCGCCGCTCTGCGCGACGCCGCCGCCGCCGGCGCCCGCCTGGCCGTCCTGCCCGAGTACCACCTGACCTCGTGGGTGCCCGACCACCCGGACTTTGTCGCCGCGTGCGCCGCCTCCGGCGCCTACCTGCCGCGCTACCAGGCGCTCGCCAAGGAGCTCGACCTGTGCATCGCCCCGGGGACCATTGTCGAGGCGCACGCTGTCACTGACGCGGCCACCGACGCCGTCGACGCTGCCGACGCCACCAAGACCCTCGTCACCGTCGCCGACGCCGCCCACGGACCCTTCGAGCTGCGCAACATGGCCTACTGCCTCGCCGCCGGCACGGGCGCCGTCCTCGGCCGCTACCAAAAGACCAACCTCTGGCACCCGGAGCGGCCACACCTCGTGGCGCCCACCGCCGCCAGCGCCGTCGGCTGGCCGCCGCACACGGCGTTCGACCTACCCTGGACCTGGCCCGCGAGCGGCGACAACGACAACAAAGGCGGCCGGCCCGTGCGCGCGGGCCTGCTCGTCTGCTGGGACCTCGCGTTCCCCGAGGCGTTCCGCGCGCTCGTTGCCGACGGCGCCGACCTCATCATTGTGTCGTCGTTCTGGCACCCGACCACGGACGTCGACGCCGTCGCGCTCGCCCACAACCCGGACTGCGAGGTGCTCTTCCTGCGCAGCGCGCTGACGGCGCGCGCCTACGAGAACACGTGCGCCGTGGCGTTTTGCAACGCGTGCGGGCTGTCGCAGCTGGCGCAGCCGCTCGTGGGCGGCCGCGGGGAGGTGGCGCCCGGCACCAACGCGACGAGCCTGGTGGACCTGGACCTGGACCTGCTGGCGGTCGCGGAGGGCAACTACCGGGTGCGGGCGGACATGCGGCGGCCCGGCTGGCACTACGCGCACACGCTGGCGGTGCCGGGCGGGACGAAGACGGCGAAGACGGAGGCGGCTGCCAAGGCAGCGGACTAGGGCAAGGAAGAAAAAAAAAAGAAAGAAGAAAAAAGAAAAAAGAGTGGTTGCGCTGTGCTACTGCAATTTTGTCTGTCTAGTCAAACTGCATACTACATTCACTACATTGAAGCCACACCCAGAAATAGATATATATGTTGTATATCGATATATCCACGGGCGCGCACACTTTGATACAATTTTCAAGCCCAGTTTACAGAGAAGTGAAAATGAGAAATTCATTGTATATGGCGAAGAGAACGACGTCAACGGAAAAAATAATGATTGAGTTAAAGGGGTTAGAACTGAAATAGAACGTAGTCATGCACAGTTCATCGTTGCCTTCGCTCGAGTGATTGTATCATGACTCTTTACTTCCTACAGTCTCTTCCGTCCGTGTATCTTTTTTCTTTCTTTTTTTCTCTTTTTTTCTCTTTGTTTGGCTGGGCTTCGTTCGTCGTTCGTCGTCTTTTCCGCCTTACAAAAGGCCGTTTTCCCTCCTCTATTGTTTGGATCACTTATTTTTGGTTGTCACTTGCTGGTCGCTCTCGTCGTCGTCGCCTCCGGTTGTACCAAGTCCCGCAGCGCAAATGTCGTCCAGAAGTTGTTTTGCTTTACGAACCATGCGTTGACCAGATTCCACTCTCGGTTCGGGTCCAGGAATTGAATCTGTTGGAAAAAAAAAAAAAAAGAAAAGAAAAGAAAAAAGTGAAATGTCAACATTGTGCTCTTTGATTGGTATAGGGCGGACAAACCAGGAAGCCAAACTTACGTCAAACCGCCGCAGGAGACTCGGAACCACCTTGTAGATCTCCAGCAGGCTGATGTTCTTGCCGATGCACGTCCGCGACCCCATGCCGAATTGCAGCATCATGCCGTTCATCTCCTTGATGCGCTTCTCTTCCTGTTCGCGGAGGTCGGCCGCCGCGCGGGGCGCAGACGCGTGGGCTGCCGCCGCCGCGACCTTGTCCTCGTCGACGAGCCACCGCTCCGGCCGGTAGGCGTCCGTGTCGGCGCCAAAGACGTCCTTGTTGTGGTGCATGACCCACGCCGAGCAGCCCACAATGGTGCCGCCGGGCACGAAGCGGCCCGCAATCTCCGTGCCGCCCGCGGGCACGATGCGCTCCATCGGCAGACCGGGCGCCGGGTGCAGCCGGAAGGCCTCCTTGACACAGGCGTCGAGGTACGGCAGCTTCTGGCTCTCGTGCCACGTCACGAGGCCCGTCTCGGTGTCGCTGAACAGGCCGCGGCGGGCCGCGTCGTCGAGCTCCCGGCGCAGGCGGCGCAGGGCCGGCGGGTTGCGCAGCAGGTAGTAAAACACGGCCGACAGCGAAATGGCCGTGGTCTCGGACCCGGCAAAGGCCATGGACACGGCCATGGTCTGGACGAGCGTGTCGGTCATGAACTCGGGCCGGGCCTCCTTGGCGGCCAGAAACTTGGACAGCAGGTCGACCGTCGGCGTCTTCTCGGCCTTGGTCGGCAGGATGGGGCCCTTGCCCTCGACAATGTCCGGCAGGCGCTCCGCCATGCGCGCGCGGGCAAAGCGCGCCACGGGAAACGTCGAGTCGATGAAGCCATACTGCGACAGCTTGAGGTAGATGGGGTTTTTCAGAAACAGGCGGTCCAAGAGAGGTATTTGGCCGATCTGAATTGTGTTAGGTGAACAGTTCAGCAGCGAAGAAAGAAAGAAGAAGGAATGTTCATCTTACAGGAGCCACGTAAAGGAAGAGCTTGGCCAGGTAGGCCACGATGCCGTCAATGTCTTCGTTCTTCTCGATGAAACCGTGGCGGTTCGAGTATGTGATCTCGCCGATGACGTCAAAGGCGTAGAACTGCAGCCAGCGCGTAAAGTCGCACCCCTCGCGGTTGTCAACGAACAGCTTTTCCGTCTGCTTGAGGAAGAGCTTGGTGGTGTTGTCGACAAAGGGCTCGTACTGGACGAGGGACGACATGGCAAACGCCGCATTCACGCAGCGGCGGAACTGCGCGTGGAAGTCGTTGTCGGTGGTGCTGAACAGACTGGCCAAGCTGTGCCCCTTGACGACGGATTGTTGCACGACATAAAAGTCAGACTGCCAAGAAGGGGGTCGACCCAGAGAGAAGGATGGCCGGCAAAGTCAGCGCTCGGGTCGCACGACATATAAAAAGCTGGAGTGGGAAGCACGAAAACGAGACGTCAAAAAGAATGTATCTATCTATAGACCCCGTACCTTGATAAACCCCTTGTTAAGGCCGTAGATGGTCCGCAAGGCCCTGGGGTCGGAAAACGAGAGCGTGTTCGGGCCGAGACGGACGACAGCGCCGTATTGTTCGTGAAGCCGGCGATGGGTGCGCTCCGGCCGCCGCTTGTAAACGTCGTAGAACCGCCACCAATCCGTCAGAGAGGCCAGAAAGGGCCCCGGATACTTGTTGAGTCCCTTGTGGTAACGGTTTCGGGCCAGGTACGCCAAGACAAGGGCCACCCCGACGGCAAGCCAGTGGTCCACGACCGCGGACACGACCTGGTCCGTGATGCCGTGCATGGTGGTGGCGACGATGACGATGGCGACGACGACACGACGACACGACGACAATTTCAACTTCGCTTCGGCCCTTCACGGTTGTGTCCGTCTGTGCCGTCTCGTCGTGGATGCGTGCTTCTTTCGAAGATGCTTTTGGTAGCTAGGGCCTCATGCGATTCACCCGTTTATAAAAACAGCTTGATGTTTCGATGAAAGACGTTTTTACGTCTACAAGACTATGCAGCCTTGCAATTAGCTGAAGGGCCCGAAACGGAGAGGCTGATCCGGTTTTTTTTTGCGAAACTGTAGTATATAGAGGCCCCCGAAATCGAAATGTGTGAAACGAAGACAAGAAGAATGCACATGTATGAAAGAGGAAAGAACAAAGAAAGCAAACAAGTAGCTTGCCAAGGGCACAAAACAAAAAAACGATAAAAAAACACAAATGAGACGGCCACCTACCTTGCAAAACAATAACCCGGAACGAGAGCGGGAAGGGAAAACGAACGCAAAGGGCCCTCGCTTGTTACGACGACGCAATATAAAAGCCGGTGCTGTGGCGTCCTAGGAGTAGCTATCGGACAGCTCCCGCGGCTTTTCCCTTTTCGCCTGTGCTTTTTCTCAACGTCTTTTTGGGTGCCACGATTTCATACAAAGGCACGAAGCGTCGTCCCTCGCTCAGTCCCAGGGGTTCAACGACCCGAGAAACAAAAAGACCAGCCCGAATCTGCCGTCCCTTCGTTCCCTCACGCCGTTTTGGCCGCGGTCCCATTCGTCTGCGTAGCGTGGGTGCATGCGCATACTCCGTGATTTTTCATACGGGGGCGGCCGTACCAGGTCGTTTTTTTTTCTTTCTTTCTTTCCTTTCCCGTTGTCCTTTCCCGTTTTTATGCAGCAGCCGACCACGCCAAGAAAGCCATGTGCGCAGGGCCAAACTCCTGGTCAGCATGCAGGATGCCGTTGGAGTCAAACTACGTCGTAATAGCCACTAACTTTGACAGGAGAGGAGAAGGGAGGAGACAGGAAAAGAGGAAACGTCGGCAACTGTGATTTGGAGGGGGCGGCAGACGGGCGGTTTGATTTGGGAAGGGAATCGGACAAAAGCGTTGCCAACAATAAATTGTCTCCCCTTGCGGTCTCAGTGGCGACCTGGCGATCGGCAACAGCCAACACAGGGACAACAGCAACGGACAACGTCCTGAAAACGGCACAGCACCAGTACTCTTCTCTTTAGTACCAGGGGTTGCATTAATTGGCAAAAACGGGCAAAAAAACACGCAAAAAGGGACTTTCCAGTGTATCAATGCCACATTACTGGCCGCCGGCAAGTGAGGCAAATCGTCGGCTGGCCGCCCAAACAACGTCCGTTCTCACGTCATTCCAAGCCAAACCCGCCAGTTCGTCAAGTACCTTTTGCAAAGCACGTTGACGGGACCATACGGTCAAGGGGGGATCCGCTTGTCAGTCGAACAGCGGGAGAATAACAAAAAGGGGGAGAGGGGGGATGAATATCATGGTCTGGAAGCTCCGCAGGAGGCTAACACGGCTAGCGGGCTAGCAGTGGGGGGAAGCAGAGGGTGGGGTGGAGAAAGAGGCGCGTGGAAAGCAAACCATCGGCAGATGCAAGGGCCAATCGCAAGCAACGACACGCAGGCAAGGCAGGCCGACGAGCAGGACCAAACGGTCGCCGCGCGAGGCGACGACGTGGTGTACCGGGTTCTTTGTTCTTTGTCGGAGAACTCGATCTCATATTGTCGTTCGTTCTTTGTATTTTAAGTTTTTGGCCACCCGGCACGACACGCCCACCGGTTCGCTGACGGTGTCGAACATTTGGTGTATTTGCATAGGCTTCGTAAAAAGCGGCAGACTGGTTGGCACTGTGGAGGGTCATAGAGGCTTCATGGTAGCTGTGGCGTCTCTCCAAGCATCGGGAGGTTTATTCTTCGGATCCCCAGGTATACTTCGTACACAACGCAATTTCTGATACCATGATTGCCTCGTCAGATCCAGATGTAATCGTTTCGGGTCTCAAATGAGAAGACCCCTTCAGAAAGCGGTGAATCCCTCCAACGCATGCTTCACGTATCTTTCTCGACGATGGTCCACTGTCCTCCGACCTTGCTGCACTCGTTCGGCACGGTCGTTTCCCCCCAGGTGCGCCCCTCGGTTCGCTCCTCGGTTTGCCCAGTCGGCCGGGTGGACCGGTGGCCGGCTGCAAACGACTACATACTGCGGTTCCAGGTCCTGCCCTCTGTTCCGCCCCGTGTATTAGGGGGATGTCCAAGCAAGTCTGCAGCCGGCACGATGTCTTATCTCGCTATTAACAACATGTTTGGTGCCTGGTTCCAAGCAACGCCGCGGCCGTCAAAGAGGCACCGTGATGTGCCCTCAGCTTTGCTGTTGCTGAGTCCCAAACTGGCGTAGCTAGTCGGCCGGGGGGACTGCAGGCCGTCCCCAAAGCGCGCAGGCGTCGGCGACATGCGTCCGGCAGAGCAAGGAGACTGGAGGAGAAGCACCAACAAAGCAGCTTCCTCGTAATTCCTTAGCGTCTGCTCGTATCGAGACAGGAAACAAAACGCTCACGAGGAAAAATCCCTACGGACAACTAAAGCTCGTCTCTGGTTCTTTTTTTATGGAGTGTAGAATACGATAGAGGAGTGTCAGCGTTGTTCCATTATGTAAGCCCGAGGAAGAAAAGCAAAAACAAGACCAGGAAAAGCAACTGCCGATATGGCTCGTCAGGTTAGACGCTGGTACGCTCCCTGGTACTGCCAAGCCAGGTAGAGGTGAGCATCACATAGGGGGGCAAGGGGAATCGTACAGGCCGTAAGAAACTAGACTTAGATCCCGAAGAACCAATGAATTAGGGGCCAGGAATGGGAAAGGGAAGCAGGAAACGCGTGGGTAGGGGGGGGTAAGCCTGAGACGAGGCCAGGAGCTCTTTCTCTCCCGCAGTTCTTGGGGCTTGGGCTAGCAAAGGGGAAGGCGCACGCGGCTATTCTGGGGTGGCAACCTCTGACAAAAAGCAAAGTAGAAGGCAGGAGCGACAGGCGTAGGGTTCATTTTTTAGGAAACGTCCCCGTCGAAAAAGGAAGTCGTAATCGCGGCATCTTTTTCTCGGTAAAAGGAAAGAGCAGCCCTGATGCTGGGCAACGTGAGATGGGGAGGCAGGTACGACAACAACCCGGATAGGCCGCGTTTAGTTGATGCGATCACGGTAAAAAGCGGAAGCAAGGCAAAAGAAAAAAGAAACCGTCGTTCGCTATCAAGATACTATTAGAATACTACGCAAAAAACAAGACTGGTAATTCCATGCATAGTAGTATCGCATGAAGTCGCTCTTCCATCCCTTCTAATCGTAACACGCGACACCGTCTCTCTTTTTCTTCCATCGTCTTTTCACTCTGTCGATGATATAATAATACAACGGAACCACAACACATAAAAAAGAGCCAAGACAACGGACAACACTGCTTCGTGCTACGTAAGCCATAAAGATACACCGTAGGAAAAAGAAAAAAAGGGAGAGTCAAGCCTCGGCTTCGACGCTCTCATCGATGGGCGGTAGGCGCTTGCGGACAAGACGGCAGCCGGCATACAGCAGCTGGCTTTTCGCGGGGTCCGTCCGATGAGCCGGGCTCGCATTGTCCTGCGCGGTGGCCGTCCCGTGTAAATCCCAGCTGTCTCGGACCACCGCATGGCTCGGCCCCGTGGTCCACACGTTGTTGTCGTCGCCGCTTCGCACCGCCGCCGTGTCGCCGTCCTCGTCCTCGTTGTCCTCGTTGCCCCCCCGGTCCAGACCTGGCCACCCCACACGGCCCATCCGACGCGCCGCGATGAGGCCTCGCTATGCATCGTCATCGTCGTCGAAGTCGTCGGGACCTGCGGCCGCCGCCTCGCGCAACCGGCTCGCCAGGTCGGCCGGCACGCCACCGTCGCCCTCGGCGGCGTCCACGTACTCGCGGCCGCCGAGCACGCTGAGCGCCACCGGCAAGAAGACGAGCGCGTGCGTCGACGCGAACACGACCAGTGCCACCCAGACCCGGAAGTAGTAGATCTCAAAGATCTTGCTGCGCGTAAACGCCAGCACGCACACGCCGAGCAGCTTCGTGAGCGTGATGCCCGAGACGACGGAGCCGCCCACGTTGACGAGCGCCGCCCAGGCCCGCTGCGTGCGCGCGTCGGCCTCGGGAAACCGGGCGCGGGCGCTCTGCCGCAGCAGGCTCGCGGGGAACGTGAACGCGCGGGCAATGTGCGCGCAGAACTCGACGGCGATGCCCACGCAGATGATCAGGTTGACGAGCGAGACCGCGTTGAGCGACACGCCCATGACGGCCAGGGCACCCACAATGTCCGTGAGCGTCATGGCCACCGAGGCGGCCACGACGGCCGCCGTCTGCAGCGAGCCCAGCAGCACCCAGGCGACGACAAAGATGATCGCCAGGGCGGCGCCCAGCAGCGCGCCCGCCAGCGACACGATCGACGCGTACTGGTCAAAGAAGACGTAGAACACGCTGTAGGGGAACACGTCGACACCCGTCGCCGCCGTGATGTCGGCGGCGATGCGCCGGGCCGAGGCGTGCGCCTGGATGAAGTCGTCCTGGCTGCGCAGGGGCTTGTGCATGGTGCGGAAGTGGCTCGCCGGCAGCGTGCCGCGCGCGTCGTCGACGACGACCGCCTGCCCGTACGCCGCCTGCCCGCCCAGCGGGCAGTCCTCCGTGGTCGGCGCGCTGAGAAACTTCTTCAGGTAGTAGACAAACTCCTCGCCCTCGGGCATGCCGGTGAGCTTCACGTTCCACGGCGGCACGCGGTCGGCAAAGCAGGGCTTGCCGTTCTCGACGCAGCAGCTCTCAAAGTCCGGGTTGAGCCACAGGAAAAAGTCGTCGATCCAGCTGGCCGTCGGCGACGCAATGTACGACAGATTCGAGCGCTTGCGCTCCTGCTCGAGGATGCCCGTCAGCGACGTCAGCTGGCACGACGGGAACCGCGAGCAAAGCTCTTCCTGGTGGAGGCGCTGCGTGGCATTGAGTCCCCGGGTGACAAAGTACACGGGCGGGCCCGCATCGAAGTAGTCATACAGGTCGTTGAAGTAGGGGATGAGGTAGGAGTCGTCCGGGATGGCGACGCGCTGGTCCAGACCGAGCTGCACGTACGGTAACAGCGCCAGCCCAGCGGCGAACAATCCGGTGAAGATGACAAACACCACCGCCTTGACGTTCTTCTTCAACAGCGTCGGCGCATACCGCCGGCGAATGAACCGCTGCAACATGCTCTCGCGTCCCAGCTCGTCGCCGACGCCGCTGCCGTTCACGTAGCGGCCGTATGCTGCCGCCGACGAGGACGATGACCCGTCCAAGTGCACGCGGGCCGACCGAACTGGGATGCAAAACAGAATATCGGCGCGGTTGTCTTCCACGCGGAACTGGTTGAGCGCAAGCACCGAGACAAAGCCCGTCACTTGGAGAATAGCGTTGATGAACACGGCCCCGGCCGCATAGATGGCAAAGTTCCGCACGGCGGGCATGCCCACGAAGGCGCCGAGCGCAAACGACATCGTTTCGGTGATGGCCGAAAAGAGGATCGACGGTCCGATGCGCCCCAGTGCCAGCGCCACTCTCTGCTCAATCTCGTCGTCCCGGTGGCTGGCGTTGACGCGCTCAAACTCGTGCACGATCAAGAAGATGTTGTCCACGCCCACGGCCAACACGATGAAGGGGATGACATCGACAATAATCAGGGTCGCTTTGAGGCCGACCCAGGAAAACAAGCCAATCGAGGCCGTAATGGACATGACGACGATCAGGACGCCGACGAAGCCGAGGCCGAACTTGGACTCCACCAGAAAGACGCCGAAATGGCGGAACAAGTCGCTAAACGACAACGTCGTGGAGCCAAGCGCGATGGACGCGTACAAAAACATGATGACATAGCTGATGACAACAATCTTGGCGTCGGTGTTGGTCGATTTGTTGAGCTCTTCTTCGAGGCTAATCTCCGTCGAAAAGGACAGACGCAGACCGCGTGACGCCGCTTCTTGTTGGACGTCGAGCAACCGCTTCTTCAGCGCCTGCTCCCAGTCCATGGCGTGGCGGACCTCGACCGACTCTTCGGGGAAGTTGTTGACGACCCACGTCACAGTCATACCGGGGGCGTCGGCCACGTGCTCAACGTCCGGATAGCCGCCCAAGATGGACTGCGGCTCCAGCGGCTGGCCGTAGTCGGGCCGGCACTCGACGGGACGCTGGGCACACGCCGTGAGTGTGTCCTTCCAATGCTGTTTGTCAACGAGAGCCGGCTCGTTGCCAAAGTATGCCGCGACGGACTGCACCACGCAGGCGGAACCCGTTGGCTTGAAGCACACGTCGTCCAGCGTCCGACCAAACTCCGGCCCCCGGAGTGCACCAATGCTCTTCTCCACGTCCATCCACCACAGCAGCGTATCGTAACTCAACACCGGCCCCGGGCCAGACGGTAAGGTGTCATTGACCAAGAATGCTTGTTCCGCACGGTAAAAGGGGCCAAAATTCGCGTCGAAAAAAGCCTTTTCCTGCGCGGCGGCCGACGCCGGGCTGACCCACAACCGTGCCGGGTCCTTTTCGATTCGAAACCTGAACAAGCCCAAACTCAGGACCGTCGCGAGAAGCAGGCTGGTGCCAATGCTGAGGCCCGGGAAGCGGGCGGCCCAGTGCCCGAGTCGTCGAAACACCGCGCTGCACCACGTGTTCAGCGCGTATGCGCGTGGTGCCTCCTCGTCGGAGACGACCGCGTAGGCGCCCGACGGCCCGCGGCGACCAAATCCATAGAGGAACGCGTGCCGCTCGTCGTCTTCGACTACCTCGTCGTCGTCGTCGTCGGCGTCGCCGCGCGGGTCGTGCAGCAGCGGCAGGCCTTGGCTGCGTTTCTTTCGGTACAAAAAGCGCACGCCGACCCAGTTGGCCAGCAGCGCGGCGGTGACCGAGTAGACGAGGATCGACGCAAACGACAGACAAGGCAGGACGCCCACGCGGCACGACCCGACCTTCTTCACGTCCGGCAGGTCGGGACAGACGGCCGGGCAGTCGATGCAGGCGCAACGGAAGTCGGGGTCCGCGTCGTTGCACTGCTTGGGCCGCATTTGGCGGGCTGCCATACCGGGCTCGGTGTAGGTGGGCGGAAAGTTGATCTGGAAGGGGGAGCCGCCCAGCCTCTGTTTTCCGAGAAAAGCCAGGAACTCCGGGTAGTTTTTCGCGCCGCCTCCGATCAGGGCCATTGCTTTGGAGTTGGTCGGCCCAAACTTGACCTCTTTGCAGCTGTCGTAGAAGCCGGTGCCGTATTCCTCAGACACGAGCTGGTCTAAGCTCGTGACCAGTTGCTTGCCGTCTTTTTCGGCCGCCTCGGTGACATTAAGGAAAAGGGACTGGTCCGGCGAGCACGTAAATGTGCAGAACAGGTTGTAAAAGTTGTCTTTGCAGGCAGGACATGACGCGATGAGCTGGTTGGCCGTGGCGAGGTTGTCCTTCAGTGCCGTCACCTAGCACAGAGAGAAAGACACATTAGCAACAAAGAAGAGCAAAAAAAAAGAAAAAAGCAAAGTCGGCGCAACATACCTGCTCGGCGGTGCAGCAAACAGGACCGGACTGCCATTTTTGTCCACAAAGCTTCACGAGCTGGTCTCGCAGGTCAGCCTCGGGATCCGTAGCAAGCCCGTTGTCCACACACGGCAGTTCGGGGCTAAATATATTGCGCTTCCCACACTGGCCGCGCATCGCACACCGGCCGGCCTCATGCTTGGGTGTGTAGGCCGTCTCGGCAGCTGCTGCAGCCGCGGCAACTGTCCCCAAGCTAGAAAAGAACAAGAGCATCGCAACGCCGCCGCTCGCGGCGGCGGCTCGCGAGAGCCTTGCCATCCTCCCGAATCTGGGAGATGCAGGCTGGTCGTTACTGGAATTCGGTCTGCTTCTCTCTCTCTTTCTTTATCTACACAGAAGCGAAGCGGTGCTGTCGATGGCTTATCGAGAATGTATTGTGTTTCAGATGATGGCTGCGTACTGCCTGAAGGCCTTGGTTTTGCCGCGGCCGTTGGCGCAGTGGAAGAAGTTGCGACAAAAAAAATAGAACAACAATAGAAAAAAAAAGAAGCAGAGGAAAACGCCCTGCCTACTTCGCTCTCTTCAACTGCGATGGGTGTGTTGGCGGCAAAGCTGGCGACGATGTGGTTGGAGCGTCGGAGAGGTTGAAGACGCCGGCAACCGGCAGCCAGCCCAAAACAGACCCACTTATATCATCTGCGTCATCGCCTCAGGTACACAGCGGTCGCATGACCACCCTGCTACGTAGTACAGCATCGTGAACCACCGTAAACCGGAGCGGGAAAACAATACACCTTTTTATATCAAAACACTGCAATTTTCCAACAGCATTGAAACCCGCCAAACGGCGTCAACGGCGTCAACGACCAACCGTGACGCAGGAGTCCACCTCATGGCCAGCAATCGGCTGTCACACGATTGTGTTTTTTTTTTTCTGTCTTTTTTTTCCTGTTTTTTTTTGTCTCTCGTTGCTAGGAAGTTCCGATAGGCCTCTCTATCTTTTGACCCTCGGGTTCAAACTGCTTGTGCCCGCCAGCAGATTCTCTCAAAATGCTAGACCATTTTGAGTAGGTGCATCCACAGTCACAAAACGAACAACCGAGTCTTGTTGTCTTCTTGACTGCTTGATACTTCAACTCTTGAAAGGGCATTCTCAAGGAACAGTCACGTGGATTCGCGCCTTGCGCGCAGCCCCAACGTATGTCCGTGACAAGCGGCTTGGGGCGCCCCTTCCTTTCTTCGTCCGACAAGCGTTGGCCGCTCCTTCCCTTTTCTTTTTGTCTTTGGCAGCGACGTCAGGTCCTGTATCGTTCCTTCTTTTTACGGCTACCTTGTTTACTTTGGTCAGATCGCATTTTCCCTTCCTTTTCCTAGACGCGTATTCTCTCATCTTTTTTTTTTTTTTCCTGCCTCACTTTTTCATCTCTCGCCAGCTTCTGCTTCACACGTCGTCTTTACCTTTCTTCCGGGTAAAGGCTCTTCTCTGCCCTCATTCTTCTACACTTTCCAAGTTCAATCTTTTTGTTTTCTTTCTTTGTTCTGTTGCCTAGCGACGTCACCTTGATTTACTGGATCTCTTTGGCCATCTCTGGAGAGGCGATGGTGAAGCTTCCTGAAACCAGACTCAAAACATGGCTGAAATCGCGGATGCTGCATCCGTCGGTGCTGTTTTGATAGCCGGCGATGCTGGCCGTCGCGAGATGGAGAACCAGAGCAGGGACGGCGACCCCCAATCTGTGAGCCGCAGCACACTGTCGGCAGAGACGGAGTCCAAAAAGCGAAAACCACGACCTGGCTCTGGTTTGAACGACAACGACGTCTCTCCGCAGATTGGTCCTCAGGCCGGCCTCGCCAAGAGGTTGAAGGTGACACTGGATGGCCACTATCGCCCGTCGTCTCGTGTCTCTCAACTTGGTGTCCCTGCGGATAGATCGCTTCTACCTGCAGAGATTTGGCACCGCGTGTTCACGTTCTGCCCCCCTAGAACTTTGGGGAATTTGTTGCGTGTCAACAAATTGTTCAATTTCTATCTTGACCCTGTTTCGTCCGTGGCCGTCGGAAGCCCGCCGAGTCTGCCGTGCCAGTCCGTCGCCCGGCTTTTGAAGCCAAACGAGATATGGCAGATGGCTCGACGCCTGTTTTGGCCCAACATGCCCAGCCCCTTGCATGGCAAGACTGAGCTGGATATGTGGTGTCTCTGTTGCTCGCTCACTTGCCAATTTTGCGGCAAGCGAGATGCGCGTCGACCGTTCGCAGCCACGGATCCCTTGCGCTTCGGGCCTGGTGTGGACGGAGTAACGTGCATCTGGGCTTTTCGGGCGTCCTGCTGTGGCTCTTGTCTGGTCACCCAGTCCATTAAGGTAAAGTCTGGCTTTTTGTTGGCGTGTTTTTTTGGTTTCCGTTCTCAACACACTGCTCAGCCGTCATTTTTTAAACATGGGCCTCTAAACTAACCCCCGAACCAGGAAGTAGCATACCTTGTGACCGACGGGTCTACATTCTTGATGCCTGCACTCCCGTTCGTGTTTGCCACCCCCGACCCTTGCATCATCCCCCTCAGCGTTATAGAGCGTGGCCAGCTGCCGCCTTCTCTTACCCTGACAAAGCTTTTCTGGTCTCCGGACGTCGAAAGTTTGCGCCGGGAGTTTGCCGCCGTTAAGGAACTGGGTGGCCCAGCCCTAGAGGAGTGGCAAAAGGGGCTTTCGACCCGGGGTGCCGACCAGAGGGCCAGTGTAGCCAAATGGGAAAAGTACGCTGACTCGGGCGGCGTTGCGAACATGCAAACGCTGCTCCATCCTGGCTATCGGTCCACGGCTCCGCCACAGCATGCGCGAGCCGCGGCAGCCTCATCCAAAACAATTGCTGTGCGTTCCTTACCGTCCTTGGCGTTGCTGCCCGCCTCCGGCAAGCATGTTTTGTCGCCAAAGACCGCAGCAGGTAAGTGACTAATTTTGCGCACTCGTGGAAAACGTTGTTATGAGTTTGCGTCTAACAATGATTTTCCTGCAGCGACGGGGCCTATTGCCGGACATGCACCGCATATCACACGTGGTACAACATCTTCGGCGACCGCCGAGCGAACGAAAATCGATTCTACGCACTTGAAAGCGGCTAAACGAGTTGAGATTGAGCGCCGTGCGCTACAGCTTGACCCTTCTCTCACGTCGACCGTTTTAGCGCAAACCCCTGCTTTCCGTGCGGTTGTGCAGATTGCGGCGCCTTTGGATGACGGCACGTGGGAGCTTTTAAAGGCGCGTCTGCTCGCACAAGTCGCCGAGGCCGCCGAGAAGCAGGCGCCCTCAAAAACGCTACCGGAAAACGTGAGACCATCCGCGGACGCCCAGATAGTAATGGTCGAGGACAACACAGCCAAAAAGGGCATTGACGCATTGTGGGATGAAGTCCAGGGACCCGTCCGTCTCAAGATTCTCAAATACGCCGATGAAGCCATCACTGGAGATTGGGACGACGGAGAAAAGGTTACAAAAGACAACGCCCCTTCGTTTGCGGCCGATGTCCTCCTACATGTCCGGAAGCGCTTTTACACGCAGGTCGTTAAGGACGCAGTTGCTGCGCGTGCGGCCGGACGAAAGCCTGTGGTTGACCCTGTTGCGGGTCCCTACACGCAGAAACTGACGCTGGAAAACATGAAGTATGTGTTTGATACAAAGGTGAAGCCCTTGACAGCACATCTTCGCAAGGAGTTGTTTTTGTGCAGCGCTTGCGATTACAACTCCAAGTTTTTCGGCCTTGAGGCTGTCATCCAGCATTACGCCGCCAAGCACACGGTTGTCCTTAGCGTCGGCAGCGTCGTTGTGTACTGGCGAGCAGAATGGCCGGCCATGCCTCCATTCAAGCCCAACCCGCGTCCGCCAAAGGGCGCATCTCATTCTTTACCGGCCATTCCCTCCCAACCAGCTAATTACCAAGGCGTTTCTGGCAAGTCAACGACACGTTCGCGTGCCGGCTATCAACCGATGTCAGACGCGCCGGTGCCATTGCCGCCACAAAAGCCAGCATATGCCCAAGGCCCTGATCCGCCAAGTCAGCTTGGTCTTTCGCTGCGGGCACAACGGCAGCTCCCCCAGCCGCACCAACCGCCCCAGCGGCGTCAGCCGCCACCTCTACCAAACCAGAACACGGCGTCTTCGTCGGATGTCGTCAGTAAAGGTACGGACTATGTCTCGGAAATACCAACAAAGGAGATCGTATACGGCCCCCAGGCATTTCCGACCACCAGACCGTTGCCCGATAGCCAGTTCTCTCATGCAAATCACAAAGCGACCATCGACAACACCCCGGGTACTTCCGGGCCCGTCGCACTTCCCAAAAAACCTTCCATGCTTTGCAACGACAAGGCTGCGGAAGCTAGTCGCCTGTTGCGTGAATTCTGGAATCAAACCGAGAATATGAAAAATTTGCCTAGTGCAGTACGCTTTTTCACGGTTATTCATCACCTTGGAAAATCTGTGAAGTCTAGCTTCCGCGAGCCACTGTCGCTGACGCTGTTGATCGACGCCTTGTCGAAGAAGAAGATGCAGCACATACGGAATGCCGACAGGCTTTCGTGCAAAGCTTGCTGCACCGGCTCGGGCTACACTACCCAACGAGAGATGGGCAACAAATCGTTTTCTTTCTCTCACCTGCTCAACCATTTCCAGAACATGCATATGAAGCGTAACCCTGGGACGCCCTTGCACAGAAGGGTAACTCTGGACTGGAAGACAGACATGTTATTACTCCCTCACCCGTCTGACATGCTGAAGATGGTCGGTCAGAGGAAACGAAAGCTTCCACGCTTATACGAGGCGGTGAATCATCTGATTAGTTCTTCTGAAGCCGGCCCAAACGCCAAGCCAGCAGCAACAGGCTTTGCGACGCCGTCAAGCACCGAGGGCCAACGGAAAGCTGATGATGTCTTCGTAAATCGAAACAATGCTACCAAAATTCATGGGTCCGATGCTGCCGGCACCGTGCATGCCGGTGCTATGGCTCAGAATCCGTCTGCCGGATCTCACAGTCTCCAACACCTGAACACTGTCGATAGCAATACGCAACGGACTGCGCCTCGGGACGCTCCATGGAAACTGCCGGACAAGACGACGCAGAGGAAACAAGACTCGCAACTGCCGCCCGGCCAGACGACCAACACCGTTCCTAATGGGAAAACACGCGATGGGGCCAAAAAAATCGACGAACAAAAAACACAATACGAAAACCTCTGCACCGTATCCGTCGTGGATGGGGTGCAAACAGCTCAGGTCAAGTCTACGCCTGTCACAATGGAAGGCGATCGTGGCACCCTATTTACGGCCCCCGCAACACAAAAAACGCCCACTTCGCAACGGCGCGGATATCAAGAACGTGCGCGAGCACGCTGGCGCAAACCCGTTGTCAACGAGAACGAGGGGGGAACACAATTGAGTTTGCGTCGTATCCCCAGTACGTCTTCATTGATGGTTCATGAACCCGATCTACTGGACGCATTAGAGACGCACCTCAACCATGTGGAAGGAGAACACCGCCCTTACGTCCCAAATGGACCGCCACCACCTTTCGCGCCGCATCCGTCTCACGCCACCCGTTTTGGCGAGCAACGTAAGGCCAGTGGTAGTTCTTATGTGGCCCCGTCATCACATCAAGCAATAGACGACTATATGCCGTATCGCATGGACGAGGACCGCGCAGGGCACAACTCGACGCGGTCGCGGTCGCCACCCGCTCGTCGGAGTTACGCCGAATCGACGCAGCAGCCGCCATTCACGAACGCGCATGAACAAATTCTGACAACGGCGTCGCGTCGGTACGGTACAGGCGAGCCTGTGTACGTGACCCGTGTGGACGACAACATGGGCCATGAAAGGGCGCCACCTTTGCCTCCGTCGTATTACTACGACTCCCGTTTCCATGGGCGATCGGAACATTACCCCGCGTACGCTGACGAGATGCGGCCGCGGTCCCCGCCACCGGTTGAGATGTTGCGAGTGCTTCGTCCCGATGGTACCTACTATGCGCGCCGTGCGGTGCAACGGCCACCGCAGTCACCGCCACCGCCGCCTGTGAAACAACAGCAGCCGCGGCCGAACACAGGACGCTACTACATCATTGAGGAAGCAGCGCCGCCGCATTATCATGGCGTTGTCGACGGCTCGGTGGCTGCGGGCTATTGGCCCAGGCCGCAGCGCGGTCATGCGGGCGCCTTGGAGGCAGCTGCTTATGAACTGACCGGAAAAACTGAAGCCGCCGTAGCCGCGATGTCTGGCGTTGAAGGCGAGGCGGCGGGCGGCACCACGACCAACCGCGCCAGGACTACGCTGCCGTCTGTGCGGGCTGAGCGCCCGGCGTACCACGAAGAGTACGATCCGCGGTACCCGTCGGGCAGCGCAGCGAATGCCCAATAAGCAGCAGGACCGGCAAGATACCGGTCGAAGATTTTGGGATTGGAATTGGTGGGGAGAATCATCAAAGGGAAGTCAGGAAAGGAGTAGTCAGAAGTGCTGCCGTCCTCATCCAATGACCTTAGTACGTGCGGTGCTTTTCATAGGAATTTGCTCGGCTACTAATGCACGTTATCAACTATGTATACATATGCTTGCTCTACGCGATGCCTGCGTTTGGTACACGCCGACTCCATTGCATGTCTTATTTCAACGAGAATGTCTTTTTATCTTGCATTGTATTCTGTCGTCTGGAGAAAAGTGGTCTAGTGGAAGAATGTAGATGGGATGGCGCAAAAGAGCGGTTGGTGATACAACAGAAAGGGCGATAGTTTTCAAATGCGTAATGAGAAGAAGAGAAGAAGGGGGGGGAATAACACATAAAAAAGAAGCCGAATGTACACCAGTGCACCCCCCTTAGTTAAAGGGACAAGAGAGAAAAAAAAGAAAAGATGCGAACGACAAAAAAGTGAAAACAAAAACCAGAAAACCAGAAAGCCAGATAATCTACCTACACCACCTCCCCGATGATCTTGGCCGCCTCCTTGTACGTCGTCAGCAGCCGCTCGCATTTTTCCCGTTCCTTCTTGACGCCGTCGTCCTCGTAGAGCAGCTCCTCAAACAGCATCTCCTTGTACAGCTCGCTCACCAGCCGGTTCTGCACCACGTCCTTGCAGTGGTTCACCAGCAGGTGCATGATCGCCTTGGGCACCTGGTCCGCAATCGACTCCCGCACAATGTTAAAGTACGACGAGATGAGCGCCCGGATCAGCTCCGTCTCCATCGCCTCGCGGTCGGTCAGGGCCGGCTCGCCGTGCATGCCCCCGTTCGCTGCGGCGGCGGCGGCGGCGTTGGCCCCAAACAGGTCGATGCCGCCCGCACCCGCGCCAAATGCACCGAACCCGTTCATACCGCCGTTCATGCCGCCGCTCAAGCCGCCGCCGCCGCCGCCGCCATACTCGTCCACCTCCCGTAAAGGCTGGATGGGCGACCGCAGCGGCCGCTCACTGGCGTCCGGCCGCCGCATGCTCTGGCTAAAAGTTGGCTCGGTCGATTGGCTCACGTGGCGACCAATGTTGGCGTTGGTCCCGCTGCCGCTGCCGCCGCCGTCTTTGCCGAAGAAGTAGTTCAGGAAGGAATCCTTTGACCCGCTGATGGACGACTGGTCCCGCGACGAGCCGCTGCCGTTGATCGCCGCGGCAGCGGCGGCGGCGAGACCGCCCGCGGTACCGCCGTTCTCGCGCGCCAGAGACGAGCTGCGGCCGCCGCTCTTGGCGTTTTTGCGCAACACGGCCGTCGTGGACCGGCTGTGGGCGTTGATGTTGCCGTTGACGTTGTCGCCGCCGACGACGCTCAGGGCGTCCTCGTCGTACCCCTCTTCCGGCGTCTCCGCACCGTTCACGACGCCGTTGGCACCCGCCGTGCTACCGCCGCCGCCGCCACCCGACGCACCGATTTCCTTGAGCCGGCGGCGCTCGCGGCGTTCGCGCTCCTCCTGGATGAGGCGCTTGCGCTCGCGCTCCTGCTTCTCGTTGACGACGTGGCTCATGGCGGCGGCGGCGCCCAGAAAGTTGGGGTGGTTGGTGTTGATGTAGGCGCGCTGGATGGCGATGAGCGACTCGACGTAGTTGGAGGCCGGGCCGAGGCGCTCGCGCAGCAGGTCGGATACCACCTCGATCAGCTTGGCCTGCAGGCGCGGGAAGCGGCTGAGGCCGGTTGACCCGCAGGTGTGGCAGATCTTGATGAGCTCCTCGTACACGAGCTCGACGCAGCGCTGGCTGGGGATCTCGAGCAGCTTGATCTGGGGCTTGACGAGCAGGTCAAAGGCCATTTCGGGGACGAAAAGGCTGGGCCGCGGGCCGGTCGAGTTGCGGATGGCGGTGCGGATGTCGAGGGCGGACAGGTTGGAGGTGGGGTCGATGGACTCGAGGGCGCTGCCGAAGACCGAGTTGAAGATGTAGTAGATGCGGGCGCCGCCGCAGAGCTCCTTGGTGGAGATCTCGGTGGAGGTGCCGTCGATGGAGGAGATGAAGGAGGTGGCGAAGCGGGTCATGAGCTGCAAGATGAGGGAGCCGCGGTGCTCCTTGCCGCTGAAGTGCATGTCGCCGTAGGAGGCCAGCTCCTGCTGGGTCTGGCCCATGAGGGTGTTCAGGCGGGCCTTGATGTCGGGCAGGCGGTCGCGGATGTGGGCCATGAGGGTGCTGTTGAGGGTCTTGGCCAGGTAGGGGGTGCCGCAGCGGGTGGAGATGTTGCGGTAGGCCGGGTGGTGCCGGAAAAAGTCGGTCTCGGCCTGGAGGGCTTCGTCCATGGGCTTGTTGCCCTGGATGTCCTGCTGGGAGCGGTTGACGACGCCGATCCAGCCGAGCTTGAGTGGGTAGACGCGGCCGGACAGGATGTCGAGGGCGTTGGTGCCGTGGTCCATGAGGTCGACCTTGGTGAGCACGCCGATGGTGCGGCGGCCGAGCGGGTCGACGTGGCGGGCCAGCTTGAGGGCCTCGGAGTTGACAATGTCGACGTTGGCGGGCGACACGGCGAGGATGATGCTGTTGGGCTTCGCAATGTACTCGGAGATGAGATTGCGCGTCTGTTTCTCGATGTCGGTGGGTTGGTCGCCGATGGGGACCTGAGCAAGAGGAGAACCCCGTTTGTTAGTTTTCTTTCTACACGGACCAGAAAATGGAATCCACAACGTTCGTTCACCATACCTTTGTCAGACCCGGCAGATCAACCAGCGTCAGGTTGAGCACGTGCGGCGAGTAGATTTTGAGGTTGATGGGCTGGCGCGTGATGCCCTTGTTGCTGCCGGCGATGCGGTTGGTCTCGTTCTCGATCTCGCGCTTGACGTCCTGGAAGTCGTTGAAGCGGCGGTTGGCCAGGTGGTGGAACTCGGCCCACTCGTTGCGGCGGGCGGCGCTGGCGTCGTAGTAGGGCAGGCGGCCGTTGGGGAGCGGGGGAGGCGGCGCGGCCGCGTTCGCCGCATCGTCGGCCTCGTCGTCGGGTACGTTGATCAGCTGCAGGATGAGCGGTCGCCTTGTGACGATGCCGCTGCCGCGGGGAAGAAAGTCGCGGCCGACGATGTTTTCGAGGACGGAGGACTTGCCGGCAGATTGCGAGCCGACGACAACCTAAAAGCAGTCCCATGTTAACCAATGCTTTTTCGAGAGGCTGCTTTGAGCTATTCGTCGAGGTCGCGGAAGAAAACCTACAATTTGTGGCAAATCCAGGGAGTCGTTGCCGATGGTGTTGAAGACCAAATCTTGCAGCTTGTTGACGGTCGCCAACAGCTCGTCGCCGAGAGCTGCCATGGTGTCGGAGGGGAAGCTTTCAGGGGGTCAGTCGGTCGGTCGACCGAAGACAGGGAGGCAAACGTCGAAGAAGATCGAAGGATAGGATTTGGCGATGCCAGGCTGGCACGAACGCGTCTGTCTATCCGTCTGTCCGTCTGTCCGCTTTTCGTGTGTGCTTCTTCCTTGTGGAGCACAACCCGTTCGTGCCTCGCTGATCGATGAATTCGATGTGCCGGGTCGTCTTTTTTGGCTCAAAAGGTTGCAGAAGAGAGACAGTCGATGTTGCAGATCCTCCAGGACGCGTGGATGCAGAAAAGGGGAGGAAAAACGTCGACGCGTGAATGCGGGCGCAACAGAGCAACAGCCACGGAACAAGGCTGAAGAACAAACACAGCAATCAACAGAAAGAAAAAGAGAAGACAAAGAAAAAAGAGAAAAAAACAAAAATGCTACTGTTCGCCAGGGAGACCACAAGCCAAACAGAAGAAAAGCTGTTTGCCGGCGCTGGCGGTCTAGTTCAGCCAAAGCGATCGAAAGTGGGCCGGCGGCCAGGCGAAGTGGAGAAGAGAAGAGGCGAGGATCGAGCCAGAGGCAGTACCGGAAGCAGGACGACAAGATGGGAGTTCTTTGCGTTGACGTCGCTATTTTTCTTGATTTCCGGGCTTTTTTGGTTGTTCTTCGAATTTGCCACGAAAAAAAAAAAAAGAAATAAAACAAAACAAAAAGAAGCCCCCGAATCCACGGCTGACAGACGACCATTCACATGTAAATAAGGACGGCAAAATCAGGAGTCCATGCAAACAAAAAACGCGTTGGACGTGCCGTTGATGGTGGACGGGCGGAACATGAAATGCATATGAAATGGGTTTGGTTTCTTTTTGGCGATGTAGGGGACTTGGGACTCTGCAGGCAGCGAATTATCGACACGGACTGGTTGCCTCGCCGCTCCTGCCCTTTCTGTAAAATGAACGATTATGCGCGTCCCGGCTGGGAAGGGAGAGAGAGGGAAGAGGGAAGGCGCTAGCTGGCAGCAGCGGCGCCGCCGACGCGGTTCGTCTGGGCGCAAGACTGTGGCCGCTTGATGACGAACATGGCCACCTGTGAGTGGAGTACGTAAGACAGTGAATGCATGCATGTGATTCGTCAGGTGGACTCGTCCCAGTGAGAACCACATCGGATGTTGGACGATCTTCAATTTTGCTGCGAGGGCTACACCATTATTCGTTGCACAACAACACGGTTCACAAGCCACGTTCACGTTTTTTTCTCTATCTCTCTCTTTCTTAGCAACCGGCCATGAGCTCGTTTGGCAGCCCTGGCGGGGGTACAATCGCACAGAAGCCCATTCCGTACGTGTTGTCGTCGTGAGGTTTGTGCTGTCCTCGTGAAGGTTGAACAGTGTGTGCTGACACCGTTGACAGGCCCCAGCGAGGCAGTTTTCCGTTGGACCATGAGGGTGAGATAGCGAGCAATCCGTATGGAAACCAAGGAGGGATCGGATAGAAGAAGCTGACCCCCCCCTAGGCGAGTGCAAGCAGGTCATGATCAACTACCTCAACTGCATCAAAAAGGTCCGGGGCGTCAACGAGGACGAGTGCCGGAATGTGGCCAAGTCGTACCTAGCGTGCCGGATGGAGAGGTGCGTTTTACGTTGTTTCTGTCTCTGCCTTTGCACGAGTTGACGCAGCGTCGTGGGGCTGACAAGCAACCACCAGGAACCTGATGGCCAAAGACGACTTCAAAAACCTGGGCTTCCAAGAGCCAAAACCGGCTGACAAGCCAGCCAGCAGCGAGAAGAACGCACCAGGAGAGCTGCGGTGGTGAGGAGCATGGTGAAGAGGCTCTCCGCGAAGGTGGCCGATCAACTACAGGACAAATGCGCGCTCTTCGGCAACGGCCTTGAACGTCAAAACCCGACCCGCAGATGCTTTGGTCCGTTGATGGACCACTATCTTTTTGTCTGCGCCGTCTTGGACATGCATTCGTTGATGGACCGTCATTATATAGAGCGGTAACGGTGTCCGAACAGGCGAGCAGCAAGGCTACCGATGCCGATGGTGCACACCGAAGCAAAACGACGGCGGGTTGGCAAACCTCTGCACGATGCGGGAAGAACTACAGGGAACGGCAGGTCTGGCAAAAAACGACAATTTATTCCCTTAAACCAGTCCGGCGTACGATTGGGCGAAAGAGCATGTTGTCCCGTCGGAAGGACAACTCTGTTTGCACGACGCAAACCTTTGTTCTTTTTCTTCTTCTCAACTCCATAATGTATGTACATGACCAAATGCGAGAAATGTATAAAAGTAAATATATATCCTAGAAAGGAACAATTAAAAAACTGCCAAAAACTACCAGAAAAGCCCGACCGCTATGCCATTAGTATGTCTATGCAAAATATAATAAAAATAAATAAAAACCCCTATTTTATTTCATGTCGACGATGTCCACAACCACAGTCTATTGTTACACCCGCCGTGCTTTGAACACCCACTCCCCTTTTAGCAGGTATTGCCCAAAGCTCGTTCGTTGAGCGTCACTCGGCGCGTAGGCGGCGCCATCGCGGACTTCAGCAGCTTCTTGCTCCTGCGTGAGATGCAGGTCGTCGAGTTGGTGCAGCTTCCATGCGCGCAAAAGCCAGGCTAGCCCCCCCAAAAACCAGTCAGTCAACAGTCTGCGGGCAGATGAACAACCAAAAAAAAAAAAAAAAAAAAAAAAAAAAAAAAAAAAAACAGCGTCCGAGCTGAACCCACCGGACATGAACGCGCCCACGTAGCAGAGGCCGCAGAAGAGCTGCACGTGCAGATAGGGGCTCGCGCCCTTGGTCCGCAGGCTGAGGCCGATCACCTCGGCAAAGGTCGACGGGAGGGCCAAGACCAGCCAGAGAATGGAGAGCGCCGACGGCAGCAGCGGGATGCCCACAATCTCGGCCGTCACCGGCGCCACCGTCGCCCACAGGATGCCCGCCAGCCCGCCCAGCAGGCTGTACACCACCAGGCCCGCGTAGTGCGGGCCCGCAAACACCCACAGGAACAGCGCCGCCAGCCCGGCGCCCAGCGTGCCCAGCGCGGACACGTTCAGGCGGCCCACGGGGTCGCTCAGCAGGCCGATCAGCGGCCGGCCCACCCCCTGCGACAGGTTGAACAGCGCGCCCACGAGCGACCCCTGCGCGGCGGTCACGTGGCCCGCGGCCTGCGCGTACGCCGGCAGCGAGAAGACGACGACGACGTAGCCGAGGATGATGAACCAGGCCCAGACCAGCAGCAGCAGATACTCGGGGCGGCGGAAGAGCGTCCAGTGGAAGGCGACGTGCACGGCGCCGACGGAGCGGTTGCGGTCGCGCACGAGCAGGACGGACACGAGGTTGGCGACGCAGGCGACGATGGCGAGCACGCGGAAGGCCCAGGCGAGGCCGATGTTCTTGATCATGGCGTTGGTGGCGAGCGAATAGGTGAGGCCGCCGAAGCCGGACCCGGCCGTGCTGAGCGAGTTGGCAAAGGAGCGCCGGCGGGTGAACCACTGGGGCACGATGCCGACGGAGCCGACAAAGATGAAGCCCATGCCGATGCCAAAGGCGACGCCCTGGCTGAGGAGGAGGTGCCACATCTGCGAAGTAAACGAGGCGCCGACAAAGGCGACGCTGGGCGTGGGCGCAGGAGGTCAGTAAATGGGAGGACGCCGGCGTTCAACAACAATAATCAGAAACAACCTACGTCTCAAAGAAAATGCCGACGAGCAGCGTGATACGCGTGCCGTACCGACCAATGGAGGCCGTGGCGAGCGGCGACACGAGAAAGGCTAAGTGGTCAGCATCGGTGCCAGATGCACGAACAGCATGAACAGCAAGAAAGAAAGAAATAAAGAAAAAAAAAGCCCACACACCGATGGAGATGGACAGTCCGCCGACAAAGGCAAACGCAATGTCGCTGGCGCCCGGGAAGTGACCGCTCTTGAGGTAATAGGCGAGAAAGACGGCGTATGACTGCTCTTGTCAGTGAGGATTGTCTCTCGAGACCTGGTTGGAATGGGAGGCACACCTACCGAGTTCATACCCCAGGTATGCATGTTCAAGATAAAGACGGCAAAGACGACCACCCTAGAAGCACGGTTAAAAAAAAAAAAAGAAAAAAAAAGAAGAAAAAGAGGTTTGCAACCAGCAGAAAAAAAACAATGCCTACCAGCCGTAGCCGCCCTCTTTGAACTCCGGCGACGGTGTCCGCGATGCCTGGTCGTCGGACGTCGGCTCGCCGGCCGTGTCATCGCCGTCGTTGTCGTCCTTGTCGTTGCGGGCATCGTCGGCACGGCCGTTGAGTCCGTGCAACGCCCGCTTTTCCTCGGCGTCCGCCGTGCTGCGAATCCGGCTTGGCGTGCGTTCGGCAATGGTTCGGCCGTCCTTGTAGTCGAGCGTAACCGGCGCCGGTTCGGGAGGGGACGCCATGGCCGGGGACAGAAGGGGATCAGCCCGAGAAAAAGAAGCGGCCGGGATGAACACCAACCCGAGATAGAGAGAGGATCCAGAAAGGAAAAATATTAAAAAAAGAGAAAAGAAAAAAGGAAAAGAAAAGAGAATGAATACGGAGCCGGGGGACCGGGACCGACGACGTATTCAAAGAGACTGGACTTTTGGAGACGACTCTACGGCATTCGATAAGCCCTGTCTATGGCGGGTGAGTGCCCCCGGAACCGAACGAGACCCACAGAGGAAGAAAAGCTGAAATAACGAACAATAAAAAACCCCGTAGCGAGCTGCCGGCCGAGCTGGTCCCCGTCAGAAGTTATGTACCGGCAGACAGCTTTGCTCGCGAGACAAGAACACAGAAAACAGCAGCCGAGACGTCCATGGCCTTTTTGGCCAGGGCCCCAAAAAGATGCCCATTATTTTTCCGCGGAGCAAAATGCAATAATACTACGTTTCCGATTTCCCATGAACGGGAGAGAGGCGACGCCGTCTAAGCCCGAAAGGGGCGGAACGGTCTAAAAGGGTTTTCTGTGGAGCAGGCAGGTAAGGGCAGTTCACAAAGACCCAGTCGTACCGTATTGTGTGTACGGCTACGGAGCCGTGAGCCGAGAGAAAAGCCTACGAAGTACGCTGTTGAGGACCGTTATTATGTAACAGACTGACGGAAATAACAAGGAAACGAGATGGGTAAGGGGGGGTCGGCTAATGGTCGGAGCCCTGTAGGCCCTACAGTAGTAGCCCATCGACTGGCACCTGCACAGAATGACAGAGCCTGCAAAAGCCCCGAGGCGGCAAGGCCAGCCGACGCTTTCCCAACCCAGCGCGCCTGAGCGACCACCACCCGCGTTTCGTTCCGACAACGGGGCTGGGGAAGCGAAGGCTGCATACCCTAACCACCCGAAGATAGCGAGCGAGTCAGCAACTGCCAACAAAGAACACCCAGGACACGATGATGACCTGAAGACAGTTGTACTCGTATATAGAGTCAGGACGCTATCCAGGTTAAGAGCGAAGCCGCGAGTTGTTGCGTCGTGGACTGTTACGGTCATCCCGACCGTTGGAACGGGAGACACGCCCTATGTCTAACAAGCCAACTACATAGAGACACCGCCGGCTCCAGCCCGGTTCGTGTGGTGGCACGACAGCAGACATCGCTCCGACGTGCCCTGCCATTGGTGGTTTTGAGAGAGCAGATCCGGCTGCCGGGCAAGCCGCGTCGGCGGCGGTGGTGACCCAGGACGGCGAGCTGTTGGCCGCGGTCAACCTCTCGGCCGACGAGGAAACGACAAGATGACAAGCCGACGGCAAGCGATGCTGTGTACGCGTACAGCGTGGATGAAAGACCCTGACGTACGAAGTGTTCGTATAAACCACTCTACATACGGCTTAACTCCCCGAAAGCGGGAGACGGAAACCGTGACATGTGTGCAGCCAGCAGGCGCGTGCGTTTTGGACGGCGTACAACTATGCGTCTTTGCTTCGGTGAGCTTGTTCATGGGGTCGTTCATGTTCTCGAAATTCACGTTTTGTGGCAGCTACGGAATAATACGACAATGTAAATATCACGACGCCGTTCCTGATGTTCGCGATGCTTCGTTTTCACGATGAGGTTATTTCGACGTTCGAAATGTCTGTTTCTGTGAAAAAAACCAAGTTCAGACAACGTTCATATGTTTAACGGCAAAAGAGTAAACAGACATGGCAGTTTATATGTAGATGTTGTCCCAGGACTGGGTAAGAGGATGCCGTGACTGGACGCAGTGACACCGAAAATTGGTTGCGTCGTCAGGCGCCGTAAATTAGGTGCTTACAACTACGTACATACACTACAACTTTCAGCTGCACAGTAAATTGGCTGCAGGCTTCGCTGGCGGACGGGCAGGCCTGGAGTGCACCCGCATAATTGTTGATGCCACACCGGCTGAGTTGTCCAGTCAACAGCACGGCAGTGGGGTAAACAAAAAAAAAGTTGCCCAGCACCCTTCTCCGAAAGAGGAACACGTGAAAAAAAGCCCAGCACACCAAAACAATCGCGAGAGAGCTGTTTGTTGTTTGTTGCATTTTGCCTCGTTGCCCTACAAACACTTCTTATGAGACTCACCGTCGTTCGCATTGATGCCCCAGCAACCTGTCCAGCCCCGTAAACAGTCGATCCGGCTGTATTGTTGAGACGAAACAACAAAAACGATCCCGAACCCCCTTTCTTTCTTCTTTTCCAGTCTTCTTGTTGGCTTTTTAGTTTTATTTTGCATTTTTTATACTTTGCGTGTATTCCCCATCGACACAGCTTGGAACCATCTCTACCAACATTGCAGACGCCACCACACACCGCACACCGGCCATGTCGACCCACGGTACGGCGCGCCGGCGGACGGCCTCCCGGAAGATCACGCCGCCCTCGGCCGCCTACATGTCCAACGACCAATTTGGTAAGAGATATGGCAGGAACAGACCAACAGGCCGTCCGGCAGCGTACGTGTGCAGCAGAACTGACCTCCCAGCCTCTTACCTGGCCGACCTCCGAAGCCACCGCGTCGCCCGGCCCGGCGGCGCTCGTCCGCTGCCTCCCAACAGCAACCGCCTCTCTGTCGACGGCTCGACCGTCGGCAGCGGCGTCTACCGCAACAGCAGCGGCCTGCCGTCACCAGTTGTGTCGGACACGTTTTCCGCCGCCGGCGCAGCGCACGCCCACCAACGCTCCCAGTCTGACGCCCCGGCGGCAGCACCCGCACCATCGGCTCACACCGGCCGCCAACAGTCCTTCAGCCACAACTCCCTCGCCGGCAGCGTGGCATCCTCCCGCTACTCGACCGTCAGCGGCCGCGGCCGTGATTACTACGCGGCCGCGGCCGCGGCCACGGCCACGGCCACCCCGACCGCGAGCAACAAACGTACACAGCCACCGCCGCCCTTGAGGCCCGACGAGGTCGTCCCCACCGACACGTACATGGAGTCGGGCCAACGTTGGATGGAAAAGGAGGAGGCCGTGTCCCTCCGCCAGGCTCTGGAGGATATGGACCTCCGGCTGCCGGGGAAGCGGCACACGGCCAACGCGGCGGCCGACGACGAGCGTCTCTACCAGGCCGCTCTAAGCGAGGCCGCTGCGCTCGTATGGCAGCACCAGCACGGCGGCAGCGGCGGCAACACTCAGGCACCCCTGCCAGCGGCCCCCGGCGCGCCCTATGCGTACAAGTCGCACCTGCGCAAAAACAGCTACGCCTATGCCCGCACCGCTAGTGTCGGTCGGTACGGCGACGACATTGCGCCCAGCGGCCTGGCCCGGGATGCGGTGTCACGTTCAGTGTCGGGCAGCTCTGCCGGGTCGTCGTACGGCGCGAGCCAACGGGTCGTCAGCGGCGGCAGCGGACACACCAGCGCCCGCGCCAGTTACGAGCACACGCGCAAGAGCAGCGAAGCACCGAGTGTGTTTGTGACTCCGGCCTTGAATAAAACGTCCCCGGCAGCCACCGCCGGCCCCTCTGCCACAAACGGTTCCACCATCCGGGCCAAGGCCTACACCGGGCTGTTCGGCGGCGGACCCCGTCCGATGATGTCGACTTCCTCGTCGTCGTCGTCAGCAGCAGCCGCCAGCAACAGCAAAAACCACGGGCGCCGGCGGAGCAGCATGAAGCGCAACATCAGCGGCGAGATCGAAAAGCCGTTTTCCGGCGACCAGATCTACGAAGAGCCGGAGACGGGCACGCCGGACAACATCAACAAAAAGGCGTCGCTGCTGCTACCCGCAACGAGCAGCGTCTTGCAAGACAAGGACGAGAACCCCGTCCGTAGCACCGGAGCCGGAACGGGCAGCAACAACAACGGCGCCGGCAGCAGCGACACCACAGACGTGGCCAAGCTCGTCTCGCGCTACGAAATCCACCGCAACGCACCCTCGCAGTCCCGCAACCCCCAGTACACAACCAATGCAGTCGCTCCGAAGATCGAAGCAGCAGCGGGGTTGAACGCGGATGCAAACACAACATCGTCGTCACCGTCACCATCATCGTTATCATCACCGTCAGCGCCAGCGCCAGCGCCAGCGCCGCCGCCCGCTGTTCCCCGCAAGAACGGCGTCGAGATCCGCAGCGAGGACATCCGCCAGGCCACCAGCCGCCTGCGGGCCGACCGCAGCCCCGCGCTCCCGACGCCGTCGTACGTCAGCGACACGCCGGGACGCCCGATTGTAAGCTTTGCCGCCGACTGGAAAGAGGCCAAAGTCGGCGAGGAGGAGAGGGTGAAAGAAAAAAAAGAAGTAAAACAAACAAGACAAGAACAAGAACAAGATCAAGAACAAAAAGAAGAAGACATAGAGCAAGAGAAGCAAAGGAACAAGGCGGCTACTGATGCGCAGCCAGACGTCGTCCGCGACCGCTCCAGCAGTCGGGAAGAAGACCGTACCCAGCCCCAGCCTCAGCCCCAGAACCAGAACCAGAACCAACAAGCCCCGCCGGCACGTCTTGGCCCATTTGCTGCGTCTCTTCGGTCGTCGTCCCCGTTCGCGGCACGGCAGCAGCACCAGCACCAGCACCAGCACCAGCCGCCGACCCAGCAGCAACCACCGCCCTTCCGCCGCCGCCGCCTGTTCGAGCCGCCGCCCGCTCTTCCAGTAGACGGTGCACGTGGCGGCGCTTCCGACAGCCACCGACCGACCGTTCCGACGATTACCGTGACTGAAGATACCGTTTCCGAACGGCCTCCCGTTCCTACGATTGCGGTAACCGACGAGAGTACCGCCGAACCCTCCGTTCCTACCATTTCCGTCACCGACGAGGACACCTCTAGTCGGCCACCCATCCCCACGATTGTGCTGCCGGAGGAAGAGGTCGTTTCCACACCGGCGGCGCCCGGCATGCCCACCATTGTCACGCCCGACGATGACCGCCCTCAACGACGCACGACGCCGTCGATTCCCGTTCTTGTCACGCCCGCCGACGACCCAACGCCCTGTCCCTTGCGGATCACAACGCCGAAAGCGCCCAAAACACCAATAACAACGCCGCCGTCGTCTTCGCCAGCAAGGCCCCTTCCCACACCAAGTAGCAGCGGTGCGCCGGTGATCAACCGCCCCCGAGGCCACTGGTCGCGGGCGCCCGCACCCCATCCGGCTGCGACGCACGGCACGGGCAGCCGGGGTCCCACGGCGCGGTGCCACCAGTGCCGGCAGCCCATTGTCGGCCGCGTGGTGGCCCTAGCCAGCGTCGGCGGGGCGCGCTTCCACCCGCAGTGTTTTCGGTGCCACGCGTGCGGGACAAGTTTGGAGGCGCTCGAGATCCTACCGGAGCCGGAGGCGTTCCGGGCGGAGCGGCTGGCCGAGAAGAATGCACGTTCTGAGGGGGGCAGCGACAGCAACAGCAACAGCAACAGAAACAGCGACAGCGACAGCGACACCCGCCTGCGCTTCTACTGCCACCTGGACTGGCACGAGCGGTTTGCCCCGCGCTGCAAGCACTGCACGACGCCCATTGTGGGCGAGCACGTCGTGGCGCTGGGCGCGCACTGGCACGTGGGCCATTTTTTCTGCGCCGAGTGCGGCGACCCCTTTCCCGCCGGGGCCACGCACATTGCGACGCCGGACGGGTACGCGTGGTGCGACCCTTGCGCGGCGCGGCGGGCGGCACGGCGGGCGCCGACATGCCGGGCGTGCGGTGCCGGCGTGGAACCGGGCGCGAGCTACGTGCGTGCTCTCGGCGCGGCGTGGCACGACGCGTGTTTCCGGTGCGCGGTGTGCGGCGACGGGTTCGCCGACGGGCAGGTGCTGCCGCGGGCGGGGACGGCAGGGCTGATGCAGGTGGTGTGCACGGCGTGCCGGGCGCGGGAGCTGAAGGCGTGATGTTTGACGTGAAGCGGATTCAGAGGGAAACGAGGAATGGCAGGTTGACATTTGTGTTTTTGATATTTTGCTATTTTGTGCTTTTGATTTTGTGGTTATATTGGTTCCTAGCATATAGCGTGTGATGTTGCACCGAATCTGACTGGACATGGGAAACGAGTTTGTTTGCGAACCACAGCCGGTGCCCATGGAATGAACAAGGTGTGAAAAGAGAGCAAAGGAAAAAAAAAAAAAAAGCAAAAGACGACGAAAAACGAAACAAGGTACGCAAAGCAAAGCAAACTCCGTAAACCACCAAAGCATCCAGCTACATACAAAAACAAGGAAAGGGAGCCCTGGTCGTCGCTCTGGGTGTGTATGCTTCGTTGTCTCATGTGTTTGACAACCATCGACACTCCATCCCCAGGTCTTCGTCAGGTTTGGCGCTCACAACATCCTCATCGACCGACCCATTTTCCTCCCTCCTACACCGTGTTCTACCACGCACCGCCTAGCTGCTCCTGGTGCACTTCCAGCGTATCTGAGTCCTGCATTTCAAGCTAGAGAGAAGTTAGTTATCAGGGTATTTTTGTTTCTTTTTTATTTCTTTTTTTCTTTCTTCCTGTCTCTTTCTTTTCTTTTTTCCCTCCCATCCTTTTTTATGCCGGATCGTCCGGCTGCTAGCAAAAGACACAACGTACCGACTCCGGCGTGTCCGAAAGCTGCACACGCTGCCCGTCAAACAGGAACCGCACCGAGCTCATCGACTTGCCCTGGCGCTCGCAGAAGGCGGCCATGAGCTTCTCCAGCTTGGTCGTGCGCTTGATCTTGAAAAAGACCTCGTTGTTGTTGTCGGTGACCTTGATGTTGAGGTGCTCCACGGGCGCGGGCGCGGGCGCGCCGCTGCCGTCGCCGCCGTTGTCGGCGTGGTTCGGGGTGTTGTTGCCGGACATTTGGGAAAGGGGACGATAAAACTAGGCAACGAGATGGTTAGTCGTCCTGTTGTTGTTTCGAGTACGACGCCTCTATGAACGTAGAAAACGCGGCAAGCGCGGTATGACCGGCTGAACAAACAGGCAAGCATGAAGGCAAGCAAAGTAGCACAGAGGACCACAAAAGACGCGCTGCCCTGTGTGCCCCCCCGAGAAAGAAAAAAAGAAAAAAGAAAAGAAAAAGAGAAAAAAAACCGCAAGTTGTCCGCAGGATGCCCCGGACAACACGCGATCCCGAGGACCAAAACAGAAAGGAAACAAACAAAACAAAACAAACAGCCACCGATGCAAACCAGAAGAATGCGCTTACTGAAACGATTCACGGACTGTTAACTGTGCCTCTCGGGGGAACGCGTTTTTGCGCAGACGAAGACGTGAACGGCGCGTTGATCGTCGGCGAACGAAAAGAAAGAAAAAAAAGTTTGATGGCAGGAAAACAAGACGAGAATCAAGGCTTGCAGTGTCGCGCGTGTGATCGGTGCGGTGAGATGGCGATGATGGCTGTTGAATGAGGAGAAATCGAACAAAAAAAAGAAAGGAAGAAAGAGAAGAGGAGTGAGGGCAGACTCGAACGAGCAACGAAGGAATTAACAATGGCGAGGCTAAAAAAATAAGAGGCTTCCGCTGGGCGTCTTGTTCCCGTCAGTTGAAGTGAAGTGAGGAAGGAGGGGCAAGGCAGGGAAAACCGGGGTCCCCCCAAGTAGGCAGGCCAGACGCGTTAGTAAGACACGGCGAGGACGGCGGCGGCGGCGGCGGCAACGCTGCTTCCTTTTCTGTTAGCAATCGGCTGGGGAAGCCCATGGTCCAGACAAGCGGTTCTTTTTGTCTGTAGTTGCCTGCCTAAACCTGGCTTCACTCTCTGATGATGTAAGAAACGGTCTCTTCTTCGGAAGTTTGATCTTTTGTCTTCATGGCCGGACCTCAGACCAAACAACTAAGGATGAAGCGATCCACGAGAAAATTGAGAACCACAACACAAAGACGAGACAAAATCGACAACTCCAAGTCCAAGGCGATGATTATGTAAAGCAGGCAAAGACCGGTTTTGAAGGTCCCCTAGGCTCTCGATCAGGAAATGCCCTCTTCCAAGTTTTGTCCATTCTCACAAACTGCTCAACTCATCGTCAACAACCGGACTTTGCTTGACTTGACTTGTCTCTGTTTTCTGCGCTGGGTTTGCCTACCTTCTGTCAGATTCGACCGTCGATTTTGGTCATCTTCCGTCTTTCTGCGCCCGGCAAGACGACGAAAGCCATAGCGAAGCAAAGCAAAGCAAAGCAACCGAACCAAACCAACAAATTCCGCAATGGCAAGTCGCGCGAGCTTTTTGTTTTGCTGCTGCGGCTGTTCTAGCTGTTCCAGCTGCTTCAGCTGCTTTCATTTTTATCTAACTCGCCCAGTCGTCGAACCTAGACAAGGACCTTGCTACCGATCCGCCATGCCATCCGCGCGCTGTACGTTTCGTTTCTGCTGGAAGGAAGCAGCACCTGTTTTGTTCTCTGTAGGCGCCAGAAACCAAGCTGACTGACGGACGGACGGACTCTTGTTGTCGTTCCAGTGCGCCATCCAAGGTGACAATCCCCCCCCCTCCTTGCCTGTGTCTACGACCACGAACTGACGACTCTGCAGACTGCCTCACCAAAAACGGCTACAACCAGGACCGCTGCCAGCACCTCATCGACGCCCTCTACGACTGCTGCCAGGCCTTTTACGAGCGCAACGGCGACCGCGCCACCACGGTCAGCTGCCCCAAACCCGACCTCCTCCGGTTGAAACGGCAGCAGAGGGAACAGAAGAAGACGACGTAGACAAAAGAAGGTGTCTATATGGGGCGTATTCACGCAACATAAATGTCCACTCGGTCCAAAGACAAACGTCCCCCGAAACCGAAGTAGTTTGAGCACTGGGCGACTGTCTCGGAGAGTGGATTGGTTTTTTTCCTCTAGGCCATCATTGAGCACGCTGGAGATCCATTTTGCTGAACCTGAACAAGCAAGGAAGAAAATACTCTTGTTCCGAGACTCTAATATGAAAGCCAAAAAATGACATTGATGAGAGAAAAAAGGGAAAGAAAAGCAAAAAAGGAGAAGCAAGGCGGCCGTGGGTTTTATGGTGCGTTCTGGATTTTCGTCCGTTTTTTTTTCTGCCGTGGAGATGCACTAGTGTCTGACCGCCTGCCGGAAAGAGGAAGAGCCCATCCAACCAACCAACCCCCGTATTTGACAATTACACGACACGATTTATGCACAATATATGCATCACGAAAGAGTCCATAGCCAGCATACGAACTCCATATTGGTTTTTTTTACTAGATTTGCTACAGAGCATGAACTGCCGGAAAGTATCTTGATATAAATGGGCCCGTCAGAAAGCACACTGTTGGGCGTTCGGCTTTGACCCAGCAATTCTTCCCCCCGGATTTTCCCAGTTTCTCGATTCCAACCAACTTTTTGTTCCTCCTTCCCCGGAGATAGGCACAGTGAAAACGCGAACACCACCAGGTCAACGGTCGTCGACTGCTGGTTCGGTCTCCGGTGAGTCACATCACCGGGATGTAGTCGTCTATCCTTAACTGCGATGTGCCGGGGACCACGAATAGGACCGCAATCATCCGCTTGGCAATGGTTTTTCCAAAACCGGACATTCCGAAAAAATGGGAAGCATGCTTCAATTGAAACTGACACCTTTCTTATTTTGTCTTTATCTCCGTATTTCTATGTGCTCGACTGCCTGGGCGCCCATTTCGTACCACGCCGTTGCGTCCGCATCTGCACATGCGTCTACACCGTTCGATGGGCCTCCCTTCCGAGACAGACTGCTAAATACGACGGGCGGCCAAAAAGAGACATACGGCCTTTACAGAACGCACGGCAGACGGTCTACTCTCCATGTAGGGATCCATGTAGGTATGCTTTGCAACCGAAGCAGTCTCCGACGAGGGACGATGGTTGCCGCCACACGGGGCCCGGATGTTTTTGCTGCTGGACATACATCCAAAGACGAAGGTTGAATGCAAGTACCATCCTGAGCACAAATACGTGTGTGTTCCGTACAGAACGGCGTCTTTTGTTCTACGAACAAATGGGCCTCGATTTGTCCATGTAAATAAATGGCTTTAGAACCCACTGGAAACACATGCTCTCCCACCTCCATTGTGTCCCGCAGGACGGGAAAAGAACAGGCCGAAACAATACCACTGACGCCGTTCGAGAGGGTCAACCGTCAAATCTCGTTCCATTTATAAATTATGTCGTAGTAGATCTCCGCCGTCATTCGATTGTTGCCTCGCTGTTGTTCTTCATGGCGCTGGCCGGTTCATGTTGGTAACGTGCAGGGCCCCTTGCCCACTGAGACTTGTTTCCCTTTTCGGAAAGAAGTCTTCGTGTTTGGGTGGCATTGTCTCGGCGCTAGTCCTAAAGCAGCAATACATCTCAATAACACCATCACGGCGAGCCGGGACGGGCTTCAACGGCAGCGGACAGACATAGAGATGCGTTCGCTCCGGCGTCAAAACAGAGCGACGAGCAGACCATACACTCTTGGGAGATTGGGTATAAATAAAGCGAAAGACGGGCATACTCGTCGATATTCGAGAATGGATGCGCAACCACATCAGACAACTCGTGCTCTTCTTCGTCTACACATCTTGTCTTCGCCTTTATTTGACACCTTTATATATATATATATATTCACCAGGCACTCATTTCCTACTTGTATACAATGGCCACCACGACCCATCCCGAGTTTGGCGCAAGCACCGAGGCGCTCGACGTTGCCAAGGCCTTCGCGGACCAGTTGCGCGGCAAGACCGTCCTCATCACGGGCGTCAACCGCGACGGCATCGGCTTCACCACGGCCCAGGCGTTTGCGTCGCAGCGGCCGGCGCACCTCATCTTCGCCGGACGCAACCCCGCCAAGCTGCAGGCGTGCATCGACGCCCTGCGCGAGGCGTTCCCGGACGTCGACTACCGCGCCCTGCCGGTCGACCTCGGCAGCCAGGCGTCCGTGCGCGCCGCCGCCGCCGTCGTGCTCGCCTGGGACGACGTGCCCGTGCTCGACCTCCTCGTCAACAACGCCGCCGTCATGCTGCTGCCCGAGCGCACCCTGAGCGTCGACGGCATCGAGCTGCACTTTGCCACCAACCACCTGGGCCACTTTCTGCTGACGAACCTGCTCATGCCCAAGCTGCTGGCCGCGGCCGCCCGCCCGGGCGTGCCCGTGGGCGCCGTGCGCGTGGTCAACGTCTCGGCCAGGATCGGCGGCGCCGCCGGCCTGCGCTGGAGCGACACCAACTTTGAGACGCCCAACAAGGACCTACCGGCGGCGGAGCAGCCCCGGTACGACACACACAAGATGTGGGGCTACGGCGACACCCGGGACGCGGCGTACGTGCCCATCGAAGGCTACTTCCAGAGCAAGGTCGCCAACGTCTTGTTCGGCGTCGGCCTCACGGACAGGCTGTACGCCACGCACGGCGTCCGCGGCATTGCTCTGCACCCCGGCGTCATCCTGACAGAGCTGGGCCGCAACCAAACGGACGCCACCAAGGCGGCCCTCCAGGACCTGCTCCAGAGCGGCGCGTACACCCTTCGGACGCAGGGCGCGGGGGCCGCCACGACCCTCGTGGCCGCCCTCGACCCCAAACTGGGCGAGGCCGGGGGCACGCCGCCCCACAAAGCGGAGAACTATGGCGCGTACCTCATGGACTGCCAGATCAACGACGGCGGGAACCCGAGCGCGCTGTCCAGCAGCGAGGCCACGAAGCTGTGGGCCATGTCGGAGAAGATGGTCGGCGAGACGTTTTCGTGGTAGATATAAAGGAGAAGAAAAAAAAGAAGAAAAAGAGAGAAAAAGAGAGAAAAAGAGGAGGAGAAATGGAAACTAAATGAGTAGAACAGATTCATAGCACAACCGTTTCAATAGAGACGCATGTTTATCAACCGCGGAGAACTAGGTTCCACACGTAGCCCGCGAGGTCTTTGTGAAGGGCGTCTACCCAGGGCAAGACACGAATGGCGTTGTGCACTTGTATCCAGTCGTCGGCCATGCCCAGTTGCTGCGTTGTATTCCGAATCTCGGTAGTGAGCCACGCTTCGTCTCTTCTTTTCTTGCTGCCGTTGCTATTGCTGTTCTCGTCATCATCTTCGTTGTCGCCCTGAACCCAAATGGCCCCCAAAAACAAAACCCACAAACGCAGACGAGGCTCCACATTCCGGGCCCCCTTTCGGAGTACACGCCGGAGGCGTCGGACAATGCGCGGGTAGCTGAGCAAGCGATGGCGATCGAGCTGCAGAAACAGCGTCATGGCAAAGAGAGTGAGGCCAATGTGACAGGTGGCGTCGGTATCGGAGACCGACGAGCCCGCCGACGCGAGGAGGGCGTCGTCGTCGTCGTCGTCGTCGTCGTCGTCGGGATCGCAACGCGTGTCGAGCCGAAGGAGGCGGCTGGCGAGCGAAATGACCATTTCCTGATACATGTCTGTGGAGAGGCGGTGGCCCACGCCGGGTGCCGTATTGAGGAAGCCGGCCACGTGCGCCGCGTCATGCAGGATCTCGGCGAGCTCTGGGCGCAGCCCGGCCGGCGGCGAGAAAACGCCGGCGGTCGTGCGCCAGTAGGGACCGAATCCCATCGCAACAATGTTTGCCTGGACCGCGGCCATGCCGTGCCGGAAAAAATGCAGAAGACGTCCCGACTGCCACGCCGAAGATATATCAAGTCTATCGAGGCTTAGCAGGTATTAACCCAAACAAGTAGACGATAAAAGCAGATGAGGTCCCAACTCACTTGCAGATCTTGAGCACGAGAGCCTTGTCGTTCGCTTCCAGCTGGTCCATGCCTCCGCGGAGCTCAACCATCTTGATCAGCCCTCGGAAGTGAATGTCAGCGACGGCTTCCTTGCGGCTGACTTGTTCGTGTAGGATCAGCAACACAACAAGCGCAATGGTAGCGTCCGACAGCGCAGCATCGCCAGAGAGCCGCTCGTTGACAAGGGCGAGCGCCCGGCTGAGATGCCACAAGCCCTCGGGTGAGTGGGCGGCGTTCCCGCTGCCACAGAAGAAGTCGTTGCAGGCTTCCATGAGCGCCAATCCGCAGTGCAGCGCTGTGAGGTGTGTGTCGAGAGTTGGTTAGCGGCGACGGAAAGACAAAAAACAAAAACAAAAAAATGTCTCCTCGCCAGATCATCCAGTCATACCTGCTTCGTCCGCGAGCATGGTCCGCAGCCACACGGTGCGGAACATGTCAAGCTCAATACCAAGCCGGGGGGGATACAGCTTCTCTGTCACACAGCATAAATCTATCCAGTCATTTCCCGTTAGAACGACAAATGTGTTTGATCAAAAAATTGTGGCCACTGCGGCCCCAGGAAGAGCGTACATTTGGTGATAACATCAAGTCCGGCTGGTGTGAGTTCGAAAGGGAACCGGTGCGTCCGCATGGCGTTGCCTAGGCCACGGCTGACTGGACCAAGAGCTTCGCCGGGTGTAAGGACACCGGCCTCCCGTTTGTCGGCCGAGGCCGGCAATAGAGACAACTGGTTTTGGTGTCGCCGGGCCTCTCGCGCGGTCCGGCCGTGCCCAGGCTGTCCGGCCGGCCGGGGCGGCCGGGGCGGTCGGGGCGGCAGAACGCGGCGGGCATTTTTGCCGCGCATCGCATGGCTACGAATTCGGCGCAAGGTAGCACGGTCGGGCTTGATGCCGTCAACGAACAGGAAAGGGGGCGCATCCATGGAAAAGGCTTGGAAATTCCAAATTCTGGTGAGTGGGAACGACGAGGTCCGAAACGGCGGGCGAGCCTCGTTTCTTATAAGCGAGGCTGCGTCTGGCGGTGTTTAAAGCCCATAAGTCCGGCTGGCGAAGCGAAGGCCGAGCCCCGTGGCCCATAGCAAACATGTTTTGCATCCCACGCTCCTTTGTAAGATGTAGTACTTCATCGCTTTCGCAGTAACCTAGTGTCTTACTAATTTGTGACACGACAACAGTGTCGAGGCAAAATGCACAAACCTTTCTTTCGCCAGCGCGATATCTCATTTGAAAAACACACAACAAAACGAAAGACACACAGCTATATCGAACCCTTTCATACGAATCTACAAACTCATGGCGCCCGCACGCCAAGCGCAGACGGCCTGCTGGACGTGCCGCGTGCGAAAGAAGAAATGCGACAGGCGACGGCCGGTCTGCCTCGCCTGCGCGACCCTCCACATCACCTGCCACGAGAACACGGGTGACCGTCCAGCGTGGATGGACAACGGCGTCAAGCAGGCCGGCATGACCCAGACGATCAAAGCACAGATCCGGCAGGCCACCGTAGACCGACGGCCAAACCCAGGCGTGCGCGTGTCGGCGTTGCAGACGAGCTATGCCTTTGGGCTGGAGGACATGGACGCTCCGGTCGTGCCGGCGCCGCCAGGGTCCCGCACCGGCATCGTCGGTGCCACGGGTCCGGAGAGCGACAGGAGAAGTAGCGGCAACAACAGCGATGGTTCCCTGGAAACGGCAGCCACCGCGATGAGGGGAGATTCGTTGTCGACCTCTACCACCTCGGCCACCGCACCGTCGCCGTCGCCGTCGCCGCTCGACCTCGAACTACGGCTCGACGCGCTGACCCTCGGGGACGTGGAGACCGATCTCACGGCATTGTACCTTGACTACGTCTTCCCCTTTTTGTTTCCCTACTACCGGCCGGCCATCTTTGAGGGCGGCCGCAGCTGGCTGCTGGACACCCTCAAGACGAGCCCGTCGCTGTTCCACACGGCCATGAGCCTCTCTGCCTACTTCCTGGCTCTGTACTTGCAGACGGCCGATTCTGCCAGCGACGCCACTTTCGGCATCTGTTCGCGGTATGTGTGGCTGCGACTCGAAGACCACATAGACCGGTCGGTCCGCACAATCCAGGACGACATCGCCGAGTTGCGCGCCGGCGCCACGAACGTCGGACACACCGGCGGGTGCGTGCCAACGCCTGAAACGCCGCCGCCGCCGCCGCCGTCCCGGTCGCCCGCTCTCATGCGGCGTGCGCGCGCGATGGAAAGCGTCATTCAGCTGCAGATCTTCGAGTTGGCCATGGCGCGCACGGTCGGCGACTGGGAGGTGCATCTCGTTGCGGCCGTCACTTTGCTCGAGGACATCCTCGGCGCGCACGGCAAGGACGACGCGTCCGGCCAGCCAAGCATCCACGCCATCATTACCGCCATGGACCGGCCCGATACGGCGTCGCTCATGGGGCCGTACAGGCGCGTTTGGAACACCGACCAGGGTGCCTTCCGGTTCTTCGCGAGCGTGCTTCTGTGTATGGACATCCTTGCGAGCACGACTTTGCAGACCGCACCGCGTCTTCAACAGTACCACGCCAGCCTGGTCTCTTTCAGGGGCGTCGCCGACAGCGAAATGGGACAGGAATGGCGTCTCCGCCTGGAGGACGTCGTCGGATGTGAAGGCTGGGTTCTTGTATGCATTGGGGATGTGGCTGCCCTCGACGCCTGGAAGAAGAAGACGCGTGACCAAGACGGACCGGCACAGCACAAGGAGCTGGCCGCTCGAAGCCGTGAGATTGCCGAGCGCCTCGACGACGGACTGGACCGTCTCGCAGCAGCCATGCATACCGACGGGAGCAACTCCGTCCCGAGGCTACAAGCATACTACCGGTACCGGCAAGACGACTGCGGTCTCCAGCGCGACCAGACACAGGCTACGCGCATCTGGGCTCACGCGGCCAAGATCTATCTGTGCATTGTCACGTCGGGATCGACGTCTATAAACAACGCCACCGTGCGCGACAGTGTTGCTACCGTTCTGCGGCTTTTGCAGGACGTGCCGACGCCGGCCATTTTGCGCAGCCTCGCTTGGCCGTTCTTCGTCGCTGGGTGCGTTGCTTCCGAAGAACAGGAGCACGAGTTCCGCGCCTTGTTCGCAGCGGCCGGCGCCTTGCGGGCCTTTGGTGGGTTGGTGACGGCGTTCCGGATCGTGGAGCGCGTGTGGGAGCTCCGGCACCAGATCAACGGGGCTACGTGGGACCTGTCCCAGTGTGCTACGGTATTGGGCTCCAGGCCCTTGCTGATGTGATCAACAGCGTGTGTGCAAACTATTTTTTAATTCATTTTTTTCCGGTCAATCTTCAGCCGCGACGCAACAACGGCAACAAAGCCCTTTTTCTCTCTCTCTCTCTCTCTCTCTTGTTTTATGCTTCTGTGTTCTCGATCACCAATTTATGCGCCACAACCATCAAAACATCCTCTAGTGGCCGGCCCACGCCCCGACAATGTCTGCCGCCTTCGCCGTCTGTACATCCGGGAACTTGGCGTTGAGTGTCTTCTCAAGCGGAAGGGCAACCTGGCCGGCAATTATGTAGCGGCCGAAGAGAGCAAGGAAACCCTGCAGGGCCTGCTTCGGGAAAAAGGGATACGTTTGAATGTGCGCAGGCAACTCGGTGATCTCGCCCTTGGCCAGCTTTTCGGGCGGGTCGTAGGTAACCGTGAACTTGGTGCCTAGGGGGGTGGGGGTTTATTGTCTAGTCAGAACGAAGCATGTCCGTCAAAACGAACGGGTCGGCAGGGGGAGGGGGAGCTGCTGCTTTTGACGTACCTCGGACTTTCTCTGCGAGCGCCAGGATCTCGTTCAGCGTGAGTCGGTCTCCATAACAGTACGTCGTCTCGTCCCATCTGGGCAGCTCCAGAAGCTTCGCGACAAACTTGGCTACATCGAAAGAGTACGTGAGCGGCACAACGTCGTTTCCGGTGCCCGGGATGCCCGCCGTTTTGTTGGCAATGTCAATGGCAAACGCCATGGGCGTCAGGTAGGACTTGATGTGTGGCATGCCAAAGTAGTCCAGGAAGTAGCCGTTGATCACGTAGGTCCACTCCAGCTTGGTCTTTTTCAGCGCATCAATACTCGCATGGCGAAATGGGTACATTGGAGCCCTATTAGAGAAGATGGACGACACTCAGTAATTTTTTTTTACTTCTCTTCTGTTTTTTTTTGAGGAAAGGAGGGAGGTGGGAGAAGGGGCCTGGTCTCGACCAGATGGTGTCTCGAAGTATGCATACTCGGGAGTGTGCTCGACGCCCCAGTCACTAGCGACAAAACGCTTGACGGTGCCGGATGCGACGGCCGCGTTCACAAGATTGATCTGAGCGTCGCCGGCTTCTTTGTTAACAATACTCATGGTCGAGACGATCGTCCCGATGTTGTTGCTGGCGAGGAGTTTCGCGGTGCCAGCAACATCACCATAGTCGACGACCAAGAAGGAAGCCTTCTTGGACTCTTCTTCGGGGGCCTAAGACGCACGAAGATCAAAATTTGAATTCAAATTCAAATCAAAAGTTTGGTGGATCTGCCCGGGGGAACCCAATCGACTTACCTTTCGGCCAAGAACAAAAACGGTGTGCTCTGTGGTGTCCTGTAAGACTTCGACGATGGTACGGCCGAGGTGGCCCGAGCCTCCCGGAACTGCGATAGCCGACATGTTGATGTATTTTGGAATATAACAAAAAAGTCTGTAGTATGCAAGAAGTTCTTGTTTTGATTCACCAAGATAGGATATACTGACCGTCGAGTCTATGGTTTTTGAAATTACGGTCGACGAGAGAGACATTTATACTCGAAAAACGCCACGGACACAGCCTTTCTGAAAAGTTCTATTTGTAATCTCACTATTTCATCGTTCATGCTTTATAATACAGTAGACATCTTGTGTACTCGTGCTTGCAAATATCTCGGTTGATTTGAATCATCATGTTACCGTGTTTCGATGCCGTTCTCACGAAAGAGCGCGCGCTGCCCCAAATAGGAAATGTGCATAATAGCCCCAGTATCCTGGGGCCTGACGGATTCCACGTGACACATTCACTGTAAGCCAACAATGGACCCACTCAGGAACAAGCTGGCGGCTGGGGCCACCCAAAAAACAACCAACTACACAGCACGCGAACACGAAAAAAAGGAAGGACAAACAGAGCTCACTACGACGCATCACCAGCATCTCCAGCTATTCCTCAACCTCGACAACAACGACGACGACGTTGATTCGGCGATCGAAGCTGCTAGCATTTCTGATATAATTAATAAAAACACAGAAAGAAAAAGAAAAACGACGGCTGCCTTTGTCGTGCCTTTGAACACGGTCGGGCGGCATCCGTGCAGCCAAATCGGCGACGGAATTTTTGAGAAAAGATTTTGACGCGAATTTCGAGCTGCGAGCCGTCCGTTGCGTGAAATCGGGTTCGGATTTGGCTGACGCAGTCCTGACCGACGCCATGGCGTTCGCGGAGAGCGACCCCGACCCCACGGCCGCCGGTGCGGAGCTGGGCGAGGAGGTCGAAATTTTTGCCCGGTATCTCGACGAATGCACCCTTTTGCAAGGCGGCTCGGCCTCCGAACAACGTGCGCGCATCTTCAAACTGCTCGACCACTACTACGTCTACGCCCGCGAGACCGCCGATGTGCTGCGGGAACGACGACGCCTGACGCGTCTGGCTCGTGGCGGCAGCAACGACAGCAGCAGCAGCGGCGACGGCGACGGTGATGGTGGCCGTGACCGTGACCGTGGCCGTGTGAGCGGAAGCAACCGAGAGACGCGCACGCGTAGCAGCATGCGTTTACGCGGCGCGGCAGTGGCCGCGTTGACCGACAAACCGCCGCAAGACGAGGTCGACCGAATCGCTGCCGACGCCCAGCGCTGGGAAGAGGAGGCCCAGACCTGGGACCTGCTGCGGCGTCTACTTCCCCTGCGGTATCGCAACAAACCCACGACGACGACGACGACGACGACGACGACGGCGGCGGCGGCGGCCGACGCCGCTGCGGGTCCGAAACCACCGCCGCAGACACGCAAAGAGTACTGGGCCGATTTTCTCGCGTCCGAGCCCAAAGCCCGCGAACGGCAGACCGTCCTGGCCTGGTTGCAGAGCAGCGCCACCCGCAGCCGGCCGAGCATCGACGAGGTGGTCCAGGACCTGCAGCAATGCGCTGAGCGCGGCGAAATTCTCGCCCACGGCTGGCTGCACACGCGGGGCGCGATCAAGCAGCACAAGCGCTTGCTGGCGCGCGCCGGCGTCCTCGCGCCAGACGACCCCGACGTCGTCGGTTCGCAGCTGGACGCAAACGCCAACAACAGCCGTCCGCTGGTCACCCAGCTGGACCCGGACGTTGTCACACGACAAGCGGGGCGCGCGCTCGCAACCCAGGACGCCTTTTTCGAGCAGGCCATCTGGCTTGGCTGCTACGAACTGCTCCGGCGGGGCGCGCGCATGGCCGCCATCCGGGAGTGGTGCGCCGAGCGAACCGAAGTCTGGCGCGCCGCCGCCCTGTCGGCGCTGCCTCTGTCCAACGACGACGACGATAACGACCTGAATGACGACGACAACAGTACACCCGACTTTGCCTGCCTGGCCACGGTGCTGTGGCGCCGCCTGTGCTACCGGCTCGCTAAGGAGGACAAGGTCAGCCGCTACGAACGCGCGGTCTACGGCCTGTTGGCAGGCGACATCGCCAGCGTGGAGGCGATCAGCAGCTCCGCTGCAGATTGGGACGACCTGATGTTTGCCAAGTACAATGCCGTGCTGCGCGCCCAGTTCGACGCGTACCTCTTGCGACAGGCTGACCCCGCGGCCGCCCACGCGCTGCTTCTACAGCACGGAGACGTTCCCGTTTCCGTTGGCGGCGGCAGCAGCGGCAGCAGCAGTAGCGGCAACACCGTGCATGCGTCTGCGTCATCATCCGGCGCCCTGCGGGACCGCGACGACCGCGCGCGCAAGGCAGCCAACACGCCCGCCAAAGCACTGCAGGCGGCCGTGCTGGAGGAACGGCTCGACAGCTACCTGTACCAACAGGGCGCGCTGTTGGCCGAAAACGCGAACTCCGAAACGGCGTCCAAGCTGCTGCCGAAGTATGACAACACCCCGAAAATAAGCACCAACAACAGTAACAACAACAACAACAACAACAACAACAACAACAACCAAGCGTTGATTGCGACCGGGGCCAACCTGTCGACGGCGACAGCAACTGCTCCCGGCACGCACTTCATCGCACCCACGGACAGCCACGGCCTGCGTATCCTGGCCCATGTGCTGATTATTGTGTCTGCCTTGGACAAACTAGACGGCAAGGGCAAGGACGTGGCCGCGCTGGGACCCATGGCGCGGCGGCACCAGACCGAGGAGCACGTCATTGCCAGCTACACGGGCGTGCTGCAAAGCGCGCATATGGAGGAGTTGATCCCACTGTATGCCTCGAAGCTGCTGGGCGAACGCGCCTACACCAATCTGGCCATCAACTTGATCAACCTGGAGGACCGCCCTGTTCAGACCCGTCTGCTGCACCTCATGCGCAGGCTAGGCCTTGACGTCGTGCAATTCGCCACGACGCTGCCGCCGTTGTTTTTGGCCGACGTGGCGGACAAGGTGCTGCCCGAGGCCAAGGTGCCCTCCGTCCTTCCGCTGCTGCAGGACGGCCCGCCTACGCTCAAGTTTGGCCGGATGCTGCAGCCCGGCCTTTTCGGCCCCACATCGGAGCTGCCAGAGGACCCAGACGATCTGGTGCTACTCGTCGACAAGGAAGACGAGCTGCTGATTCGGGCCATGGAGTGGCTGATGCTCGTCGACAACGACGACGGCTACGGGCGGCCAGGACTCCACGGCGGCGGCGGGCTCCTGCGCGAGACCTGCGACTACGGCGTGCGAATCTACACGCACTTTTTCACGCACCAGCACCTGGCCGCCGCCCGCCTGCTAGCGTCGCGCGTCCCCTGCGCCGAAATTGTGCGCCAGAAGACGCGTTTCGGCCAGGACCTGCAAGACGACAGCGACCCGTCGTGGTGGGACGACTTGTTCGGCGCTCCCGCCGGCCGTGGGACCGGGGGTGACTCGTTCGACGAAGACATGCTGGACGCGGACGGGGTCCCCAGCGACGCCAACGCGCTCAACAAGGAGCAAGTGGCCGCGTATGCGCGACCGTTGTTCGAGTTCGAGTGTCTCGTGAACGCGCTCGACTGCCTTGAGACGACGGCCGTGATTGCGGCCATGGTGGCCCACTCGCACAATGTGTGAGTGACGGGTGGCCCGGTTTCTACCGTTTAGAAAGGAAAGGAATACGGAACCAATGCTAACGAACACTGTTAGAGACCCCGCGCGTGACCGCAGCGTCGCCAAAAACATTGACGACAACGCCCGCTTCCTCAAGGGCTTCATGAAGCCGCTCCTGAAGGACTGGCTGTTGACAGTGGATGGTACGTTTCTTTGAGTTTTTTTTTTTTTTTTTTTTTTTTTTTTTGCTTCCATTATCATCACTACGTACTGACCAACAGACGACCCTGTCGCTCGCCGCCTGCGCGCGACGTATCTGCCGCCCATTATCATCGGCTTCGCCAGTACGCTGCAGTTCGCCGGCACCACGTCGTCGCGCGACTACCTGCTCGAGTGCATGGAACTCGCCGCTGTTGTGGCCGCACCCGACAGCGACGTGGCGCCCGTGCTCGTGGAGACGGGCCGCATGGGCGAGCTAGTGGCGTCGTTTGCGTCGTGCAGCAAGGCGCTGGCCATTTGGACGAGCGACCTGAAAAAGGGACCCGGCGCGGGCACAAAGAAGCTGCGGGAGCTGGGCTGGTCGCGGGAGCTGTGGTCGGTGAAGCCATAGGCATGCGGGACAAACGGGCGCGAGAGGCGATCATGCTGAACGCGAAGCTGCTTGTGGACAGATGATGAGGCCGACAATGGGCCGAAGCGAAATCAATCACGCTGGGGCATGGCCTGTCCAAACTTGGGTCGGGGTCATACTGGGACTCTCAGATTGGGGGCCCTCATTCATCGCATTCAAAAGCTGTGCGATGGCTGAGTTCGTGTGGTGGGGAGACGGAAGAGGAGTTGCGATTCAGGCGATGCATATGGGAATCATCTTGTAAGATAAACCCTCCCAAAAAAGGGGCAGTGACCCAGTTATGGGGGGCACAACATAGGGAAAATTTAATACGGAGTCACTTGGGGAAACAAGACATCGCCGATTGTGAGGAAAGGTGCAGTGCACAGCGTCGTCGGAAGTTTGCTGCATACACATATGTACTCGTCCTATTTCGTTCTACCGTAAGGAAACATGAAAGGCTCTAGATCAAGCAAAATAGCATTCACGTAAATATAAACAAACGCCCTTGATGCGCCCAAACACACGTTCTATCCGTTCTCTACAGCATCGGCTTCAGATCGTCCGCAACCGTGAACGGCGCCTCCGTCTTGCTGCGCACCTCGTCGACAGTGACGCCGTCGGCGATCTCGATCAGGGTCAAGCCGTGGGAGAAGTCGACATCGAAGACACCCTGCGTTGGGTTAGAATGGGTGAGGGCGTACAAAGGAGACAGGGACAAGAATGACCAAAAAAAAAAAAAAACTCACCAGCTCCGTAATGATCCGTGACACACATGCCTTGCCCGTCAACGGGAACGCACACTGTTTGACGATCTTGGGGTTGCCCTTCTTGTCCGTGTGCTCCATCGTCACCACCACCTTGGTCATGCTCGGGTTGCTCACCAGGTCCATCGCGCCGCCGAAACCCTTGACCTTGCCCGGCAGCATCCAGTTCGCCAGGTCGCCGCGCGCACTGACCTGCATCGCGCCCAGGATCGTTAGGTTGATGCGCCCGCTGCGGATCATGCCAAAACTCTCCTCGCTGCCGAACACCGCCGCGCCGGCCCGCAGCGTGACCGTCTCCTTGCCGGCGTTGATCAGGTCTGCGTCCTCCTCGCCCTTCCGCGGGTAGGGCCCCAGCCCCAGGATGCCGTTCTCACTCTGCAGCTGCACCTCGACGTCTGCCGGCACGAACGTGGGCGCCAGCATGGGCATGCCGATACCCAGGTTCGCGTACATGCCGTTGGCGAACTCCTTGGCCGCGCGCCGCACGATGCGCTCGCGCTTGGCCGCCGTATCGCCCGTGCCGAGCGCCTTCTTGGCCTCGACGGCGGCGTCGGCATCGGCCGGGTCCGGCGAGTACACGCGCTTCTCGATCTCCTTGGGCGAGGTGCTCGGCACCACGCGCTGCACGTAGATGCCCGGCAGGTGCACGGCCTCGGGCGCGATCTCGCCGGGCTCCACAATGTGCTCGGCCTCCACGATGGTCATTTTGGCGTTGCGGCCCATGGCGCCGTTGAAGTTGTGCGCGGAGAGGCGGAACTGGCAGTTGCCGAGGCGGTCGGCGCGGTACGCCTTGACAAAGGCGTAGTCGCCGGCGATGCTCTCTTCGAGCAGGTACGCCTTGCCGTTGAAGACGCGCACGTCCTTGGGCCGGGAATACTGCGCCGGGGTGCCGTCGGCGTTGTTGCGCAGCGGCAGCTCGCCGGTCTGCACGACGGTGCCGAGGGCGGCGGGCGTGTAGAACGCGGGGATGCCGCGGCCGCCGGAGGAGCAGCGCTCGGCGAGCGTGCCCTGCGGCGTCAGCTCGAGCTCGATCTGGCCCGTGAGGTACATGCGCTCGAGGGTTTTGTTCTCGCCGATGTAGGAGGCGATCATCTTGCGGACCTGGCCCGACTGGAGCAGCTTGCCGAGGCCGCTGGTGTCGGTGCCGGCGTTGTTGGAGACGGCGGTGAGGCCCTTGATGTGCGGCATGGCGGCGACGGTGTCGATCAGGGTGTCGGCAACGCCGGAGAGACCAAAGCCGCCACACAGGACCGTGGTGTTGGGCTTCATGTCCTTGAGGGCCTCGGCGGCCGAGGGATAGACCTTGTTGATGGCGGACCGCCGCGCCGTGACCGAGAACGAGCGAGAGAAGAGAGCGGCATGCTGTTGGGGCAGTTAGCTAGGGAAGGAAAGACGCAGCATGTCTGTCCCAGAAGAACAACGTATTCGTACATTGGAGCCGTATTTAGAACAGGCCCGTAGGGTCCTTAACGAGGTAGTTGCTGACCGCATTTTGTTATTCTGCAACGAGAAGACGGAGGGAAAAAAAAAGAAAAAAGACTAGGCCCAGGCGGAAGGCCGTTCAAGAACAGGGACAATTAAAACGGATACAGGTATACAGCACTAAGTCGTGGCGGAGACGAAAAAGAAAAAAAGAGGCACACGGAGATGAGATTCCGAGGTTGACCTCCGGAAAGTAAGCCGCGTAAAGAAATAGAAATAGAAAAAGAAAAAAAAAAATGAAAGAAAAGAAAAAAAGAGAAAGACGAAAGCAACAACGGACGGAATAGAACGGAGGAAACACAGGTTCGGGAAAGTATCGGGAAAATGGAGAGAAAACGTAAATAAATGAAAACGTATTATAGCATGAAGCCGGGAGACAAGTCGGCTTCTTGTCGCCAGGCACAGCTCTTTCGGGTGCCGGCTTCATGAAGCCGTCCCTGGCCGAAGGAACAAGACAGCACTTGGGGGGGGAGGCCCTTATCCCGAAGCCTTTCAGTTCCCCCGCAGCATTCTTACCCCACACGCCCTGACCCCAAGGAGAATACGGTATTACTGCACTACGTGTCTAGAAACCCAACTCCGACTTCCGGACGATTTTCGGTAACCCGGCTAAGGTGGCACTGGACTGGCGACCACTGTTGCCCACTGTAAAAACAGCGAGCGCGACTTCCTATTAGCGGCTAGTGCAGTGATTACTACTGCTGTATCAACATTCTCGGCACTCACAAGTCCGGGCCGTCCAACAGGGTAATAATGTGGCCTGGGCCGCGGTGGCTACCGACACGTGATTTTGTGCTAAGAGAAAAGCAAGATCTTTACTGCAAAAGCACACAAGATTCAGCACGTTCACGTACGTCTGCATACGGCGAATCAATACATAGCTGATCGGGCGAGAGATAATGAAAAGGATCGATGCTTTAATAAACTTAGAAAAATCAAACCAAGGCTTGCAGACTCCCCAACGAGAACTTGAGAAAACGCTGTCCCTCTGCGTATAAGAAACAGAAAAAGTAAAAAAATGGAAAACAAAAGACACAAATAAAACAAATAAAACAAATACAATGTCTTCTTCTCTTTGTGTAGTGCAGGCAATGATGACTCGAAATCGAAAGGGAAGAAAAAAAATCGCCGTTGTGGTTCTAAGGCGTGATCAAATGACGTGTTCGTCAAGCACGGATAAGCAGGCTCCGTCCCTTGCTCCAGTGCTCGTGATATGATAATGATGCCCTTCTTCGCCCGAACGAACATACGGGGCCTCATCGTCACGACCTACGCGCAAAACGCCTCCCCCTCCTGAAGGACCCGGCACGCGGAAACCTCTATGTCCGGCCGCTGCCTCGTGTGGCACTCTTAGGGGCGGAGGCCAGCGCCATCGTTTGGTCGCCGTTATTGAAGGTCCAGCGATCTGCATCGAGTTAGTCGTTGCCCATTTTTTTTCTCTTTTTTCTTTTTCTTTTTCTCTTTTTTTTTGAAAACGCCGTGCGTCAATACGTACCGTTGGCTAGGTTGTCCGCGGTGTACTCCAGCAAGATCACGCGCCGCTTCGTGCAGTACGCCGTCTTGTCCATGATGTCCACCTTCATCTTCACGTCCGACAACTCGCCCACGGGCTTCTCGAACATCTCCGACAGCGCCTCCACGGCCATCTCGAGGTCCTTCTGGTTGTCCTCGAACATCTCCGTCACGTTGTTGCGCGCCAGGTAGAACGCAAACGCGTACGTCCACTTGAGCGTCTGCCGGCACGTCTGCAGCGCCTGCGACGCGGCCTGCAGGTACTGCACCTCGATCCAGGACATGCCCGACGACGTCTGCAGCTGCACCATCTTCTGCTCCGTGCGCGTGTAGATGTCCTTGTCCAGCCGCGCCGACTGCTCGTGGTTCGCGTAGCGGTTGTAGTAGTGCAGGTAGCGTTCCAGCGACACGCGGCTCCTGGCCTGCGCGTCCCGCGCCTCCGTGCCGCTCTTTTCCTCGAAGCGGTTGCAGTTGTACCAGCTCGTGCCGTGCTCCGACCACAGGCCCATGCACATCCAGCAGAACTCGTGCTTGCACTTGCGGCACGTCATGTGGTTGCACCCGCCGTTCTTCTCGATCGTCGAGTTGCACCGGGGGCACTCCTTGGTGTTGGCCGATATCCAATTCGCCGTCTCGGAGTCGTCGGCGCACTTTTTCAGCCACTGCTTGACGAGCTTGCACGGCGCCGGCTGGTGGTCGCGCAGGCTGCAGCCGAAACAAAAGCGGTAGCCGCACGCGCACTCGACCGTCGGCACGATCCGGTCGAGGTCCTTCTTCTTCACGTGGCAGTCCACGGCGTTGGCGCAATCCGGCGCCGGGCACCACTTCAGCGAGTCCCGGTCTTCGACGTACGTGCGGTTGAGGAGTTCGTGGTAGCGCTCCGCGAGCTCGGGGGTGACCAGCACGTCCAGCGACCGCGCGTCGAGGATGCGGCCGCAGCCCATGGTCGGGCACTGTATCCGGGCCGCCTCGCCTTCCTCGCGGATCTTCTGTGCCAGGTAGTGGCGGTAGCAGTCGACGCAGTAGCGGTGGCCGCACTTCATGGCAAACGACTGCAGGCCGTCGCCGTCCTCGCAGCAGATGTCGCACACGAACCCCGGAACCACCTCGGCGCGTGGCGGCGGCCCAACGCTGGGCCCGAGTCCAGCGGCTTCCAGCACCTTGTTTGGGCGATCCATATACTCTTCGATCAGACGCTCCCGGTTCCAGCGAAAATAACGCAGGAGAATGGCTGCATCTTCCGGACGCATTTCGAGGATCATGTTCACGTCGCTGACGAGCGCGTCTTGCTGCTTGTCCAAATCTTTGGGCTCGTAGACTTTGTAGTCGACTTCGTAGGACTTTTTGCGCTTCTCCTCAGAAATTTCCTTGCTGAGACCGATGTCGACATCATCCGGTTCTTCGTCAAAATCGAAGTCTATAAAAAAAGAAAGAAAGCCAATTGTTAGCCCATCGTTTTTTTTTACGAACACACTGATCTTTTTTCACTCATAGCAGAACCGGAAAAAACTTGCCTTCCTCGCCGCCGGAAAGACCGTCAATGTCGCTGTCATCTTTCAGGGCGTCATCTTCACTGGAAAGATTGGACATGAAGTCGTCGTCTGAATCCATGGCGAGCGAAGCCGTGGTTTGTGGAGAAAGAGGGCCCTTTTGCAAGGCAGAGAGGGACGGCGGCGGAGGCGGGCCAGTTGCCGTGGGCGACTTGGCGGCAACGGCGGTAGCAACGGCAGCAACGGGAGAAACGGTTGCGGCGCTCTTGGACGTCGTGGCTGGTGTAACGGGCATCGACGTTGCCACGTCGTTGGGGCCCTCGGGGGGAAGTCTCCTCTGGCGAAGAGAACGACCCTCGGCGGGTATCGGCGCCTCAGCGGCTTTCCGCTTCGGTGGTCGGGGAATGATGAAGGCGTGTCCCCGCGCTCGTCAAACAGACTTGACGAGCCGGCTGTGAGTTGTGGGTTGGGTCACGTCGTAAGGAAGCCAAGAAACAACGGCAACGCTTCGATGCAAAAATGCTGGGCATGCGCGGAGAGAACGAAGACAAGGCGTCGATGCAAGATGTGAAGAACGAGCACGAAAAAGAAAAAAGGGAAAGAAACAAGCCGTCAAAAACGAAGTTAAATCTAGTCGAAGACGCAAAACGAAGGGGAGATGAAAAGCAGGTCAAGGAATGCAAAAGGGTCAGATGCTGGTGTGGAAAATGGGCAGAAGCAGGCAAAAGAACAGAAGGGGGGGTGTACTGGGTTGCAAAAGGCAAAAACAAGGGGGAGGGAGGGCAAGGCAGCAAAACGTGCAGGGGCGTCGTCGTACGGCTCAGGCGATGATGTTGTTGGCAATGTCGATACGGAGAGAGCGCGAGAAAGAGAGAGAGACAGAGGCAACGAGAGGACAGGAGGGGGAGGCCAGATGACTAGCGGAGGCAAATGCCCCTCTGACAGTGCGATGATAGTGTAAGCAAAGCGGGCCCACTGCAGCGAAGCATTAGACAGGGCGCCGTATTACGGGTCCAATTTAGGGGGGTCGCCGGCGTGGTTGCCTTATCACCGTGGAGTTGAACAGTGTGAATTCTATATCTGGCACAAAACTGCACGGTACAAATCCTCGTTAAGCAACACGTAATATATAGAATGTTCTCCTATTTTGGGCGGCTTTCAATAGGTGGCATAAAATAGTTGAAGAAGCACAGTGCGTATGTAATGAATATGGCCAGTGAGCCGTTGTTGTCCTTTTCCTACCCAACGCATACGCGTTCTGTTGTTCCCATATGTCGGGGCAGATTCCACGTTTCCATGTTTACAAATCCTGATGAGCATTTTCAATTAGTTCTGGAGAACGAGAACGTGCACACTGTGCCGACAGTTTGCTGGAATTGGCTGATCTCACCTTCAAAACCTCGTCCGCCAAGGACACTGCGCCGAGAGAGACACGATGTTAGCGAAGAAGGAAACACGGTTGCGCAAGGGACGGGCAGACAGCGCGCAGCCTGTTTTCGGAACAACATACCGTTCGTGCCCGTGTTGTCGGGCTCGACGTAGGCCTTCTTGACGCGGCCGTTCTCGATGACGAGGGCGTAGCGCTTGGACCGCGGGTTGCCAAAGATGGCCGTGGCGTCGAAAGCGAGGTCCAGCGCCTTGGTGAACTCGCCGGCCGGGTCGCCGAGAAAGCGGATCTGTAGCCAGTCAGCGGATGACATAAATGCAAAAATAAATAAATAAATAAACCCGGGTTCTGGGAGACCCGTGCGTACCTTTGACTCGTGTGCCGGATCCAAGACATCGGACCACGCCTTTACGCTGTCGAGGGAGTTAGACAAAGGAACGCCAAGCAGATACAAGAGGAAAAGAAAACCGGCACACGGAGAGAAAGACGCACACAAACGCATCGTTGACCGCGACGACAAACACCTGGCCGGCTTCCTTGAGCTTCGGGTGCAGGAGGTACGACGGAACGTGGGTCTGCGAGCAGGCGCCCGAGTACGCGCCGGGGACACCAATGATGAGACCGTCGGCCTTTTGGAACTCCTTGGCGAGATTGACCTTGTTTCCGGGGCTGTTTTCCACCAGCACCTCAAGATCCGGGACTTCTTGGCCGACCTTGACGAAGAGTGGGCGGCCGGCGTGGAAACGACGGACGGCCGACGGCGCAACAGCGGCGGTGCGTGTCGAAGCTGTGGCCGAACGGGCAGCAAACGCCGCGGGTCGGAACAAACGAGAGGCCATTGCAAAAATCAGGTAGGTTGTTTCGAAAGAACACGAAAGGCAATGGAACGCTTTGGTGGCCGAAAGAAAAGCCAGGGGGGAAATCCGGACGTTCCCAAGTTATGACGTTTTGTGGAGTTTTGGAAACGGAGCAACGTCGACCAATAGGAGGTGTTAGCAGCTATGCGGCTATAAACAAGCAAGCCAGTCACTCCAACCAACTCCCATCTATTTCCGGCGCTCACTATGATATAAACCAGCCAGAAAATAATCTGCTACACAGTTTATTAAATTGTAGTACGATTTCGTGATCTAGAAGAAGTGGGTAACCGCAATGCACACAATGATACGAAACGGTCAGAATACATACAGACGCTCTACCAGCAGCTTGCTAGAGAACACCGTCTTACGTCGCTGCAAGCTCTTCCAGTGCAAAAAAATCACCCGTCATATACATGTTGTCCTCCGTCCATTCATCCCCGAACGGAACACGCTGTCGCGGACGCACCCGCTAGACGCGGTCACTTTGCTGCCTCGGACAATAGTCGTCGCACGCGGTCCAGCAATTCCGCGCTCTTGTCCTCCGTTTCCACCATGCCGTTGACGGCCACCGTCTTGTCGCGCGACTTGGCACCGCGCGTGACCTGCAGGTTGGACTTGGGCACGGCGAGAATCTGCAAGCAGCGGGTGGGCTACGTGTCAGAGATAAAGAAAACGGCGAGTTGGAGGGGGGGCGGGCAACGCGCATACCTTGTGAAGAACCTCAACGACGGCCTTGTTTGCTTCGCCTTCGCGCGCCTGGGCTGCCACGCAGATGTCGATGGCTTCGTCCGTCACGGCCGTCACGCCTTCGCGGACTTTGCTGGCACCAGGCTTGACATGGCACTGAAGATATAGCGTGCCGGTGGCGGACTTTTTGGTGGCGGCAACGTAGCGAACCACGGCGGACATTTGGCCAAAATGGGACGTTCCGCTGTAGGCAGAGAAAGACGTGCCCGGGGAAAATAAAAGAAAAAAAAAGAAAAAAAAAAGAAAAAAGAAAACAGAAAAAAGAAAAAAGAGAGGCCAGGCTGAAACGAAATAAGAGACTTATTGTTCAACCCTTCAATTGAGGCGGGGTATGCAAATAACCGGGTTTCGACCTTCGCTACCAAAAATGCAGAATGTTCGTTGCACACAGAAAACCGCTTCGCTTTCCAGACGTCACGTTCATCGGATGCCTCTACCTCGCGGCCGTACCAGCCCGCTAGGCCGGCCTCCCCGCGTACTTAAGACACCGGGCGTTCCCGGCACGCCGCGTCCGCCACGGCCCGGTGCCGACGCGGCAGCTCGGCCTGTGGCACCCCGGACCCGGGATGGCTTGGGCGTTTGAAGTCGGGAGGAGTTTTTGGATGAAGCCGGTGGGTTATCGACAAAGGAAGTATCCGTGGTCCTGAAAGAAAAGGGGGAAAGAGTATATTGTCAGTGACACGTAAAGAAGCAAAAGATTACGAGAAACCCCCTCCCCCCCAAAAACTCACATGAACGTCGTTTCGCCGTCCAAATCGCCCGCAGTTTTTGTTGGTATTAGTATATTTCCTGGTGTTTTCGTTAGTCTCTCAATATCCAGCAGACCGTGTAAATGCCAACTAACAGATGCCTGCACTGACCTCCCGTTGTGCCGCCTGGACGCTCACTCTCCGTAGCCTCTTCCCGTTGCTTTGCCCTCCGAAACGACTCGGAAATGGGACCCTGGGGGCGACCGTTAACGACAGTGTCCTTTGATAAAGTGACGAAAACAAGGCGAAACACTGCTTGGCCCCCGCATGCCTACCTCTGGAAAATCCACGCAGTAGGCGTTCATGTTCAGCCCGTACAAGAAGCTCGCGAAACTTTCGCTGAAACGCGCCAGGCTCTCGTGCATCAGCTGGAAGTGCATCATGTTGGCCTCCAGGTCGGCCATGGCATCGGACAGCTCGGCGAACGCGGGCTCAAAGGCGTTGAGCGGGAACGGCGCGTCGCCGCCGTGCACGCTGTCGCGCGCCGACTCGCGGAACGACGAGCGCGACGACGGCCGCAGCGGCGTGGTCGGCCGCGATGTGCGCGAGCGGGAGGTGGACCGCTGCCGGGCGGACGAGCCGTGGGGCGCGGAGGCCATGTCGGAAGGCAGAAAACGGGACGGTGTCGAGGGTTGCACGGGGGTTGCACGCCGCGTTCTGTGTTGCTGCGGCGCCGCGCGTGTTTTGTTTGTTTCGCCTGCTGGCGCCGTTTTGCGTTGACGGTTCCGATTACGTAGATTGTGCCCGCTTACGTGCATAGAGGGGCTAGTTATCTCATAAAACCTGAGTGGAGCACGTGCTGTGTTCCCAAAAACCTGGACAGGGAGCCAACTGCTGAAGGCGGCGATGCCCCCGTCCGTGGTAATACGCGTACAGGCCTCCCACACATCGAAGGCTGGCGGCGGCACGTCTGTCTAGCGCATCCGGAGGGTCCGAAGAAAACCGTGTTGGCGGCGCAGGACAACGCACTGCCCGCTACGGGGAAGCAATACCCCCAGTTTAATTCAGGGAAAGAACGGGAACAACGAAAGTTACAGGTCTAACAGGCCCTACACTAAGAAGGGTCGGCCAACCAAACGAGCACAAATGCCCGCAACTTACAGGGCATTATAGCCGCTAACACCGTCTGTAAGAAAAAAGGCTCAGCAAGGGCAGGAGCCAAAAATCGCATCGAGCCTTCTTTCCCTCTGCAGTGTCTCCGGTCTTCGATCAAGCCCGACTCTGCTTCCCGGGCCTTATACATCGCCTTTCTCCTCGCCTTTGCTCTGTGTTTCTTCCTCTTGTCACTGCAAGATCGACAGTATTGCGACATTATTTGGGACAGCATTGCCCGATTCCAGAGTCTTGTTACCCCGCGGAAGCAGTTTGCAAAAAAAAAAAGCCACGGCCAAGCTTGTCGGCCTCGTTTCCGACCTTCGTCTCCTGGTTAATTTTTCCCTTTTTTTCTCGGGCCTCCAAAAGAAAGGCCTCACGCAAGCATTTGCGACGGCGCAGCTTGCTAGACGTGCTCTGTGTCTCGTTGGAAGGCAGCATTGCTCGGGCGCAAAGACATAATTGCCCCCTAGGCCTTGTCTCTTGCGGGCGTTTCTGCTTTGCAGTAGGCCATTTTTGTTGCGCCGCCGCTTCCGGTTGCGTTCCCAACAGAGGAGCACTCGGGCAGCTTCAGGTTCGTCCTTGTTCTCTAGTCTTTTCCACTTGCTTCAACTACTGCACGTATATGAATCTCTACGTCCTCTAGTTCTAGTTTACACGGCCGTCAGCTGACACGGCGCCTCGTCTGGTCTATATATATATATAGCTTGCCGCCGTAAGCTCGTTTAGACAACCTTTTCCTGCAGTGCCCATGCGATGCTTGTCGTTGCTCTTCCGCTCAACAACGTATAGCATCGCTGCTCGCGCGCATTGCGGTCGCATCCCCTCTCTCGCAGGCTCGGTGCATCGTCGCCGGCTGAGTTGGACGTCGGCGTTTTCGGGAAAGGGCTCTCCAACACCGCCATATTACCGCACCACCCCTGCGTTCCGCGTCCTCGAAGCGTCCAGCGGTGTTTTCGGCCTTGTAGCCGCGGCTTCGCTCACAGTCGGTGCGGCGCTGTATTACCACTTAATCCACCGGCCTCCTTCGACTGCCGCCGACGACGCGGTCGTGCAGGATCTTCTCGGCCAGGGCCAATTCTTCTCCGAAAACGCCGCCAGCGAGATTGTCAAAGAAGCGGTTGTGCAGATGGCGCTCGAAATTCAGCCCGGCCGGCTAGGCAACCTGACGCCGGAACAAGAGGAAAAACTGCGCCAGCTCTGGGTTGCCATCTTCCGGGTGTGCAACGTGGACACGGCGGCCGCTGCAACCAACGACGGCGCGGACGACGCGGACGGCACGGACGAGGAGGACGATGCAACGGCCGAGCGGACCGAATCAGTCACCTCGGCAGTGCCCGGCGACGGCAAAAAAAAGGACAAGAAAAAGAGGCGCAACTTGTTCAAGCGTTCCAAGAAGAAGGACGCCGGTGCGGCCAACGACTCGGCAGCCGCAACGAGCAAAACAAAAGCGGCTAGCCCCAGCAACAACGCCGCGGCCGCAGGCGCCTCTTCTGGAGAGGACGACAAGTATGGCCAGGGCAAAGTTTTTCAAGACGCCCTCGCTAGCCAGTCGCCCGAGTCCATCCGGGCCACCATCTGGACAATGGTGAAGCACGACCACCCAGATGCACTCGTCTTGCGCTTCTTGCGGGCGAGAAAGTGGGACGTCGACAAAGCGCTGGTGATGCTGGTGTCTACGATGCACTGGCGATCGCAGGACATGCACGTCGACGACGACATTATGCAAAAGGGCGAGAGCGGCGCCGCCGAAGCGGCGACGACCAGCACCGACGTTCAAGCCAAAACCGTCGGCAAGGATTTCCTTGCCCAGTTGCGGATGGGCAAAAGTTTCTTGCACGGCGTGGACAAGGCCGGCCGGCCCATTTGCGTGGTGCGGGTGCGGTTGCACCACCAAGGCGACCAAGTTGAGGAGAGTCTTGAGCGGTACACCGTCTACATTATTGAGACCGCTCGCATGGCGCTTCGGCCACCAGCCGACACAGCGGTAGGCTTTACCCGTTGGCATGTCCGGAATGTAGCCCGTACCGGTGGTGACTAACCCGTTGTGACCAAAATAGACAATCATTTTCGACATGACCAACTTTTCTCTAGCGAATATGGTACGTTGAAGGAGATGCGCAGGATGATTATTCGTGGACTGAGAAACTAATCCTTTATTTTTTAATAGGACTACTCGCCTGTCAAGTTTATGATCAAATGTTTCGAAGCAAACTATCCCGAGTGTCTAGGCGCCGTATTGGTCCACAAGGCGCCATGGCTTTTCCAAAGTGAGTTTTTCTACACCCCCCCCCCCCCTGTGCGTATCAGGTATTTGGAGGATAATACGCGGATGGCTAGACCCGGTCGTCGCGAGTAAAGTGCATTTCACCAACAACGTCAAAGACATGGAGCAGTTCATCGACAGGGACAAAATCATCAAGGAGTTGGACGGCGACGAAAACTGGGAGTACAGGTACGTGGAACCGGAACCCGGCGAAAACAACGCGATGCGCGACACGGCCACGCGGGACAAGCTGCTGGCCGAGCGGGAGCAGCTCTACCGCGCGTTCGAGGCGGCCACGGCGCGGTGGGTGCACACGCAGGACGGCGAGAAGGCGCAGGCGATCAAGACCCAGCGGGACGAAATTGCCCAGCAACTCAACAGCGGCTACTGGACGCTGGACCCGTACGTCCGCGCGCGGTCTTTATACGATCGCGTCGGCATGCTGCAGCCGGGCGGCACAGTCAACTTCTACCCCGTGATTGAGAAGGACGAGGCAACCCAGACGAACGGCAACGCAGCGGCACAAGCCGTGCTGCAAACATCGGCCGACGATGTGGACTAGAGTGTGATCGGCCGCCAGTCGTGAGGATGTTGGGGGGCTGTCATGCAATGCAAACAAAAAGGGGTTGGGGGAAAAACCAAAGGAAAAATGAAAGAAAAAAAGGAAAACGTAAGAGAATATCAGGGCATGCATAGTCACGCAACGTCTTGACTCACTCTCGCCTCCTCGCACACTCACATTCGTCCCCTTTCGTGTCTTCTGCTTTTCGTTCGCAACTGGATTGATTGTTTTTGTCTCGTTTTCTTTTTTTTTTTCTTTTTTCTTTTTTCTTTTTCGCAAAGGTCGGCGAAACAAGAACAAAAAAAAGATAGATAGCTGTTTGCCCCTTTTTGTCGTTCTTGCATATTATCAATACTAGAAGAAAGTGCTGCCTGCGTGCCCTTTTTACCGGCCGCAGAAGAGCCCTTGAGATTGCGTACGTCTGTTTCTCGCGGAGAGGTAGACAATGAGTGAGAGCATTAGAGCCGCGTCTTGAGGTCTTCGAAAAGAGCTTTGAGTTTGTCCATGTCGGTGGGTTGTTGAGGCCAGCCGACGCCGAGGCCTTCGGTCGAGTTCGGCTTGGGGATCTAGATGCCGTAGGTGTCAGCACATCGAAAGAAACAGGCAGGCATGCATGCACAGCACAGCCCATGTACAAAGGCCGAGAAAAAAGGTCTGGAGGTCGCCATACCATGTGAAAGTGAACCTAGGGCCGGGACTACGTTAGCTGCCATGTGTTTGTTTGCTAGACCGCCGTTCCCGCGGGTGGACGACGTACATGGTCCACCTCCTGGTGCGCCAGCCGGCCGTTGTTCTGCAGGATGTTGTAGTTTTCGGCCCCGGACGCCTTGGCGACCTTCTTCAAGATGGGCTACGGTGTGCCGTCAGATCACATTTGCTCGCTATTCTCTCCCCTCTCTCTTCTGTCACCCACGAGCACAGAGTCGAAAGGCCTCACCAGAATGTCCGACAGATGGTCGTCTGGGATGTCGAGCAGCTTCGCCCCGTGGTATTTGGGAATGACCAGCTGTTCAAAATGGCCGAGGTGGTTAGTGCTACGCGCCCCCCCGGAGTTGTTTCTTTGGCAGTTTTCCGCGTGAGAAGAGGCATTGGACAAACAGCGTGGCCCTGGCTCAGCGGACTGATGTCGAGAAACGCGAGCGTCTTGTCGGTCTCGACGAGCTTGAAGCAGGGGATTTCACCTAGTTTTGTCAGCGGGAGCCGTGACGACGATGAGGATGACGACGACGACGACGACGACGACGAGAATAAATCAGTTGTAGGACGAGAAAAATCAACAAAATGCACACACGCACCCTTTACGATCTTGCAGAAAATGCAGGGAGCCATTTGGAGGTTGGGTAGAAAGGTATAGGAGAAAACAATGCTTCCAGAGTCAAGAGGGAGGTGACATGATACCGCAGACAGTGCACAGTGGTGATGCAGACCTTCTTCCTTTATATTCGGAGCTGTAGAGACCTACCCCGCGTCATCTCGGAACGTCATTATTGCAATGCTGCGACGGCGGCGTCGACCTTCGGACAGTGCGAAATAGACGGATAGACGGTTCACTCACACTGTACCAAGCGTCGTTCTAGACAACTTTCGACGTTATAAGACGATTTTTTATGTTCATGGTATTTTTTTTCTTTTGTATTACGAACACCTTGAAAATATCAGGGCGAAAAAAGGAAAAAAAAAAGGTCCTCAAAAAATGGGCAAAAAGTGATTCGAACCCAGGGTTCGCAGGTTTGGTGCCAAAGATTAGAAAGCGGAGTCTGTTGGGCCATCCCACGGTCATCTCTGGTAAAAGGCAAGAGGTGAGTTCGCTAGGACAGTCCCACTCCAATTAGAAATTGGGTGTTATTTGGTTTTATATACCCCCTTCGCCAACAACCCCACTTTTTCTTTTGGGCGGCAACTACCGAACCCCTCCATCGATCATGCTTCTGCCTGCCTACAGCGTCATCTGCGCTGTATCTTGCTTGGCGGGCGCATCGCAGGCAGCGGCAGCTCCCCTCTCTCGCCGCGCGCAGCCTCCACAACGGCAGCCTTTCCTCATCGTCTTAGCAACATATCAACCGTCATCATTCCGTCTTTCTGGCTAACGGCTCTTGACATCACCACAACTACTTGCGCCGGGCCTTGTTCTTTCATAGTTCTCGTCCACCAACCCCCTCCCTCTCCAGCTTTGCCTTCTTCCCGCGTCGGCCTACGTTTCGTCCCCCCGGCGCGCCCGAACCGTTGTTCTCTCCCGACAACATGTCCTCGACCGAAAAGGACACGCTCACGCCGCTTTTTGACGGGGCCATCGTCGCTGAGCTGCCGGCCAACTTTGCCGACGTGAGGTGGGTCAATTTCGGTGCTCGCCTTCCATGTTGAAAAAAGAGATAGCTCTGGGGTAGCTTTGGGATAGCTTCGCTCGCTGACCCTTTTTTTTCTTGAAGCAAACTGCGCCAGGTCCCCGACAACCAAGAAGTCTTCATCGACAAGGACGGCTACACCAGCATCATTGTCGAGATCTGCGAGCGCTTCGGTTCGGCCGGCAGCAGTGCCGAAATCGACGGCGAGGCGCTGACCGTGCACCTCGAAGACCTCGTCGGCGACGACGCCGATTCCGTCAAGGTGTGGAACACCACCGAGACCGAGTTCTCCCAGCTGCCGTAAGTTGTTTCCCCTTTATTTTTCTGTTTTTGTTTTCTGTTTTCGTTTGTTCTCGGTTCGTGCCCTTTTTTGCTTTGCTTACACAAACAAGGGCCGGCACACCCGCATACACGCTCATCGCAACGCAGACCCCCCATCGCGGTCACGCCGCTGGTACGCCCGACTTCACGGCGATCATTTTGACCCTGGTACGCCTGGAGAGCGAGGCGACCGACATTCTCATCACCGTCAACGTGCCGCACATCAAGGGCGAGTACGACGAGGATGACGTGGACATAGCCATGGGCAAACAGGGCCAGCTGATCGGCGACGCTGTGGAGTACGCGGCGAACATCTGGTCGACATTTGAGATCAAAAACTGGAAGCTGTTCAACGGACCGGGTCGTAGGGGAGATCTGGAACTCCGAGAGGGCTGGGCTGAGGCGGGCAAAAAAAGAGATTGATGGGTAGGAAACCCAGGAATGAAAGAGGTATAATGATCAACTACCCCCTGGCATGGCCGATGAAGGCCACAGTTTTGGCCACAAGCGGGCGATGGGGAATTTGCCAAAACGAGCTTCGAATGTTTCAACTCTGCTTTCTTTGTATGCGGGTGTGAAGAGAAATGATAGATGGTCTTGTTTTGGACACAACGCTTTCACGTCCAAGGCAAAGTGGGCATACGGAATGATCTCTTCTGCGGTCTTCTATCGTGTTTGGTTAGCCTTTCGAGGTTGTCTATGTAGCAATTTAACTTTTATCTAGCATGTTCACGACTGGGTTATGAAAACAGCAGTCTTAGAATTTACAGTCTCTTTTCCTCTTTTTTCTTTTTCTTTATTGAAAGAAACCATTTAAAGTACTATAACATTGGAATACTTTGGAATTATTTTGGTAGGTTTCGCGAGTCAACTATGGGGTTTCATTAGGAAAGATATCCCCCTTTCCTCAAGCAGTTGCTCATGCTCCTTAATCCAGTGTCAGGTCGACAAACGCCTTGTCCAGCCGGTCGACCGTAGCGCCGGCTGTTCCCTTCGTCTGCGCCGTCTGCGCCGTCTGCGCCTTGGCCCGTGTCCACTTCTCCGCCACGAGCTTCATGATCTCCTTTTGTGGACTGTTGGGGTTGTCCCGCCGCACCGCAGCCATGTGCGTTTTCATGAATTGCTGGTATGCGGACGGCGTGGGTGCGCTGGCAACACCACCGCCACCCGTAGTCGACGCCGCCGTTTTTGTTCCTGCTCCTGCCGCGGCCGTCGCCGCCCATCCCCGCGGTACCGGTTTCGTCTGCCGCAGCAATCCCTGGCATGCACCGCACCGGTGCCGGCCCGGGTCGATGCTCTTCGAGTGCCGCTGGTACGCCGCACCGCAACCCGTGCAGGCCCATGCATACTTGAACGCAATCGCGTACGCGTGCTTTGTCGTCACCTGCACGCCGCGGTGACCGAAATGGCGCGCGCACTGCGCTGCCCAGGCCTTGAACTCCCGGCCGTGCGGGTTGCCCGTGACGCCGCTGACCATAAAGGTGGCCAGGTGGCAGAACTCGTGCGCGACGACGTTGCGCAGGCGGTCTGCGTCGTCAATGACCTTCTCGGCGAGCTCGATGGACGCGTGATGGCGGATGCGCACGGCGACGTCCTTTTCGCTGGCCGCGCTACCGGCAGTCACGTCGCTCGTGGAGGCAGGGGCGGCAGTGGCCCCCGCCGCCCCCGGCCGAGGCCGCAGTGTCTCTCGCCGCCAGTTCGCACGGCCGGCCGTTGTGTTGAGCTTGTTTGACCACACGATGCGTACGCCGCCGGTCGCTTCGGCTAGGCGGGCCAGCGCGCCCTGCGTGATGGTGGTGTCGAGCTCGGCCAGGAACTGTTCGGCCAGGGCGTGCTTGGCCTGCTGGAACTGCTTCTTGGCCGCTTTGTCGGTGGCCACGGCTGCACGGCTCTTTTTGGAGGGAGACGATGACGCAGCCGGCGTTGCGTCGTCACGACCTCCGGCGGCGCCGCCCTGTCGGTGTCGGTTTGTCTTGGCGGTGTCGGGGTCGAACAACAGCTTTCGCGGCGAGTGTGCCATGTTCCAGTCGTCGACGACCAGCTGATTCCAAAACGCGTCCGTGCTGGGCCGGTGCGGCGTTTGTGGAATGCGCGGCAGCTTTTTCGTCGGTGATACGAGGCCGGCCGGACGTTCGCTTGCCGGGTTATCGGGTGGCGGTGTTGCCGGCCGGACGGATGACGACGATGCAGGTGGACTGAGTTTGGTAGTTTTCCGTGCTCCGGGCTTGCTGGGCGGATGGTCCCTGGCGAAAGACGAATAAAACAGTTTTATTAACAACATGCCTTTTGAGAAAAAGAAAAATGAAAAGAGGATGAGGATAAAAGAAAAACGACTTACAACGAAAGCTGTGACAGAGGTTTGGCGAGTGAATCGGACAGAGACTCTTCCGCAGAATAGAAAATGGAGCTCCCTTCCTCTACAAAGGAAGCAGGCGTTGCTCGTGATGGGACGGCACGCCCGTCCTTCTTTCGCGGGACTGCATCGTCTTGGGCCGTTTGTCGCAATGTTTTGTGGTTGGACACGATTGGCCGCTTTGTGGGTGATCGGGAAAAGAAATCGCCCAAGGATGCAAACGACAAGTCGTCCTCCTCCAACGATGAGTCGTGGAACTCCGACGTGTCGCCATCGCATTCGCTTTCGCATTCGCTTTCGCTGTTCTCGTCTCTCTCGATCGTCCCGTCGTCGCCGTCGTCGTCGTTGACGTCTTCATCGCGGCCGTTTGTGCCTTTGCCGTTGTTCCTGCCGTATGCCACGTCTTCTAGGACACTGACTTCTTCCGTGGAGAGTTCGCCCGCGTCGTCAGCGGGCAGCTCGGAAATCCGCCTAGTTTTCCGCGTCCTCAGCTCGACGCGCGGTCTCGGCCGTCTGCCCGTCGTCACAGCCGTTGATGCTGGCGATTCCGTTGGCGGCGTATCAATGTTTGCCAATCTGTTGCGGCGCGCCTTGCTGTCAGGCTTGCTGCTTTCTTCGGCGCCCAATCGGCGTAGGAGCGCGTGATCGTTATCCAGCCGTCCCAGCTTCCGACGCCGTACCGTTGTCGTGCCCTTGTCTTCTGCTGCTGCCGTGGCTGCCTCTCCGGATGTCGCCGACCTGGAGGGTTTTGGTGTTCTTGCGGGTGCTGGCGTCCGTGTTTGTGCGGTTTTCTTTGGTGCTGTTGTCGGCGGCGGCCGAAGAGACGGGAAATCGTCGATATCGTCGTCGCTGTCGACGACGACACGCCGCCAAGTCATCGTAAACCCCCTAATCTAAGCTGCAGAGAATAGATGTTTTGAGAAATACGGTAGCACTATTGAATAACAGCTGGTCGCTGCACCACAACTCTCGAGCAAGCCTACGAAGTATTACAGTATATTTTCGAGCTTCCAAAAGAGCTAACAACGCTTTGGTCTCGGGATGAGCCGTTGGCAGGGCAACAACCACGTGATCATTGGACTCGTCGCCGCCGTACTTAATTTTCTATCTTATTTTTGGACTTGAGCACAAACACGGTCTTGCGCATTGTCGAGAATGTCTACGTATGTTCCACGACGTAATTGTACTCATCGTGGCGTTTTCTGAAACAACAGGCGCTTCTGCAGTTTTGCATCCAAGTAATGCATGTTTCCGTTCTCGAAAGCTGGCGGTGGTGTATCACGAAGAGCAAACGTGCATTTGCTCGCAGGAATACAGCTATAAAATGAGCCTGTTCTTGAATATGCTTCGACACAGTGTTGAGATGCTTCTCGAAAGACGGGTGCTTTATTAGCGGTAGATGAAATTTCTATTGGCCAATATCAGTGCCGCTGTCTTTCGCATGGTTTTTCAGGCGTGAATAGACGGCAAAGACAACCGGCCAGAACAATATATAGAGTGGGTTTGATCGTAGCACGTCCTTTGTCGATAATGGCTTCTTCCGCCGGAGTAAAGGCAACTCGTTCTGTTTTTCTGGCGCGTAGCAATCTGGGAGAAAAAAAAGCGAGGTGAAACTCGGCCACGGATTCGGTAGACCATGGGAAACGAGCAGACAAGAAAAACGGAAAAAGAAAAACAGGATAACGTTAGATGATCATCAATCTACGGATACAAAGATTGTTTATCATGTTATGATATACCCATATGTACACAGAAAGTATGCACGAAAGAGAAAGCCAGAAAGTAGATGAGGAAGGGGTGCGAGAGCAAGGCATCGCCAGCGTCCTACTTCGTACATACAATATGACAGGCCAGGCCTGACCAAGAGCTGGTGGGCAGATCATACTCGGGTGCGTTTTGCATGACGAAAGGCAAGTCCGGGAAACGACAACAGCTTGCATGCGTGCATGCAACGACAGACGGGGGTCAATGCCGCGGGCAAAGAACGACCGGAGAGTGTAAGCATACTGGAGGGTGTTGGCACCATGGCTACAAAACAACAGGTTCATCAAGCTCTGAAAATCTTCCGTTAATCTGTGCTGCATATGTACATATACTCGTAACAGGTTTTTAGGATTTTTTGGGGTGCCCAGCAAGCTTAGGCAGGTTTTCATGTGCTGCGGGCTGCAACGAACGGCCAATAATCTGCGGACGGTGCCAACTTTTGTGTCTTGAGGTATTGTGTCATGTAACTCGTCTTACTTGTGAAAGCACCCTGTCAACCTTTCTATTTTCCAAGAAAGAGAACTGTGATCGGCAGGATCGAGAAACGGCATCGATCTATCGATAGGCCCAAGCGACACTTACGAAGCTCTCGCATGTCTACTAAGCACTTTACTCGTTGTCCGTCGTTGTAGTTGTACGGAGTAATACGAAGAAGTGCAGCGAAAAGCATTCTTCGTAACATCTTGTACGCGTATCTCTTTGCAGCGTAATACGCGCGTCGTATTACATCGTGGTGCGACTGCGATTGTGATACTGAACATACGGATGTACGGAGTATTATTCCTACTTCAGGGGTGACTGGCGAGATGCACGGCTGCTTCGGCTGGTTGATGAAAACACTGTCCTCACCACGGATCGGTAATGGTTGAGGATGGGGGCATTGCAATTTACTCCGCCCGAAGACAACGACGGCCGGAAATTGCACTGAACAATACTTTGTAATGGCCATCGAGCATTAATAATGCCATGCCATCCCACAGAAGCAATTCTGCGAAATTGCCTAGGGGGTGCTTTGGCCGCGACGAGTTGTGAGACACTGGAGATCTGCTGGCACCTGGCCTGTCGTTGACAGGATGGGACAGCCAGGCCATCGGGAGAACGGAGCACAAAGTATTACGGAGCAGTTGTATTACCCGTGCTCCGTTACTTCAGAAGTAATTTACGACATCCTTTTGAAAAGTGCCCCCGTCGTCATATCGGATGGAGAGGCGACAAGGTGATTGGATGGTATGACTGTGTCCCCATTGTACATAGCCCTTGCTGCTTCCAAACAACAGATGATACGCAGTACGATACGACACCTTGGAAGTACGAAGTAGTTGTAGTCATCTTCTCTGCAACTTCGTACTTCGTAAGCCTCCTCCTTGCCCGCGGCGCGGCGCCATCACGACGACGCGCTAGTACAGTGCCTTGCATGCCTGTGTGGATAGAAGGAAAGGGAAAGAATGCCATTGGAAGAAAAGAAGAGTAGGCCGAAGAAAAAAAAAAAAGAAAAAAGAAAAAGAAAAAGAAAAAGAAAAGGGAAAAGGAAAAGGAAAAAGAAATACACAGAAGAAAAATGGAAAAAGGGGCATTGGACGGGGCCGAAGATGGGTCAAAACGGGGCAAGGACGGCCCTTTAGCAGAAAACGAGAAAAAACAGAGAAAATTACTGCGTGGTCGTAATCCAACTACAACTACAAGAAGTAATATTCGTACGTCGTGGTGCAGCGAGCAGCTGAAGATACGACCGGCAGAGCTAATAAGAACCAGTTTGCGGGCCAGCTGTTGCGCAACTCCACACCACACGCACCACACACACCACGCCATGGCGGCTCGTTTGCCACCTCGTGTTTTTTTTTGTGGCTGCATTCGTCCAAAAGCGTGCAAAGTCCGTCTGAACTGCTCGTGTTGATCGTGCTACGAAGTATTACTTCGTACGAATACGTTGTACTGCCATTTGCCTTGCGAAGGACGCACAAAGGGTTGTGCGGTTTCTCTGGCGTGATTGCCTCTTCTTCGGTGTTCACGACTACATTATTTCGTAGGCTGTTCCAGTACTGTATTGCTCCACACCCCTTTTGTTCTTTCCCCTTTTCTTTCCCCTTTTCCCCTTTCCTCCTTTCCCCCCTTTTCCATTTCCGTCGCCTGAAGCACAGTTTCAAAACGTTTCTCGCACTTCGCACTGTCTTTACGTCGATACAGCGCGCTACTTGTCGCCGTTCCGGTCCACCCAGGTACGACTCCTGAACGAAGATACGGGATAGGTACTTCGTACAGTACAAAAGCCCTTCCAGTTCAGACCCACAGACCCACCCACACGCAGCAATGCGGGCTTTTGCTGTGCTGCGCCCAGCGAGTGAAGTACGAAGTACGTTGTAAGGCCCCAGCCCCCCCTGTTGAGTGCATAGCACGAAGTACTTAGTACGTACAACATACTCTGTGGTACAGAGTGTACAGAGTAATCGGACGTATGTATTACACCCCTTGCATAGGAGCGTAACTACCTGTCTCACAAAAGCACGTACTAACGCAGCAGTACTTTGTAAAGCGCGTTTACTATACTCTGTACTTCCGTATCTCTAGACTAAGTACTCGAACTAGGTACTTTTAGTGTACCCCCCGCCGCCGTTTCAGTGCTTGGTGCGTTGTCTAAACTTAGCCCGCCAACCGCAGCGTGTACGATAGTGGTAACCAGCTTCTGTTGTGCCCGCAGGCCCTAAACCCGCTGTGCCTCCCTAAATTCGATCGACTAGCGCGTATCGAACGAGCTGCCCCTTTTTCTCGCCCTCCCCTTCCTGCTATTCTTAGTCTTTTCATTTTTGGGCTTGTTCGCTCTTTCCGTTCTCGTATCTGTGTCGTGACAATATCGTGTCCAGATCCGTTATGCAGGAAAGTACTTCGTGTTTCTCCGTACCAAAGTACCTCGTAACGCTTGTCCCCAGCCGAGAAAGACTTTAACTATGGTCTGGGCCTTCCTCTGTGCTGGGCGTCGCTCTTGTCGCTCTTGATCGCCTTTCGATCGTCCGTGCCCTTTCTTAGCCCATGGAGTTTCCCTCGAGTTTTTTTTTTCTTCTTTTCTTTCCATAGCGCCGTTCCACCGTTCCCTGGGGCTTCTGTGACCGGTACGGGGAGTACATCTGCTTACGTGCGAGTAAACATACGTACGAAGTACAGGGGCGTCCGCCTCGTTCCTGCCCTGGTTCCTTGCTTGATCTGGCGCTCCTTCCCTGCTTGCCGCTGCCCTCCTCCCCCCCCCATCTGCTTTGCTTCCGCGCTGCGTAATTGATTTCTGCCAACTTTCCCAGCATTTTTGCATTCTTGGCCCCGTCGCCTCTCTACGCCTCGTACTGCCTCTCCTTTTTTTTTTCCCGCGCGTTCTTTCCTTTTTCCTTGCGCTGTAATTACTCCGTACCCGTGTCCGCTTTGCCTCGTCATTTCTTCATTTTTTGTCTTTTCTTTTTTTTTTTTTTGCTTCTGTCCCTCCGCTCTTTCGTTACTTCGTTTCTCCTTTCTTTTTTTTCTCCTCGGTTCTCTTCCTTCTTTCTTCTCCCTCGTTTTCATCCCCTCCGGTGCCGTCACTCGCTCCTCACCACCGTGTTGATTCCTTTTCTTTGTGGGGGACGTTCTTTTTCTGTTCTTTCTTTTCTTCTTTTCTTCTATTTTTCTCTTTTTTTCCTCTTTTTTTCCTCCTTTTTCTTCGCCCGCTTGGCGTCGCTGCCGGTGATCTACGTTTTCTCATTCGATCACCTCGCTCGTTTCTGGCCGACACGAACAAGAAACAACAAACGCCCAAGGAACGCGACCAGTCCCTCCTCTGGGTGCATTATCGTCTTGCTTCGTTCGATCTTCAGACTTTCCCCAACCATCGTTTTCTTGTTGTCTTTCGTTCTACTTGGACTCCCTCGCTCGTTATCGTTCCAATCTTGCTCAGCTACGTCCATACTCAAAGCAAAGCTCACCTACCCTGCTGCGACTTTGCGCCGCGGCACTTGCATTCGTTTGTCGTCCTTGTCTCGCCTTCGCTGTTCCTGCCAGGCCCTCGTTCAACACAACCTACCACCAACAAACAAATCACAAATACATCGTCAAAGCTTGCTTTTGTGTATGTTTGCTGTTGTTGTGGCCGGCCACAAAGTCATACAACCAAAACCCCGTTCGACGCCGCACGTCCGCCAAACCAAACCGCCTGACGTCTGTTTCTCAGAAGGGCCCCGTCTTGGGCTTCAACTTTCCTTTTCCCCCCTTTCCTCCTCCCGCATATCAATGCGCCTGTGATTGGTGAGTTGCGGTTCTACTACTCCACTCTCCCCTGGTGTCACCAACCCCCCCCCTTCCACGCAATCAGGACAACTCCTCCCCCGTCCACGCCGCCTGTTGGGTGTCACCGTTTCAGCACTGCTGCACCGCCTCCTATCAACAAACGACAACGCGAGAGGCCACACACCCAGTCTTTCCACGTTGCTCCTAGTTACATCACTTGCAACCGCGTTCTGTGGATGTTTGTTTCTTCGGCCTCGTTTTCTGCCCTCCCCCCTTTTTTCTTGTTACCCTACTTTCTTTTTTTTCTACCGCTTTTTTTCTTTTTTTCCCTCTCATATTCTTTCGAAACGGGAATCGCTTCACTTTCCTTTTCATTTGTCGTTCGTACACGGTTTCACTGACACACGCCATGTAGACAGTAGACAGTCAACATGTCTGGATACCAAGGTCACAACGAATACGATCACGGCTACGGCCAGAATCAGGGCAATACCGACTCCTACTATCAGGACGAGCAGCAGCACCCGTACCCTGAGCAAAGCGGCGGTGGCGCCTACGATCACAACGCCCATCAAAACAACGATGGTTACTATGACGAAGGGTAAGTTTTGTACTTTTCGTTTTCGTTCTTTTGTTCTGTTTTGTTCTTTTCTTCGCATACTCCGCGTCTTCGCAGCTGGCTTTATTTACTTGTTTTTTGCTAACAACCCCCTTTTTCACACTAGTGGCTACTATAACGCCGATGCAAACAATCCCTACCACCAGGATGGCGGCTACTACGAAAACCAAGATCAGTACCACGATGAGTACAACAACCACGGCGGCAACCAGAACGGCTATTACGACCAGGGCTACGATCAGTCTGGTGGCTATGCGCACAATGGCCCGCGCCAGGGCTCTGAAGAGGATTCGGAAACGTTCAGCGATTTCACCATGCGCTCCGACATGGCGCGTGCGACCGACATGGACTACTACGGCCGCGGCGACGAGCGCTTCAATGGCGGCTACAACGACGGTCAGGGGCCGCCCGGTGGTCGTGGCTACCGTCCGCCCTCGTCGCAGATTTCCTACGGCTACAACCGCTCGTCCGGCGCCTCCACGCCCAACTACGGCCTGGATTATGGGAACGTCCTGCCGGCCGGCCAACGCTCGCGCGAACCGTATCCCGCGTGGACGTCCGACGCCCAGATTCCTCTGTCCAAAGAAGAAATTGAGGACATCTTTATGGATCTGACCGCCAAGTTCGGCTTCCAGCGCGACAGCATGCGCAACATGTACGACCACTTCATGACTCTGCTGGACTCGCGCGCGTCGCGCATGACGCCGAACCAGGCTCTGTTGTCGCTGCACGCTGACTACATTGGCGGCAACAACGCCAACTACCGCAAGTGGTATTTTGCCGCCCATCTCGACCTCGACGACGCGGTCGGCTTTGCCAACATGAAAGGCCGGGCCCTCAAGCGCAAGAAGCGCAAGAACAAGAAAGCCGATGACGCTCAGAACGAGGACGAGATTCTGGAGGACCTCGAGGGCGACCAGTCGCTCGAAGCCGCTGAGTTCCGTTGGAAGACCCGCATGAACCGCATGTCCCAGCACGACCGTGTGCGCCAGTTGGCGCTCTACCTGCTGTGCTGGGGCGAGGCCAACCAGGTCCGCTTCATGCCCGAGTGCCTCTGCTTCATCTTCAAATGCGCCGACGACTACCTCAACTCGCCCGCGTGCCAGAACCTGGTCGAGCCTGTCGAGGAGCTCACGTACCTGAACAATGTCATCACGCCGCTGTACAACTTCGTACGCGACCAGGGCTACGAAATCCTGAACGGTGTCTACATCCGCCGCGAGCGCGACCACAACCGCATCATCGGCTACGACGACTGCAACCAGCTGTTTTGGTATCCCGAGGGCATCGAGCGCATTGTTTTCGAGGACAAGACCAAGCTCGTCGACATCCCCCCGCCGGAGCGCTACCTGAAACTCAAGGACGTGCTTTGGAAGAAGTGCTTCTTCAAGACATACAAGGAGACGCGTTCGTGGTTCCATCTCCTTGTTAACTTCAACCGGATTTGGATCATCCACGTCACCATGTGGTGGTTCTACACCGCGCACAACGCCCCGACGCTCCTGGTTCCCAACTACGAACAGGAGGCCAACAATCAGCCGCCCGCCTCGGCGCAATGGTCCATTTGCGGTTTTGGTGGTGCCATTGCCGCCCTCATCCAAGTTCTTGCTACCATCTCGGAATGGGCTTTTGTCCCGCGGCGCTGGGCCGGTGCGCAGCACCTGACCAAGAAGCTTCTCTTTTTGATCGTCATCCTCGTCATCAACATCGGTCCGGGTGTCTACGTCTTCATGCCCGAGAAAGACGACGAGGCGTACCGGAAAAAGCAAGAGAGCCGGGTCGCTCTGATTCTCGGCATCGTGCATTTCTTCGTTGCCGTCGCCACGTTTCTCTTTTTCGCCGTCATGCCGCTTGGTGGTCTGTTCGGGAGCTACCTGACGAAGAACTCCCGTCGCTACGTCGCCAGCCAGACGTTTACCGCCAGCTACCCGCGTCTCAAGGGCAACGACATGCTGATGTCCTACTTTCTCTGGGCTTGCGTCTTCGGTGCCAAAATGGGGGAGTCCTACGTGTACCTGACACGCGCCTTCCGCGACTCCGTTCGCTACCTGGCCATCATGAACGTCGACAGCTGCATTGGCGATACCATTCTCAAGACGTATCTCTGCAAGTACCAGCCGCAGATCTTGCTCGGTATCATGGCGTTTACGAATCTGATCTTTTTCTTCCTCGACACGTACCTGTGGTATGTTTTGTTCAACGCTGCATTCTCCATCGCCCGCTCGTTCTACCTGGGTTCGTCGCTCTGGACCCCGTGGCGCAACATCTTTTCTCGTCTGCCGAAGCGTATCTACTCCAAGGTCCTGGCCACAACCGACATGGAAATCAAGTACAAACCAAAGGTGCTCATCTCCCAGATCTGGAACGCTATCATCATCTCCATGTACCGTGAGCATTTGCTGGCTATCGACCACGTGCAGAAGCTGCTGTACCACCAGGTGCCCTCCGAACAGGAGGGCAAGCGCACCCTGCGCGCCCCCACGTTTTTTGTTTCGCAGGAAGACCACTCGTTCAAGACCGAGTTCTTTCCTACGCACAGCGAGGCGGAGCGCCGCATTTCGTTCTTCGCTCAGTCGCTGTCGACGCCGATTCCGGAGCCGCTCCCCGTTGATAACATGCCCACCTTTACTGTTCTTGTTCCGCACTACAGTGAAAAAATCCTGCTCTCGCTTCGTGAAATTATTCGCGAAGACGAACCTTACTCGCGTGTGACGCAGCTGGAGTACCTGAAGCAGCTACACCCTCACGAGTGGGATTGCTTCGTTAAGGACACGAAGATTCTCGCCGATGAAACGTCCCAGTTCAACGCCGGTAGCGACCAGGAGAAGAACGAAAAGGATACGGCGAAGAGCAAGATCGACGACCTGCCCTTCTACTGCATCGGATTCAAATCGTCTGCCCCGGAATACACGCTGCGCACCCGCATTTGGGCGTCTCTGCGTACACAGACCCTGTACCGAACAGTGTCTGGCTTCATGAACTATAGCCGTGCCATCAAGCTTCTGTACCGCGTCGAAAACCCCGAAGTTGTGCAAATGTTCGGCGGCAACTCAGACAAACTCGAGCGCGAACTGGAGCGCATGGCGCGCCGGAAATTTAAGCTGATTGTGTCGATGCAGCGCTACGCCAAGTTCAAGAAGGAAGAAATGGAGAACGCCGAATTTCTGCTCCGTGCCTACCCAGATCTGCAGATTGCCTACTTGGACGAAGAGCCGCCCGTCGCCGAAGGCGAAGAGCCGCGCTTGTACTCTGCTCTCATTGACGGCCACTCAGAAATCATGGAGAACGGCATGCGCCGCCCCAAGTTCCGTGTCCAGCTATCCGGCAACCCGATCCTTGGCGATGGCAAATCGGATAACCAGAACCATTCGTTGATCTTCTACCGCGGCGAGTACATTCAGCTGATTGACGCCAACCAAGACAACTACCTCGAAGAATGTCTCAAGATTCGCAGTGTGCTAGCCGAATTCGAGGAGATGAAAGTGGAAAACGTGTCACCGTATACCCCCGGTGTTCAGAACCCAGTGACGAACCCAGTGGCTATTTTGGGTGCCCGCGAGTACATTTTCTCGGAGAACATCGGCATTCTGGGCGACGTTGCAGCCGGCAAGGAACAAACGTTCGGTACTCTCTTTTCTCGTACACTGGCGCAGATTGGCGGCAAGCTGCACTACGGCCATCCGGATTTCCTGAACGGTATCTTCATGACGACGCGCGGCGGTGTGTCGAAAGCACAAAAAGGTCTGCACCTGAACGAAGACATTTACGCTGGTATGAACGCTATCCTGCGCGGCGGCCGCATCAAGCACTGCGAATACTACCAGTGCGGCAAGGGTCGTGATCTTGGTTTTGGCTCGATTCTTAACTTCACAACGAAGATTGGCACTGGTATGGGCGAGCAAATGCTGTCGCGTGAGTACTACTATTTGGGTACGCAGCTGCCTCTGGACCGCTTCCTCTCGTTCTACTACGCCCATCCTGGATTCCATCTGAACAACATGTTCATCATGTTGTCGGTGCAAACGTTCATGATCTGCCTCATCAATCTCGGTGCTCTGCGCCACGAAACAATCCCCTGCGATTACAACGTCAATGTGCCCATCACCGACCCGCTCTTCCCTACCGGTTGCCAGAATACGGACGCCGTCAACGCCTGGGTGTATCGCTGTATTCTGTCCATTTTCGTCGTCTTCTTCCTGTCGTACGTGCCTCTCATCGTCCAGGAGCTCACGGAGCGCGGTGTGCTACGCGCCGTCACGCGGTTTTTGAAGCAGTTCTTCTCCTTTTCGCCATTCTTCGAAGTATTCGTGTGCCAAATCTACGCCAATTCCGTCCAGCAAGATCTTTCGTTTGGCGGTGCACGTTACATCGGTACTGGACGTGGCTTTGCCACGGCGCGCATTCCTTTCGGTGTGCTGTTCTGTCGTTTTGCTAGTCCATCCATTTATTTTGGCGCGCGTCTATTGATGATGCTTCTGTTTGCCACGGTTACCATCTGGCAGGCTGCTCTCACATACTTCTGGATCTCGCTGTTGGCTTTGATTGTCTCACCCTTCTTGTACAACCCCCACCAGTTTGCATGGAACGACTTCTTCATCGACTACCGGGACTTTTTGCGTTGGCTGTCTCGTGGCAACTCGCGCTCACACGCCTCCTCCTGGATTGCGTATAGCCGTCTTTCGCGCACACGAATCACGGGCTACAAGCGCAAGACCGCAGGTGATCCATCCGGCAAACTATCGGCGGACGTTCCGCGTGCGGCTATCACCAACATTTTTTTCAGCGAGATTCTCACGCCTATTGTGCTGGTGATTGTGACGCTCATTCCCTACCTCTACATCAACGCGCAGACGGGTGTCTTGAAACATCAGCCTGACGCCAAGGCTACAGCGTCGCTCTTGCGCGTAGCGATTGTGGCGTTTGGGCCCATTGCGATCAACGCCGGTACTCTCGGTGTCATGTTTGGCATGGCCTGTTGCATGGGCCCGCTGCTCAGCATGTGCTGCAAGAAGTTTGGAAGTGTCCTCGCCGCTATCGCACATGGTATTGCGGTGGTCGCTCTCCTGGTCTTTTTCGAGGTCATGTTTTTCCTGGAAGGCTTCAATTTCGCGCGGACGCTCCTCGGCATGATTACCGTGGTCGCCGTCCAACGCTTCATTGTGAAGCTGATCGTCTCGCTTGCTCTCACAAGGGAATTTAAGAGCGACCAGTCCAACATTGCGTTCTGGACAGGCAAGTGGTACTCCATGGGTTGGCACACCATGTCGCAGCCTGGCCGCGAATTTCTGTGCAAGATCACCGAGCTCTCTATGTTCGCTGGTGATTTCATTCTTGGGCATATCATTTTGTTCATGATGTTGCCGGTCCTTGTGGTTCCGCAAATCGACAGGTTACATTCTATGATGCTCTTCTGGCTGCGCCCAAGGTATGTGACTCCCCTCAACTCAACTCATGCAATGCAGTGGTACGCGTGTCTCGTCTCGGACCTTATCTAACTGATGTGTGCAATAGTCGGCAAATTCGTGCACCGATCTACTCGATGAAGCAGTCGAAGCTCCGCAAAAGACGGGTCATCCGTTATGCCATTCTCTACTTCGTCATGCTTGTTGTCTTCGTTGCTTTGATTGCGGCGCCCATCGTTGCTGGCAACAAGATTCCGGCCAGCGTTACCAACGAACTGAAAAGCACTAATCTCGTGCAGCCCATCAATCAAAACAACAACGACACGCGGGGCCATACGGAGACTGGGACAGGCGCCCCTGATTATACCGGTGTCTTGGCGAGCGTCACCGGTTCCGCTCCGGCCGCGGAATCGTCGTCCGCCGATAATAAATTACGGCTTTTCTAAGCAATTGACGCTCTCAACGCACGCATCCCCCCTGCCAGGAACGTATCGGTAACAAACGGTAGTTGTACGATAGGCACGATACAAAATCAATAGTTATTTCAGAGCGACGCAAAAGCTTGAATCCGGGTCTCTAAATGCTGTTGGGTCCTCGCAAGTTGCCCGGCACAGCGTCGACATTCTGGTATGCCAGGAAATAAAAAAATCCTGGTTTTCATTTTGACGTTTGTGTGTCTTTCTTGAGAGATTTTATTTGTTTAGTTTGGGTGGTAATTACTGGCCTCTTGCATTTTTCTCACGGCCTCCTTTTCGACTTTTCACGTCTTTTTTTTTTGCTGTTCTATGGTTTCTTATTATTTTGGTTTTTTTTTTGTCCTCTTATCCAATTTTGCGACGAGGATGGTGTGACATGGTACATAGGATTATCTAGATTCATTTTTTTATTTCTTTATCCTGTCTTTATACAAAACATGCGCTTCAATTCACTTAACTTTTGATAGCGCCCATAATAAAAGGAGGAAAAAAATTCATGAACAGATTCGTCAATATAGGCATGGCTTGCTTGATAGATCTTTTTTCATTTGGCAGATGCTGGGAAACATGAAAGCACTTCAAACCGCAGACATAATTGCCGTTGGGAGCTTGGTTTATCAGTTTCCATTATTATGATTATCTACCGAGTCGTTGGCAAAGGAGAAGTCGGCTCGTATGCTTGCATATCGCCTGTTTTCAGAACCACTATGTCGTCCTTCCCAGTCCGGCTGTCCGTCTATGAGCAGAGAAAAGAGAAAAAAAAGAGTGAGACAAAGTGAATACAGGAAAAAGAAAGCCTATATCGTGAACCCCCCCCCCTTCCACCGCCATTAACGTATTAACTTCTTTTCTCAGCTGAATTCGCCTTCGCCAATTAGTATTAAAAGTATTGAAGTATTGAAGTACTGCTGCTTCTTAATAATTTGCTTTTTTTGTCACCAAACCAAAACGCCCATGCTCTTGACACACAAAAGCCTCGCGATAACACGCCGCAAACGCAAACGCAACCGCTTTCACGCCACCGGCGGCAACCCTAGCTTGCTGCTGGCCCGCCGCGTCATCACCTTAGTGATCGCATGGCGGATCGTTACGCCAGCCTTTTCAATGTCCTTCTTGGACAGGCCCGACGTCACGCACACCTTGAGTGCCGGCGTGACGTCCCACGCCGTCAGCTCGTCAGCAGCCATACCGCTGGCCACCGACTGCACCTTCAAGCGCGTGATCATGACCCCGTTGGCAAGTGCCTGATTCGCATCAAGAAAATCAGCAAGAAGAAAAGAGACTCAAACGGGAAAAGAAAAGAAAAGAAAAAAAAAAAAAGGAAAAAAAAGTGATTCGGTTATTGCGCCCCAGACATACCTCGTCTACACATTCCTGCAGCAGCCTGTTCTGGTCCTCCACGGTAAGCCGCCGGCTCCGCACCACCTCGGGCTTCAGGACCAGCAGCATGATCGGATTTTCTGGTGCGCTTGTGCACGTGACCCAGTCGCTGCGCGGGTCCAATTGTGCCCGTATCGCCCGGATGTTGTCACGGCACTGCTGCAAAATCTCGGGGTTCGCCTGCAGAAGGCTGATGGACTCGCTCGCCGTCGTCGCCAGCAGGGCCGGCAACGCAGCCGAAAACGTGTACGAGGCGGCCGTAATGCGCTGGTGCTCGACCACGTCCCTTTCGCCGGCACAGAAGCCGCCGCCGGCACACAAAGGGCCGGCCAGAGAACCAATGATCATGTCGATCTGCGTCGGGTCCACATTCTGAGCCTCGGTCAGACCCCGGCCCGTTCGGCCGAGCACACCAAAGGACCACGTCTCGTCGAGGACGATGCGGAACTTGTACTTTTCCTTGAGCTCAATCTAGCACCAAAAAAAAAGGTTAGTCTCGGTTGCTTCGTAGTTGATGCTTGAGCAACTGATTCACCAAACTGCGAAACAGAGCGTAGATCACAAGGCTGCAACGTACCAACTTCGGCAGGTCCGTCACATCGCCGACAGATTCGAACAGAGCTTCCGTGACAATAAAGCGCCGTGTCAGCCTCTTCTTACGCGCCTGCTCCTGGGCCACCTTCTTCAACTGCAGCTCGAGGTCGTCCATGTCGCCGTGGTTGTACCACCGGATGCTGCTGCGCGAAATCTGCAGACCCTTGCGGATGGCGTAGTTGACGGCCCGGTCAGCCACGATAACGTCACCTCGCTTGCAAAACGCAGGGATCACGCTCGAGATGGTCGAAAACGCCTGCGCATACACGATGCAACCGCCGGTTCCCAAGTACGAGGCAATGTCGGTTTCGATCTTCATATGAACGTCCTGCGTGGCATAAAATTGCGGCGGCCCGCATGGCCCGACGCCGTAGGTCCGCAGGGCCTGTACCGCCTTCTCCTTGATAGCCTCGTTGGAGTTGAAATTGTAAAAGTTGTACGAGGCCAAGTTGACGACGGTGCGCCCGTTTGACAGTTTGCACTTAGGACCGGTGGGACTGCGGAACAACGCGACACACAAAAGAACAAGAAGTCAGCATCCATGCCCACAAGCATCTCCAACTCATCCATGCAGACGCTCCCTTGCTTCTTGTTTTCTTCTTTTTGCACGACTCAAGTCAACTTTGTTTTGTCTTACCCGACGATAACAGGAAGGCTCTCCGTCTCCAACTCCTCCATTGGAGTCAAAGGCGCAACAAGGGGTTCGGGCGTCCATTCTTCCACTAGTTCGTCGATTTCCTGATTGAAGAAGAAGAAGAAACAAAATACGTCAGCAAAACGAAATGCATCACCAGAAAAGGGGTCGAGCAGAGGAGGCCGCAACTCACTTCTTCGCTGAGTTGGATGTAGTTTTGCTTGGACGTCGAATAGGACGGCGAAAGCAGATAGCGAATAAAGAAGATGACCAGAATCAACTCAATGGCCGAACGGACGGGGTCGTTCTGGTAGCTCGAGCGGACGTAGCGGATCAAGACAGCAGATCCAGGAACACGCTGAAAGGTGTGGGTGGCGGCGTCAAGCCAGACGGTCACCCGGCTGGGGAGGTCGTAAAAGTCCATGGGATGCGGCAACAGAGGCAGCAGGATAGGCGGGCGGGCGTGGCGGGGCAGGACTGCGCGAGCAAAGAGCACGGTGACGATGATCGGATGCTCAAAAGAATGCTGAGTGATGCGCGGAAAACCAAAGAGGGAAAATGAAACGGGGTCGGCAAGTTCGGAGTGCAGCAAAATAGCAGCAAGTTTATTAATTACCTTTCCTCGCGCTTTTCGCGTGTTATCAAAAGGGGCTGCCGTTCGTGCGAGGATATCAGCACGTGACAATGACACGTGATATTGTTGTTTTATGTAATCATTTATATGATGTAATTTCCACTCGCCTGCACCAGGCCGTTTTACACTGTATTCTCACCAAAACAAATCAATAGCAACACCATTATTTCAACGGTTGCCACAGGCGTGAAATCTCTTGTAGCCTCCACTTTATACCGCTCCATATTGCTACCATCGTTTGTGCCTTTATCTATGAGCTTTACTCTGTGTACGCGGCGAAGTAGGAAGCACCGCACGTATACTCCTGTCGCCGTGGTAGTATTACTGCTTCTACCCATACCGCTTGAGTTTACCACGCTTCTCAGGCCAAGTAATTAGTCTTTTAAGGTTTGGTCAAGAGCCACATTAGTCGCATGTATAAAAAACGGTAGGCCGGCCCCATGGTGTCTGGTGTTGGTAATAATTCAAATAAGGCTCTGGGGCTTGGACACCCAGGCCAGAGTTGGAATTACATAATCGTTCATATTACATATATATAAGAGCATTCTACACAGGGACCTCTGTCTCTGTCGGGAGCCTCCATCATGAGAATCGGGCCAATCTATGTTTATTACGTTGTACTTTTATCGTGGACAGGGTTAGCGGGGGAGAGAATAAGGTTTATTACAGTCAGCGTACGATTCTGCTCCCAGTTTTCATCTGATCATCCCTGTTTCAGGGGCCAGGAACGCATGTCAGCATACTGCCTGCGGCAACGCAGCAATTGTATGTCAACTACTTCGTACAAACTAGGGACGTCGTAAACGCGTATATAGAGTACGTCGAGGACCTCTAATCGGACTACACGCGCATCTCACTCCAGACACGAGGGCTACCTACAGTATATCGAGACGTCAGACGAATTCAACGACCGGTGGACACGAGCAAGGCTTGGGTGCGGAAGCCGCGGGAGTTGCGGAAGCGAGAGTTGGTGGATAAAGAGGAAAGAAACAAAGGGAGTTCGGGCAGCAGGTGGTTCCACCAGTGAGGCCGAGGGCGAGGGCGAGGGGCGAAGCTGTGGGAGCCTGTGCCTTCCGACGTGACAACGGCTTTGCTTACCTGCGTAAGCTCTTACCTCGAGTTGTATGGTCTCGTACCTACGTAGTCGTACGAGTGTTGTCCACGCGGGATTCGGTGTTCCGTATCGCGTGCCGTCAAACGCGTTGGGGAAGAACGTGGACGTACAGTGAACAACGGGAATGAATATCAGCATACGTGTCTACAAAAGCCGTTCCGCCCTACGGCTGTATTCTTACTCCTGGAAAGCACGCTGCTGCGTGGTGTGGTACGAAGTACTAAACGCCACAGACTCTAAATTAATCAAACGATCGATCGACATATTCTCACAAGACATTGATTGACAAATTCTCGGGCTGGAATGCCGATCACGCCCGCCCGCCTTGTAAGGAAAACGCGGCATCGTAGCGCTGGTTTTGAACGAAAAGCGAGCAAACGAAGTTGTATTTCTCGTCCAGCGCAGCGCTCATATAAAACACGGTGGCGAACGACGCGGGCTTCGTGCGTCAGTGCCGCCCCCTCTGGTGGTCACTATACATATTCCACTGTCCGTGATAATCAAGCCAAGACTTGCTGTTTTCCCCTTCCGGGAATCTTTACTGTGTACGGGAAAAAGTATAAAGGGATAGCATGGGATAAGCAGTATCCTTCCCAACGTCTTGGGGTATTTGGCATTCCGTTTGGTCCCGGCAGGCCGCCTGGTGAGGGCATTAAGCATACTTGTAGTGTTTGCAGTGGCTCGGTCGAGTTTGGGCCTGCCTTACATCTGTACTGTAGGTTCTTACGAGCAGTCAAAATGCGGTTAGGCACCGTGGGAGTGGCCGTAGTTGTACATATAGAAATAGAAGTGGGTAATAAGGGAAAGTTGTCCCTGGCGTGGCGGGTCACATACGGAGTTAATCGCGTTCTAATGCTCCGTGCGCCCGGGGGCCATTGCATTAGGGGCAAACCGTCGGACTCCTTACTCCATGAAAAAAAGCAAAAGCCGAACCCCTAGCACCGTCAGCAGCAGCGGGCCCTAACAAAGGGCACCAATACGACCTGCCCCATACGGTGAAAAGAATAGCACGTCCGTACGTCGTCGTCGAACCGCGATAGAAAGGTCTCACCTCTGGAAGCAACTACTATTCGGCTCGGCCGCCGTACGAAACTCTTTTTAGAGAGGAGAGAGGAACAGTCAGACGGGACATGGTCTCAATGATCTGAGTATTCTTCGCGGAGTAGTCTAAAATCCTACGGGGTTGATGCTCTTTATTTCGGCCGAAGCCAGCATCGATGTGACGCACCGTGAGATTTATTTGTGTATTTGAGTTACAGTGTCGCCTCCTGAATTCTGCACACGAGGGTTAAAGCGGTCCCGTAAGCGGTGCCGGCTATGATAGTGCTTATATGTGGCTCTTGAACGGATGATTGTAGCCTCATGCGACGTTCCTTCATCATGGATGTTGGCCGACGAGGTGTCGCCCCAGCAAGAACGAGCTGTGCGGCTGTGTAGGAGTAGGCGAACGACGTGTGTGGAAGCCGCATATAAAAAGGCAAGCCCAATTCGTGGCTGAGAGACAGTTTGGGAGAACTCAACAGAACAAGCGCGAACACAAACACACACACACACACACACCATCTTACAGCTACCTACGTACGACAAGCCAACATGGCCCGGGAATTTGACTTTGTCGTTGTTGGAGGTACGTAGAGGGCCTCTCCTCTTCTTCTCACGTTTCCTTCGCGTTCTTGCTAATACAATCTTCTTCTTTCCAGGCGGCACCGCGGGTTGCCTTCTGGCCTCGCGTCTTGCATACAACCCTAGCCGTCCCTCCGTCGCTCTGGTCGAGGGCGGCCCCGCCATCGACAAACCCGCTTATCGAAACACCTGCGAGCGCTTTACTACGTTCAACGACTTCCTGGAGCTGGACTACGGTTATAAGACGGCGCCCCAGAAGGAGTCGTTGGGCCGCCGCGTGCTCCAGAGGCGTGGAAAGGGCCTCGGGGGTTCGAGTGCCGTCAACTTTCAGGTGTGGTCCCTGGGCGCCCGGCCCGAGTTCGATACCTGGGCCGAGCGGGTTGGCGACAAGAGCTGGGCCTTTGACAACGTCCTTCAGAAGGTCAAAGAGGTGAGCCAAAGATTTTCTTACCTGGACGGGCGGTCGTCTATTTTTCCTCCCTTTTTCTTCCCTTTTTCTCTTCTTTTCCTCCCTTTTTCTCTCTCGTCTTCTACTCTTTTTGGTCCCTTACACAAAAATCTAACCGCCTGCTTGCAGATCGAGACGTTGCATGTAGACAAAATCGACGCGAAATGGGCCGAATACATCCGCCCAAATCCCAAATTCCACGGAACCTCGGGGTCAGCAGCTGCATTTTTCCCTCTTCTGTTTTGCCCAGGTTGTTATAGATAGACAGCAGCCCAGCTAACAGCACCCAGGCCCGTCGATGTTTCCATCGGTCCTGTCGAGCCCGAGACGAAGTTCTTGTTTGGTGCTGCGGAAGACCTCGGGGTAAGCATAAGCTTTTTCTTGGACTGCCCCTTATAGTCTTCACTGCCATATATTTTTTTTCAGTTTGGATGATGTTCTAACGATTGAGCCAACAGCATAAACGCAATTTGGATCCGAACGGCGGAGACATCATCGGCTTTTCCCTGGCGCCCTCGACCTCCCTGAACGGCGTCCGGGTCACGTCGGCGTCCGCATTCCTCGAAAAGACACCCGTGCCAGACAACCTGACTTTGATTACGGACGCCTTCTCCGTTAAGATTTTGGTCGAAGGTGGCCGCGCCGTCGGCGTTGTACAGAGTGACGGCACCCAAGGTTGGTTCACCCCCCCGGCGGTGAGCGCAATGAATGTATGGTGGTGGTCGCTCAAATATCTAAATATTCTTCTTTCTTCTTTCTAGTGCTCGCGAAAAAGGAAGTGATCATCTCCGCTGGTGCAATTGACAGCCCTCGCTTGCTTCTGCTCTCTGGAATCGGTCCCCGCGAGGACCTGGAAGGGCTCGGCATCCCTGTTGTCAACGAACTCCCCGGTGTCGGCAAATCGTTTGCGGACCATCCGGGCACAGTCATGTCCTTCAAAATGAAGCCAGGCTACACCAAGAGGCGAGAGATGTTGCTCAAGTACGCGGAAGGCAAGGCCAAGGCCAGCCAGGATCTGAAGGAGGAGCTTTACGCCACGGTGCCGCACGGGTTTTATAAGAGCGAGGCCTCCTATCAGTCCCCCGAGTTCCAGCTGCTGCCAAAGGAAACCCAGGAGTATCTTACCAAACCTGGTGTGCCCAACTACGAGATTGTTGTAAGTTCATGACCCACCCTTCTTCTATCGGCGAGCAGTCCTTCTAGTAGTACCAGTGCTTGGATTCTCACGCGTCGATTCGTCTTTTTAGGGTGCCCCTGCGCTAGTTCCCGACGAGGCATACGGGGACTCCAGCAGCGGATTCTGCTCACTGTTTGCTGCCAACATGAACTCGGTTTCGAGGGGCACCATTAAGCTCGCCTCGTCCGATCCGCAGGACCACCCGATTATCGATCCCGCATACCTTGGCCATCCGTACGACGTGGTCACCCTCGTCCACGCCGTGCGCGAGGCGATGCACATGATGCAAACGCCGACTATGAAGGAGTTTTACGCGGGCTTGCTGGTCGGGCCGGCGTCCGATAGTGATGATGACATCCGGGACTATCTGAGGCGCACGGTCGCGGCGCTGAACCACCCGAGTAGCAGCGTGAAGATGGGCCGGAGCAAGGACGACGGCAGCTGCGTCGACAGCGACCTCAAAGTCCACGGCCTCAAGGGTCTCCGCGTTGCGGACCTCAGCGTGACGCCCCTGCTCCCCAGTGGCCGTGAGTATCCCACCAATTTCGCAGCACGCCTAGCAGATGCAAGCCATAAGTAACACCACCGTTTGCTAACCGAAAAACACGCAGATCCCCAAATCGTGGCGTACCTCATCGGCCAGATCGCAGCAGACAAGATCGCGAAAGAGTACAGTCTCTGAGCGCGACATGGCCCTTTCAACGGCGGCTGACCCGCGAGACAACCCAAGACTGACCGCAATTTTCGAGAGGCTCATAATGAGATTTAAGTGTTCAGAAATAATACGAAGATATAGTTGCTCATATAGATGTTTGTTTTCGCTTTACGCACGCAGCCTTTGAGATGATTAATATTGTTTTGAGAACGGAGAAAGACCTCACCAGTACAATCCAAAAAGTGTGCTTATAGCAAATAACTCAACTCCATCCTGGATAACAATGATTGAGTGTGACACGCCATATATCGGCCAGGCCTATCAAACCCTGAGTGGGCGGTCTCATCGGACAGTAGTGGTGTAAACGATGTAGGCGCAGCAAGGAGTAAGCAGTCAAAAAGCGGTGTTCGACTTGAAGAGATTTCCTTGTAGCGTCCATATAGGCAGCTATCAAAGTGAGAATCTCTTCTCTGCTTCAACGTCACCGAGCTTTGTACTTCGATCGTGGACATCATTTCGTTTTACGTTGGGTCCATGTTGTTACAATCCACACTCATCCGAACCAGCGCGTGTTGCAAATGCCGCCCTCAACACAGTCCTCGGTACAGAATACACGGGGTCGTCCCCGAGAGGCTCCGCGGCAATGCCGTGCTGAACGACAGCCTTTTCCATGGCAGTAGCAGGGACAGCACAGGCATCGCAGAAGAGGTGAGGCAATCTGAACCTGATATGGGGCTGTAATCAATTCAGTCCTGTGATAGAGGCGCAGCCATCCTAGGACCTAGGTGTGGGAAGTGGGAACCCGAACACTGCCCCTGCCTCGATATAAGTATTAGCCGGGGCATGGTGGACTTGCTTGGCCGAGACATATGGGACACGGGAAAAAAAAAGAAAGGAAGAGGTAAGAGAGATAACACTCCCTGGCCGCAGGCCTGGCCGCCGGACGTGCGAAATATGGCTAAAAGGTTCGAATCCTTCCAATATACTCTGTACATCCACCCTTACCCGCTGGTCGTCGCCACAACGTCGCAGTGGCTTTTTTTTCTCTATCAATTTGCATGAACGGCCAGTGTCTGGACTGCGTTTTTTTTTTTTCCGATTCGAAAACCCATCCTGTGTCTAGGCCGGATCGGACATTATATGCCCGGAGACGGTTTGTCGTCTGCGTCTGTAAATTGTTAATACCTTGTCTACCACGGCCCGCCCGCGGTGAGCCACGACGAACGTAGGAAAGGCCGGTCCTATTTCTGCGGGCGGGGGGGACTGGCTACTCATGTATATATGAACGTCGTGGTGGGCTTGTGAGGCTCCACGCCGCAAAAGACCATTAACCAGGCTTCCGGCCCATCTATATATCCTGGCCCTGCATCGGAGAAGGATTCATTCGCACGGCATTCGTGCATTGTACATACCGAGACAGCCCATTCCACCCCTCTGCGGCCACCGGTGCCTCAACTCTGGAAGATAGACAGCAGCTCTCGCAATCACGGGCACGCCGTCTCGCGATCATACAAATATGCGCGAAGTAGAGGTTGTTGGCCTCGAGGCCCCTGTCCCGATCAGAGAAAATGAGAGCCGCCAGTCAAAGTCCGTAGACACGGAAAAGTCTGCGCGTGCGACCGTTCACGACATGGACATCCGCAGAGAAGATTCCCTACCAACGGGGCCCGACTTGTTCGTGGCAAAGAACAAAGCACTGCCCCAAGTGATACGGGCTTGGATCTGGGAGATATGGTTTTGCGTCGTCAGCGTGGCGTCATTCATCAGTAAGCTCGCATTTTTCTTTTTCTTTTTCTTTTTCTTTTTTTTCATTTCTTTTTCTCATTTCTTTTTTTCATTTCTTCTCGCTTGAACGATGCGATGGAAAGAACCACCCAGGGACGTACGGGGAACTCCACGATATATCCTGCTAACACCAGCATGCAGCCATCATAGCCGTCTTGGGGTCGTATGACAACCACACCCTGCCCAACCTGCCATTGCACATCTCCCTCAACACGTTGATTGCGTTCTTGTCTACCCTCTCCAAGGCTGCTCTCATGATTCCCATCGCCGAGGCGATCAGCCAGTGGAAGTGGAACTGGTTCCGCCGGCACCGCAGCCTCGCCGATTTCCAGACGTTCGATCTGGCCAGCCGTGGGCTCTGGGGCTCGGTCTCGCTGATTGGTAAGACCCGCTGGCGAAACGTGGCCTCGGTGGGCGCGGTTGTCACCATTATTGGCATCATCACGTCCCCGATCACCCAGCAGACCGTGTCCTACCCGGAGCGTCTGGCAGACTCGCACGGCACAGCCACGACACAGGCCGCCCGACACATTGGCGACAGCAGCAACCAGCCCTATCCAGAGTTTCTCCGGATGGTGGACGCCATCCACTCGGGTCTCGAGCCAAACGGCGGCAACTACACCAACCTCGTCCCGGACTGCTCCACAGCCGAGTGCACGTTTCCGCCGTTTCCCACTGTTGGCATCTGCGCCAAAGTCGCCAACGCCACCGACCTGCTCAACGTCACCGTGCTGCCCAACGCCGGATTCAACGACTCCACGGGCTGGGGCGACGAGGCGAGTGTCGGCGTGAGCGTGACGGCGTTCAATGTGACCGCGCCCCAGCCCGGGGCGTGGATCACCACACCGGTTGGCTACACCATGAACATGTTCAGTCTCAACGACTCGTTCCTGTTCAGCGACGACCGCGATCTCATGTACACGTCGCTGCACGACTTTCTCGTCATCTACTCGAACGGACCCAACATCTCCTACCCGAACCACGACGGCAGCGTCGTGCCCAATTTCCAGGCGGCCGAGGTGATTTTGCACGTGTGTGTCAAAACGCTCCAGGTCAGGGTCTCGGGTGGCGAAGCCACCACGACCGCCTCGGACTCGTCCTACCGCATTGTGGGCGACGTGCCCCCCGTGCCCATCTACAAACACGACTGCATAACGTGGAACATTACGGGGGTCGTCACACCGTTCCAGTGCGGCTACGTGCCCACGCACGTCGACAAGCCTTACACGCTGACGCTCGACGGGCCCGGTGGCAATTTCTCTGTTCACAGCAAGCTCATGACCGAGGTGACGGTCGACATGCACATGGCCCTCGTGACGTTCTGGAACTGGAACGGCCGCTCCCAGTCGAGCGAAACGGGCGGCGACGTCGGCATGAAGCTCGTAAACGCAGTCTGGGGTTCCACGGATGGGCTGGAGGCCCAATTCAACCGCATACAAGAGGTGGCTGGGGGCGTGGCCACTGGCGGGACAAATATGTTTGTTTTTTGTTTCTTTTCTTCCCCTCCCCCTTTTTTTTTTTACTTTTTCTCCTTTCTCTTGGCCATGATTTTTCACATATTTGCATGCCACAATTCACCTCAATACGTTTGTGTTTACCAGCTAACTGTCGGCAGGTTCCGGAGTATGCAGCCCTTCAAGGGCGTTCCCAACTCGTACGTGATCAACGGAACGGCCTGGACCAACGAGACCTACGTCCACGTCCGTTGGGGTTGGCTAGCTTTTCTCGGCGCCCAGATTGTTATCTGCATCGCCTTTCTGATCTTCACCATCGTCGCAACGCACATGTCCGGGACGATGGTCCTCAAAAGCTCCCCGTTGGCGGCCCTGCTGGCCCTAGGCGAGCAAAGCCGCAACACTCTGGGCCGCCTGAGCGACGAGGCCGACATGAAACGGCGCGCATCGAGCTACCGAGCGACTCTCGTCGGCAACGAGCTGATCATCGGTCGATGAGACGAGATGGGTGTGCGACGGTCGACAAGGAGGAGGACGAGGTCTGCATCAAGCGGCCGTCTACTTTATATTTGCTACGTACGGGGTGTTTCGGGAGTTTTACTGGGCTGTCAAAAGAAGAGGCGCAACCACGGCGTCGAGAACAGACACGCAGAGTCTTTTTGAAAATTGAAAAGCGCTTAGAGTCATGCCTCGTTTCTCCTTTTCGTCATCGATCATGCACTACCTTGCGTGAACCTACCGTTCCCTCGTTAGCTTCCCTCTTTTTGCATGCTTCCCCACCCCCTAGAGTTCGTCACAAAACGGACATTCTTGGGCCGCAGATGGTGCGCCGGCGTAATACCGTTTACGTGTACGTAACAAAAAAAGGTCCTTCCGGGCGGCGGACAGCGGAGATCCTCGCCCTCGCCAGTGACTGTGCATTTGTCAACGGATTTATTCTAAACTCGACAGTCGGCCAAAGGGATACTCGTATCGATTCTTCCTGCACCCGAGACGAGAGGATCTGCACTTTGCATTTCGAAGAAAAAAAATCAAAGAAGTCGATATCTTGCAGCACCAACCTATTGTCGATCTTTCCTGGTAAACGAGATACCGCTACACATGTAGTGCGCATGGAATACGGGGTGAGGAATAAAAATAATAAGTAGAGGAGCTGGCTGCAATACGGAGTCCAGTCGGCCCACAAAGGTTGTCGACAGCCGACGGCTTTGATAAGTGTTTGCCGACGGCCACGGCCAGGGCCTTTTTCGCATTTGTACTATCCCCTTTTCATGCAAGACGATACGGCCTGGGTCCACAGCAACAGCCACGGGGTGTTTTGCTAGATGATAGCCATCTTGTCTGACTGACCCAACCACGAATCACCGTCTGCGGATTATCACGCATCGGCAATCGCCAAGCATTAATTACCCCATGCTTCGGGGCCGTGTTGCCCGTGTCCACAGATGAAAGAGGAGCGCTTCCAAGGGTGGCCAGGCTCAAGCGAGAAGAGATATCTTGCCGACGAGAACCGCTCAACCTCACATGTCATGGTAGCGACAGCTTCAACTACATCAATGATTGACAGATTCCCCTATCGAAGTATCCCCAATTCCCTTTATCCGACCAAACCTCTTGTCTGATTTTGTGATCCCGCCCTGTCAGAAACGCGTCCGTAGTCATGATTAGCGAGATGAGCCAGGCCCGCAAAAAACGCTCCAAGACGGGCTGCTATACCTGCCGACAAAGAAAGGTGCGGTGTAATGAGCAGCACCCGACATGCGGCGCTTGCCTTCGCTTGGGCCTGTCGTGCTCGTTTCCCGCAGCAGCCTCTACCGACGCAGCAGCACTGTCGATAGGGGTGCCTAGGCGGAAGCGCCAGCAGCAACCGTCCCTGCCAAACACCACAGCGCTTCGGCGGCACAGGCAGGCGCTTTCCTTCGCGACAGACTCGCAGTCGCCGGCAACCTTGCAAGACACCACAACCACTGCCTGCAGCGTAGAGAGCGGCGACAATGGCAGCAGCAACGACGGTAGCCTCCACGGCGGCAATCTGGCGACAGCCGCAGGAGAATACCAGCCGCTCCCCTCGTCGTGGTGGTCTTCGCTCGGCGAGGGTCTGCTGGACGTCAACTGGCTGGAGTCTTGGGTGCCGGAGCTGGACGACCATTTCTTGAGCGACGCCTCCCTCTACGGCAACAACTTGCAGCCGCCCGTTGTGCCAGGCCTGCTCCCGTCGTCGTCCAGTCCCGTTTTGCCGCTCCCCAGCGCCACGGGCACCAGCCCGCCAGCCCAGCGCAATGTGACGCTGTTGCCGGAAGACCGGCAGCTTCTGCACCACTTCACCACGACCATGGTGCGCTTCTGCATCTTACGCAACTGCACACACGACAACTTGTACAGCTACATCTTGATGAACATGGGTCTGTTCCACAGCACCTTGTTCGACGCCATGATGGCCTGGTCGGCACTGCACCTTGCGCACATCCAGAAAATGAGCATCCAAGTCGCCCGGGCGCGGTACGATCGTGCCTACACGGCGCTGATTGAAGACCTGGGCCGCGGCGTTGCGCCTACTTTGCTGCTGGCCACCGCCTGGTTCCTTCTCCAGTACCAGCTGATCTTGGCCGAAAGCGTCGAGAGCTTCTGCGAGCTTATCGACCTGTCTGCGGAGGTGGCGCGGGCCGAGCTGCAGAACCATGACGCGGAGACGGCCATGAAGCGCATCGGGCCCGTGGGGTCGTTGATTCTGGTGTGGATGAACTTCCGCGACAGCCAGGCGGCGCATCTGGGCCTTGGCGGACGCCTGCTCGGCTGCCTCAAGACCTACCCGTACATCTACGACCTGGTCGACACGTCCTCCATTTCGAACGAGGGCAGCGGAAACAGCTCGCCGGATATCGTGTTTATGGAGCGCGAGCAGATCTCGGGCCAAATCGCACCCAGCGAAATGCAGACGTGCATGAAGCTCAGCTTCCAAAACGTAACGGTGGCCGGCCAGATCAAGTTCCTTGGCCGAAGCGAGATGACCAAAGCGGTGCACGAGAGCAACGTCGCCGTGTGGGAGACAATCCGCTCCAGCCTCGGTCTGCTGCGCCGGGACATTGAGCTGGACGACACCGACGCCGCCCGGGCTGCGCTGGGTGTGGCGATGGGCGACCTGTCGGCCATGCCCGTTGTCGATCCCATCCACTACAACCGCCTGCTGCTCCTCGTCGCCTACTACACGACGGTCATAACATACTACAACAACCGGCCGGGCGATTTGTCCCACGACCCGGAGCTGCTGGCACCAGAGATGTGTGCCGACCGTATGATCCGGTTGTGCCAGCGGGTCGAAGCCGCACGGCCAGACTCGCCCCAGGGCATCTGGCCAACGCATGCTCTCATCGCCGGCACAACCACACGGGATCCGATTTACCAGGCGTGGGCTGTTCACTCGTTCGAGAAAGCCGAGCGTTGGGGTGCGCACATTGTGAAAGCACGCATCCTGTTGGACGCCGTAATTCGCAAGCAGAATGCAACGGGAAAGAAGGCCAACATTGTTGAGGTGATGAAGGAGACTACAGGCGTCTTCATATTTTAAGAAAACGTCACGAGAGACTTGGACGTGTGACTTGTGTATGAATTATTTGAGCTCTTCTTCGTCTTACATCTTCAGCCCTAGCGATATAAGGTGTGGTTTTCTGTCTTTCTCGTTGGTTTTTTTTACTCTTATTTTCAGAGATGACACCAAAAATTGAGTCTTTAAATGAGTGTCAAAAATAACATACAAAAGAAAAGTGCAAGAAAAAAGAATCGTGGCTACACTCTGGTAAACTTAAACAACATCCACCCTTCACCTCGTCCGGTCTTCATATGTATCTGCACCAACAAATAGCCGACCTAATACACGTAGCGGAAATGGGGCTGCTCCTTGTCCGTCAAATCCATCAAACCCTCCTGGGCGAGTTCCTCCTCCGTAGCCGGCGGCAAGGTGGCCTGAAGCTGTCTCTTTTTCCTGTTTTGCCAGTAGAGGTACAGCTGCAAAGCGAACGGCAAGACGATCTGCAGGACAAAACAAGTAATAGCAGCATTGAAGGCCGTCGGGTAGCTCGGCGCCTCCGAGGCGATAAACAGCTGGGGACCGACGATGAGACCAACCGACCCCCAGATAAACATCAACGCGGAGCCCGTGACCTTTTTGGTGAAGCCGGCCGTGTTACCCGAAAAGACGGCATACATCATAACGTCGTTCACCGTGTGCGTCTGGATGATGTAGTAAGACAGCAGACGGCCCACCTTGTTGGACTGGGGCAACGTCGTGAGCAGGACAGCACCGATCAAGGGCGGCACTTGCGAGATGGCGGCCACGAGGTTGCGGATGTTTTTGAATTTCGAGTTGACCCAGCCGCTGGCTAGGAGCGAAATGGCCTGGACGCCCCCAAGAGGGATGCTCAGCAAGGTTGTGTTCAGCGCAGAGAAGCCAAACTGCTTGATCACGATGTTGCCAAAGGATGCCACTCCGCCCGAGGGAATGGCGCTGAGGAAGAGAATGGAGCAGTAGAGCCAGATGTTCAAATCAAGCATGCACTCGCGGAATTGCGACCACTTCCACTGGTGGTTGATGATACCGGTGTGGTTGTCTTTGACACGCGCAACAGCAACCGCTCGCTCCTGCGGCGTCAGGAATTTGGCCGTCATTGGGTTGTCTGGCAAGATAAAGAGCAACGCAATGCCCCATAAGAAGGTGACCGCTCCCACGATAATGAAAAACCAAATCCAGGGACCCACGCTTAGGCGGCTTTGAATATGGCCCACGCCATAACCGATGAGGCCGCCGACGATTTGCTACGACTATGGTTAGCCATGTGCAACACTTCGCCATCTGTGTTTCTTGCACAAACATACCGCAAGGGCGTTGCCGAGGAACCAGGTGCCTTGCCGGCCTGGCTGTTCGCCGTCCCGTTTGTACCACATGGCAACGATCAGAACCATTGCAGGAGTGATGCCGGATTCAGCAAACCCGAGAAACGTCCGCAGCACGGCAATGCCTGCGAAAGAACGTGCACCCGCCGTGCACATCAGCAGGGTTCCCCAGACGATGACAGAGACAGACACAAAGCGACCGAGAGGCACAATTTGCAAGATTCTGTTGGCAAAAGGCTGGAAGACAACAATAGCTAAAAGGGAAAAGGGCCGTTAGCATGCTGCTGATGTTTTACAGCCCCTCTGGTTTCACACGCTGGTCGTCACAAAAGCAAGCATTGACGAACCGAGGTTGATAATCGATCCAGAAGCCCACGCATACTGGTTTACGGAAAGATGCTGTTGGACCGACTGTTAGCTCACAAAAACATGACACAGCAAGAGCCAGCTTTCCCAAAAAAAACAAAAGGGCTCTTTGGAGGCACAAACCATGTCACTAAGAAGACTGAAATTGGAAGAATATGACATGGCCTGCTGGTCCAGAAATTTGAGCGAGTATGTCGTGAGAAGCTGCGTGCAACAATTAGCATATTGATGGCCTTATGATGTGAGACTGTTCAACTTGAAAGGATAAAGAACAACTTACAATGGGCAGGATGACCAAGTCAATTTTCCACAACAACCTGCGGTCTTCCTCAGGACTGACGTAGTCAACATGATGCTCAGTGGCAAAAACCAGGGCATCGTCGATGCCCCTATCTTCCTGTTTCGAGTGCTCGACGGCGCCCTGGTCGATGGACGACTCCTTTGTGGGAGCCTGTACGTCGGCCTCTAAGCCAACCTTTTCGGCTGAGATTGCCATTTGCGGTGGGTGGTTAAGCAATAAACCAGACACGCCCCTGTTGCTTTCGACGAAGCCAGTATAAAAAGGGGATACGTGAACGAGGCGTCAATCAGACATAAAGTTCTGAAATTGGATTGAAGAATCTTGGATAGAACTCCTTTCCAAAAAAGAAGACAGAAAAACAAACAAATCTCAACCTGAGATCCTTCCCGACGTACTCAAGATATACGTCTCATCCCCCCCCGGGACCTTTTGCTCGTTCCATAAGGTTGCACTTTGTATGGAGTATACCGGCCGTGGGTCCCTACCCCGGAAAGATGTGTTCTGCTTATCTAGACTAGTGGCCTTGGTAGCATGGTCGGCAAAAAGAAGCAACAAGGGAGGGGGGGGCTATCTTGGCCTCTGGTACGTCTTCTATATCTAAGCGAGCAGCTGCCAGCGGAGTATGTCGTAACTAAGAGAAACACCGGTAATTTTTTTTTTTGAGTGCATATGATCTACAACAATACAACTACTCGTATCAAGATACTTCTTCCACATTCAGTCAAGCTGGTCTTGTGGCCAACGCCCCCTTCCTTGTTTGTCCTGGTGCACTGCGTATCCGATAGCTGGATTGTCCGAAGCGAGCAACTTGGCATCCGGGAATTGCTTTTCCTCTCCCCCTATCTTGTCCAGTCTTTCTTGACATGTCATGGGGTTTAGTTGGGTCGCTGCCCATATCACCATGCTACCTTGATACACGTCAACTCACATAGCGTCACGGTTCGCTGTCGTTGACAGACCGGGGATCGCTTGTCTGTGTGACGATTTGGACGGCAAAAGACCGTACCCCCTTAGCCAGATGCCACTAGTTTGTTTGTGTATCGTCATGAAAGATAGGGTGAGAGTCATTGTCCCGAAAAGATGGGCTTTACTGGGTGACTCCCCCTCTAACCATGCTGTGGTATCTGCGCCTCCGATGTTGGTTTTTGGAAACGGATAGATTTCGGAGATCAGTATAGAGATTTCTTTTATCTTATAATTTCAATGTGTTTATCAGCTAGGCCCTCGGCAATCTTCGAAGCCACGACGATAGAGAAGTGCATGTACGACATTTCACCTAGAAGAGGTCGAGCGAGATAAAGAAGGACACCCTGTAAACACGCCCCCGGCGTGTCTTTGTCTGATAAATATAATGAATTTCTGTTGCTCAGTGTTGCGCTTCTTTGCTAGAAGCATTCACGCAACCTCGGGTTCACTGTTATCTATGAGCTCCTCCTCAATGTGCGCTTCCAGCCACCCTCGGCTTCAAAGATTTCACCAACGGCCTTGGCCACAGCTAAGACGTGTCTGTCCCGATAGCGTGGCCCTACAAGTGATAGTCCTATAGGCAAACCATTTGCTCCCTCGAAGCCAGGCACATTTACGACGGGCATATGAAGTGCCTGAGTGTTTCAATTAGACAGCGCGTGTGTGGCGAACATGGTGGTAGGGGGAGTAACTCACCGTCCAAATACCGTTGAACGCGGCACTTCCCGTGGATGAGATCCCAGCAGGAGCCTCATCCATAACGCTCGGCGTAAGGATGGCGTCGTATCGGCCGGCCAATTCGTCGACCACCGGCCGAGCTGCAGCCATGCTGTCGAATGCTTTGACCTGATCCGCCCGCGTAATGTTGTTCTTGTTTTCTACCTGCGCCACGAGGAAATCGCTCAGTCCCTCTTTTCTCGTGCGGTATTCGGCGAGGAAAGACGTCATTCCCTCGGCAGTCTGCCATGTCCGGTGCCACTGGGGTAGGCCATTCACTTCCGGTGGCAGCTCGACTTCCTGAACCTCCGCACCGTGCTTGCGCAAAATCGCGGCTCCCGTTTCCAGCGCGCGGGCCGTCCCAGGCCCAACCTGCGGCCAAACCATGGTTTTCACAACCGCGATCTTGGCCCCCTTGACGACAAACGGCGACGGGGCTGGCTGGTCGTCTTGTATATTATATACGTCGGCCAGGAGCTCAAGATCCTCGACGCTGCGGGCATACAAACCGACGGTGTCGAAAAGGAGGGCGTAAATCTTCACGCCATCACGGCTGATCGTGTTCCACGTCGGCTTAAAGCCGTAGATGCCGTTGAAGGACGCCGGCCGGATGGTGCTGCCTCCTGTTTGCGTAGCAAGGGCAACAGGGGCCTGGAAATCGCCGACGGCTGCGGCGGAGCCCGACGAAGAGCCTCCGGGCGTGCGAGACGGGTCGTGCGGGTTTTTTGTCTTGGGGCCGGCCGTCGTCGCGGCGAACTCAGCCGTTGTCGCTTTTCCTTTGATTTTCGGATTTACCGCCAGTCAGTTTTTTTTTTTTTGGGGGGTGGTATGTCAATGGCCAAAGATGCATCGATAGCCGACGCTTTGCAGCAAGTAAGGCTCACCAAGGAACAAGGCGCCGGCACGTCTTAATATAGCAACGGAAGAGGCGTCCAATTCGGCCACATGTCCGTCGTAATTAGGAGAGTTGAACTGGGTTGGCATATCTTTTTATTGTCAAGTCAGCGGATTTTGTTACAGTCATTACGATGCTCGCTTAGCACGGACCAGAAAAACAGAAAAAAACAAAAGAACGCGCAGCGTGTACCCTTGGTATAAAAAATATCCTTCACGGCAAAGGCTACGCCATGAAGAGGCCCTCGTGCGCCCGCAGGAATCCTGTCGAGTTTCTTGGCTTCTTCGAGAACGTAATCGGGATCAAGGTGCGCCCACGCTTGAACATCAGCGTCGCGCTCTGCGATTCTCGACAGCAACGAGCGCGCGTAAGTTTCCACCGTCAAGCTCCCGTTCTTGAACTTGGCCAAAGCCTGGGAGGCCGTCAACGTGTAAGGCTCCATCGTCGTAAGAGCACAAATGGACGGGCTTGAGCAAGCGCGCGCCTTGCCAAAAGGAGGGTGAAGGACTTAAGACGGAATGTACGACGTTAAGTATGACCACTTGGTGTGCGTTGTTTGCGGCCTTTTTTCGTTGATTTAATTCTTTGCTGGTACGTTTCTAGGGTCTCATAGTGCGGAGATACGCTTAAGCGGACAGTCAAGTGGGTTCGCTATCCGTCATTATGCGGCCCAAGACTGCCGTATACCGTGCAGAACAAAGACGACCGAGTCGAGCGCCGTGCGTGTCTGTAGCCGCCCAGCACTGACGAACAATGCAACGATCCAACAACGTAGGAAAGGGAGATACCTATTGTACGTTGGTACCCTCTGTAAATTCAAGGGCACGTGTTCTGTAGTTGACACTCTGAAGATCTTTTGCTTGTAATGGCACCAACAGTCCGTCTCGGGGGCCCATTGTCTGCTGGCGAGCCGACTGGCGGATTTGGCTGATTGTCGGTTACAGACTGCCGGCATTTGCTCAACAGAGCTCAGGGGTTATCGGAACCGCTCCGACGTGCGAGATAACGGGGGCGGCAAATTCCGGAGAAGAGGAGAAACGGCAAGCAGCTCTCCGCGTAGCCCCTTTTTTTTTCTTTTTTTCTTTTCTTTTTTTTTTTTTTTTTTTTTAGCACTTGGTCATAGTGTACGCCCCATCGTTCGTCTGGGAAACTCGCGCATTTCATTCGCATACCAAGCAACTAATCTGCATACGACGTACTACTAGTAGATATATTTTACAATCTGATTGATAACAACTCACTTTCTGAGCAAACGAGACAGAAGGGACACTGATAACAGCCCTCCGGCGGAAACAGCGTAAGCAAAAAAAAAGAAAAGAAAGAAAAAAAGAGCCACGTAACGTTCCGTGCCGCCGTCTTTAGGCCTCGGCCACATCCTCGCCGACAAATTTCTTCTTCATAATCGCAATGTTCCGCTGCTTCGTAAGGCGCCTTTTGTAGTACTAGTTGCTCGGCTGTCAGTGTATGTATGGACACGCAATGGGTGGAAACATGATTCAAATCAAATTATCGACGAAGATGGATGCAGAAAATCCTCTTACCTCGGCAACGGTAATGGGCTCGTACGCGGCGGCTTGTTCCTCGGTCACATAGTCGGGCAGCACCTCGACAATGGCGTCGAGATTGAACGAGCAAAACCAGGGCATCGAATACCGTTCCCGGCCGGATTTGTTGGTGACGCGGTGGACCGTAGACAAGAACTTCCGGTTGGTGAGCCGCATCAGAAAATCGCCCACATTGACAACAAACGCGCCCTTTACGGGCGTTGCGGGAACCCAGTGGGCATTGGCGTTTAGCACTTCCAGGCCGCCGACGTCGTCTTGAAGAAGCATGGTGAAGCCTGTCGTTGTTTCGTTGTCAGCCATCAAGCTTGGTGGGAGAAGGCAGCAAGCAGCAGAATCGTAGACACAACAGTAGAATTCGTAGAAAGAGATAAAAAAAAAAAATCCAGGCACTGGCAACGTACAAACAAAATCGGTGTGAGCTCCAATGCCAGTCTCGTCGTTGACCGAAGGGTCTTGAGGCGGATAATGGATCATCTTGCAGGAGGCAAGCGGATGCGTCACCTTCTTGTCGAAATGGTGCTCGTCGAGGCCAAGGCCAAGAGCAAACATTTGCATCATTTTCCGCATCAAAACAACCATGTGGCTGTCGTACTTGTAGCAGGCCTTTTTGAATTCAGTATCGTTCTCGGGCCACAGATTCTGGTGAAGCAGGGCCCGTTGTTCGTCGGTCATCTTGGGCGGTACCGGATCGCATTCCGGCTCATAGTTGTGAAGAAAAGACTCCTTGCGGTCTGGCGCGAAGTATAAAACAATGTCTGTCAGCTTATTCCGCGCTTGCTCTTTATTTGTGTTTTTTTTTTCAATTTTGCAATGCCAGGTTTCAAACGCACCTCCTTTCGTTCGCGGGTCTACGTTGGCACCGTGAACGGGTTCGTAGCCTCTTAGGTCTTTGCTTTTGTAGATGTGCTCCTTCATCTTTTCGTCCAGCGGCTTCTCAAAGTACTTCCGTGCCGCGCCCATGGTTCCGTCCAAGAGCTCCTGTGAGATGCCGTGATTGACAATGTAGAAAAAGCCGACCTTCTCACACGCGTTTGCAATGTCCTTGGCAACCTTCAGACGAACGTCGAAGTCGTCGCTAAAGCTGCCGCTGATGTCGATGATGGGCAGCTCTTCAAAGGTCGGCTTGGCGCGGGCGCCCCGGAGGACTTCTCGCTTGTGGCCCCAGTAACCGTCGTGAGAGAACTCGACGTACTCGGCCTCCGGCTCAGGAGAAATAGCTGACGGTGCCATGGCTAGAGACCAAAGAGTTGGTGATTGCTAACGCCTCACGTAAAAGAAAGACGCACTTATTGCGTAGTAGCTAGTAAGTCTAGTAGTAAAGTGCCGGCTTTTGTGTGAACAAACTTTATACTACATAAACCAGTTTCCGATTGTTGATGTTTGTTTTCCAGCCTGGTGCCTTGACGACCAATTTGTATAAAACGACTCTCCGGTAAGGACGAAACCAGGTGCTTCGTCTTCACAGCGTGATCTCAACAGCCAAAGCCCCCCCTTCGCGCCAAAAGGCGCACTCTTCTGTTCCTCGCCGCACAGTCTCACGTCACGCTGCCAGGACCACGAAAAAACCCGTTCGTTCATGGGGCCATACGATTACGTAGCCGAGTGACATTCCATGGGGATATGCTGTGTACTCGGCAGAGTGACGTTAAACGAGCTTGTCGGCAACATGGTAAGCGAGCATAGGTAGCCGACAACCGACGTACCCAATGTTCAATCTCTGCCGGGCTGCCTTCCCACGCATCTGTTGGTGCTCCGCTTCTCCCCTCCGATTCCCCGCTTCCGCCGGCCGTTGTAACTCTCATCGGCTGATCGCCGCCTTATCTTTTTGACGGCCGATATCGAGCCGCGTTTCGTCTTCCCCACGCTACGTCCTTGGTTTCGGACCGTATGCCCACACCTATTCGTAGCTGTTTCGCGTTATTGCGGAAGTAAATTACGCTACGTCCTGGAGGACGCCACCCTGTCCGTCCGACGCAGGTGCTTGGGTCCTTCACTCACAACTCCTCCCGGTCCCTCGTTATAAGCGGCGCTGGCCAGCTGTAAGATATTCCAGTGGCGCGTTCATTATTTCTACACACCGTGAGAAAAAAAAAGATCTTTCGAACATTTTTGAGGATAGCTTGTTCAAAAATGTTTGAAGTCCCGCAGAACAAGGACCCCCTCAGGGACACCAAGTATGACTTTCCGCGCGACCATGTCGGCTTTGGACGGCATCCGCCCAATCCGGAGTGGCCTAATGGAGCCAAGATCGCCGTGTCGTTCGTGATCAACTACGAAGAAGGAGCCGAGCGAACCATCCAAAATGGCGACGCCCAATCCGAAAACATGCTTTGGGAGCAGGCGCACATCCAGCCTCGCATGGGCGAACGGGCCATGAATGTCGAGAGCGACTACGATTACGGCTCGAGACGCGGCGTGTGGCGGTTGCTGAACACGCTGGAAGCAAAAAAGTACCCGGCCACCATTTACGCAGTCGGCATGGCCTTGGAGAAGAACCCGGGCATCGTCAAGGGCTTCATAGACGGCGGTCACGAAATTGCCTCCCACGGCTATAGGTGAGAACAAACACACGTTTTCAGGGCTTCAGGCGCCTGCGTTCGCGCTCTGCCGGCGGCGCTCCAGTCCATGCTTGACTTGCGTGACCCAACGCTTATTCCATGGAACAGATGGATCGACTACCACGCCGTGGGGCCTGAGCGGGAAAAGGCCTACATTCAGCAGCAGATGCAGTGCTTGAAGACGCTCACCGGCGAATACCCCGTTGGGTGGTATTATGGTCGTCTGTCGCCGTATTCGAAAGCGCTTGTGCACGAAGTGCACGAAGAGCTCAAAGCACCACTGATGTGGGAAGCCGACACGTACGCAGAGGATATGCCTTACTGGGTGGACGTACCAGCTGAAAAAGACTCTTCGTCCCCCAAGGGGATGCTCATGATCCCGTACACGTATGTTCCCACTCTCTTCAGAACCAAACATTGTGGTGTTATCTTGTCGCTTCGGCCCGCGTTTCGAAAACTAATACCTCCCAAACTAGCTACGACTGCAACGATTTGAAGTACTGCGCTCCCCATGGCTGGGGCTCCGTCGGTGCGTTCACGGAATATCTCAAGAATACGTTCGACACGCTCTACGCGGAGGGCAAGGAGGGAACACCAGCTATGATGACCGTGGCCCTGCACTGTCGCATCAGTGGCAAGCCGGGCCGAGCGACTGCTCTCAAAGAGTTTATCGAGTATATTTCTACCAAGGAAGGTGTGTGGGTAGCAAGGCGGAAGGACATTGCGAAACACTTCCGAGAAAAGTTTCCCTATCATAGAGGAAAATTGTTATAGATTATTTCTGCCTGCACGTACAGGTATAGAAAGTTAGTGTCCTTATATACTACGTCGTCTATATTTGAAAAAACGTGTTAGTATTTAATAAAAAATAAAAATAAAAAATAAGCTAATAATAAAGTAAAATATGTTATAAAGAGGACGTACGAAAAAAAAGTAAAAAAAAAACAACGAAATATATATATATATATAAATACGTTTTCTAAATCTAGTATTAACTGTTCGTTTTTTCCGTTTTTATTTACTTTAAATCTTACTTATTTAAAATTTACTCTTTTTTTTAACTTTTTCTTATATTTTTATATTAATATTTTAACGTAATAACCGTAAGTAAATATATAACCTATATAATTCTCCCCCGAAAATATTTTCCTACTTTTCGTATAATTAATACTAAAGTAGTACGCACCTTAACACTAACTAATACGTATAAAATTTTAATCGAAAATCTAAAAACTCGGAAAAAAGTTAAAATAAAGTATTAAAGAGTCAACTTATTTCGCACCCTTTAAATCGATCCTTTTCGAAGAAACGTCTTCTTTTATTACGGTAACTTACTCGAAAATTAATCGCCTTTTCGTTTAAAGCTCGAAGAATCTTTACGCGGCTACGCCGACTAGCCCGACGACCCTCTCCCGCGTAGGTCTTACTACGTTTAGATTACGACTTTAAAATTAAGAACTTAGGAGAGATAACTTTAAAAAGCCAGTTAGAAGGAGAGTTAGATTAATAAAGGAGTATTACGCCGGTCGGAGGGCGTAAAATACGGTATATACTACCTACGGGTACCGATAAAGTAATAGAGCGGTTTTTAGTAAGTAAAGAGGTTTTCCTTTTAAAGTTTATGGTATACGAAAAGGAGGTTTTTACTTTTTATAACTATTACACGTCGTTCCATTTTATACCCTTTAAGATGTTAGCTAGCTTCGTTAATTAAAACGTTTAATTTAATTTTAATTTTAATTTTATACGTTATATAAACTATATATTTTAATAATATTTAGCGGCCGTTAGTTAACTTACTAAAAAAAAAACCTTTTTAATAAAGAAAAAAAATAAGTAAGTTTAGTATAGCTCGTAAGTTATATGTTAACTTACGGTTATTACGTTATAATATCGGTACGGTGGTATAGTAAAGTATAAATACTTAAAGATATCTCTCGAAGTATAAATATAATATATATATAGTGGGATTAGTATATATAGTTAGTTATTATAATCTTATAATAGTTTCGCTTTAATATAGTAGTGATATAAGCTTTTTAATTATAGTTTATTTACTTATTTACTATTTACGGTAGAGGGTGGGTTTCGAAGAGGTTATTATACTATAATATTATTACGAGGGTAGTATATAGTCGGTATATATTTTACGTAGTAGTAAAACGACGTTAAATAAAGAAGATAGATAAAGGAGTAAATTTTTAGGTAAGCGGTGATTGAAGTAAATAAATACGGAAGGAACGAACGGTTAATACCGGATTCGGAAAGCGCATTTATATATATATATATATATTTTGTTTACCCTTTTTTCGTAATTTTTTTTTTTTCGCTTTTTCTTTCGTATACTTTCTTTCTCTCCCTTTTAACCGCGGTTTAATCGTTTTTTTTAAAAAGTTTATTACTTTATTATTAAGTAAGTATCGTAACGATAGCTCAATAACTTATAATTAGTAACGTATATTAATCGTATAAGTTTTCTTTTTCTTATTTTTCTTTTATTATTATTTTTTTTTAAATATCGTAACGATAACGTCGCGATAACGTCGTAATATTAATTAATTTAATATATATTTATAGGTTATAAATAAAAGTATACTTTTTATATTTCGTTAGATTATCGGTATAAATTTATAAATAAAGTAATATCGGTTTAATATCGTCGAGTTATTATAATAACGTTATTACTCGGAGTTAATTATTATTTTTAAGTATTGTTTTTAAATTAAAGTATTATAACCCTTTTTATTTATATTTATCGTTAAAACGTAGTTAAAAATAACGGCGGCTTTATTACTACCTCGCTATTAACTACTCGCACCTTACGTACGTATACTCGGTTAAGCGGTGTTATAATTAATAAACGGCCGTTTAATAACTAAGCCGTTACTTTTTAATTAAAGTTCCATTTATTAAAGCGGGATACCGCGGCGTAGGAGGCCCGCGTTACCGTTATAACCTCGTAAACTACCGCGACCGACCGTTTATCTACTATTATATTACGTTTTATTACTATTTTTAAAGTGTAGGCCGCCTCCTTTAACAGATTAACCGATAACGTCGGTTAGTTTGTCGTAATATATATTAAGTCGATATAAGCGAGTAGTTTAAATACTATTAGTACGAAGGGTAGCGTTATTAAGTTTAACGACAATAAAGAGGATAATAACAATAAAAATAAAAACGCCGACGATAAAAAAGGGGTTAAAGCCGTTAAAAACGACGGTAAGAATAATTTCTTTAAGTAATATCGCGTTAATATTAGTACGCGGTTAACGCGTTTTCGGTATATTAATAGTTTATTCCGGCTTATAGATTTATTAAGCGAAGGCGTATTAAAGGAATAGTTATTAATTTTATATTTAATTAACGATAATTTTTACCGTTTTTAATTTCGTTAATATATTTATAATATCGCGGCGAGTTTTTAAAGTGGTCCGTAGGGTAATATAAAGGTATTATTAATTATCGAGTATTACTTCGTAATTTAATAAAATATACGATATTATTTCGTAGGCTTCGTAACGGTACCGTAACGAAGTCGTCCCGGGTACGCGGCGGTAAAATAAATAAAAGGCGACTTTTACGTAACCTATACGGAGTTAGTATAATATACTACTTTCGTATTTTCGAAGGTATTAATAAGTTAGAATAAAGAAAGAAAGTTTATTTAACGGGTTATTTATATTAAGGTAGTTTTAAGTTCGCGGTAGTAAAAATATTATTTTTTATTTATCGAGTTTTATTTTATAAGATAATATAATAAGTACGGTATATACTTCGTAAATTTATTTACGATAGTTATATATAGTCGCCGCGAAAGCGTTAAATATAAAAGGTTATTATTAATTAACCGGGTATATTATTAAAAGATAAGAAGGTAAAGTTATAATATTTTTAAAGTTATAATTCTTTTACGGTATAAGTAAGCGATAAAAGGTAGTATACTTATCTTTAATTCTAATAGATAGTATAAAGTTAATTTATATACTTTAACGACGATACGAAGGTATCGCCGTTAAGTCGTTATAAAGCCGCGTAATAAAAGTAGTAAAAGTTTCGTATTAATAGAAGGGGTAGTTAATAGTTATATTATTATACCGTATATTAAGACTAGGCGGATATATATAATATATAGCTATCGTATAACGTATATACGGTATCTTTAAGCGAACGATACGAGTCGGGTTAAAACGTAATTTTATATTTTTAATTTTTGTTAAATATATTAAGCGTAAGCCTTTTAATTAAGTTTTTTATTAAAAACGATACCGAGTAAGCGGGTAAATTCGTTTAAATAGACTACGATATCGTTAAGTTAAAGTATTAAGGTAACCGCTTATTAACGTTTATAAAAAAATATTACCGCGCTTTTTTTAAGTACGAAGGTTAGTCCGTATCGTCTTACTTATAAAAGGTATATTTCTCATATTACTTTTAATATATAACGGTCCGATAACGATAAAATTTATATCGTCGGCAAATCTAATAATGAATACGAATAATACCGTTACGAGGTCTTTATATAAAGTATCGATATAAAAAAGAAAGAGGATAAGGGTTAAGGTTAAGCCTTATAGAACGTTAACGTAAAGGTAGTATTTAAATATAACTTAATTATCGAATAATAAAATAGTTAAACAGTTAGTAAAAAAGTTACAATATTAACGTATAAACGTAAACGGTAATCATTTATAGTAGAATATATATAAAAGGCGTTCGTAGTTAACCGTATTAAAGGCCCCTTTAATATCGAGTTAAAGTAATATTACTTTTACATTTAAATTCTAAGCCGAGTATATTAAAGTATAAAGTAAGAAATACGTAGTTTCGGTAAAGCGATTAACTTAATTATTAAATTAGTTATTTAAAAGGAGGTTATATTTTTCCGTTATTGTTATAGGTTTATAAATAATTAACGTCTTTATTACTTTATCGATTATATTTAATAGTAAGATTAAACGGTATACGCCGGTTATTTATTTCGCTTCGATTAATTTATTTAGTTTCGCGAGTATAACTACGTTAACTTAACGGAAGTACGACGGGTAATAGCCGAATATTATACTAGCCGTCGCGATATATACGATCAAGGTTGGAAAATTAATTTTTAATTTAATTTTCGACCAAATTAAAATTAATTAAATTAATTTATACTAAAATTAAAATTAATTTTCAAAACCCAAATTAAAATTAAAAAATTAAAATTAAAATTAATTTTTAAAATCCAAATTAAAATTGATTAAAATTAATTTTAATTAATTAATTAATTTTTTAAAGTAAAAAAAATATAAATTACTTATTCAAAATAAAACTTATTAATACTAAAAACCCTATTTTAATCATCGTTATCCTCTTCGTTATTATTAAAAAATAAATCCCTTTCTAAATCGTCTAAGTCTTTTAATTTCCAACTCTTTAATAATATAAGCTTTTTAACGGTATCCGGTAAAAGCTTATTTCGTGGTTTCGTAATAATATTACTACTTATTGAAAATATAGCCTCAATTGCCGCTGAAGTAGCCGGTATCGCTAAATAACGCCGTGCTAAAATACTTAAAGTAGGGTACTTTTTCGTATATAACTTCCAGTAATTTAATGGATCGGTCTATAATAATTTCGTTAATTAATTAGTTAATTAGTTAATTAGTTAATTGATTAATTATTAAAAAAATAGTTAAACGTACCTTCCGTTCTTCTTCTTCTTCCGATAAATAAATAGTAACTTCGTCTTTCACCGTTTTTTTCTCTATATATAATTCTTTGTCTAAATCGGATAAATCGGGGTCTATAGCGTTATATAAATCTTCGTTATTTATTTCGTCGTTTAATTTGTCAAAAGATATATTCGGATTTATACGCGTATTTAACGGTATATTAATACTATAATAGTTAGTATTAATAATAAGTTAATAACGTTAAAAATATATTAATTATACTTACTTATTATATTCGTCTTTTAAAATATTTATAGCGTCGATGTGAATATTCGGGTAGTGGTGTAATAAGCCGTCTTTTTTAAAGTGTATAGTTTTAAACCTAGGGTCTAAAATAAGACTAAGAATAAACGGTTTATAGTCTTTTAACGTATCCGCTGTTAATTTTCGCGGAAAGTATTTTTCGAGCTTTTTAATACCGTTATTAATAGCGGTGTTAAAATTATTAAAGTATAAAGACTAAATAAATAATATTAGTTAAAAATAAGTAAATAAATAAATAAATAAATAAAAACGTACTAATTCGGTATATAATTTTGCTTTCGTTTTAAAGAGGTGTATTAAGCCGTTAAGCTTATTATAAATCGTTTGAATATATAGTAATCCTTTTGGTAGTGTCGTATAAATTTGACCTTGTAGTTTAATCGATGGTTTTAAAAATATTTCAAAAATAAGGTTAAAGTATTCGATAATTAACCATTCGTCGGCCGTTAAAAAATATTTTTTAAATTCGTTATTATTCGTATTATTTTTAACGTATATTAAAGGGCTTTTTACATTTAAAAACGCTTTTAGCATATAGTACGTCGAGTTCCAACGTGTTACGTTATCTAAGAATTTTAATTAATAAGTTAATTAATATATCTTGATTAATAATTAAAAATAAATATATAAATAATAACTAACCTAACGGTATAACGTTAATATTAAAGTTATTCGAAAGGTCGCCTTTTTGAATAGAACGTTGTATCCCGTCTCGAAGTAAATCGCGGTTTTCTTGTGTATATTTTATAATAGTAATTAATCGTCGAATTCGTATAATAATATCTTAATATAAGTTAATAACCGTTATTTATTAAATAATTAATAATTAATTAATAGTAAAAAAAACACTTACTTAGTACGTTTTCGTTATCCGTACTAGTAGCCGATAAAGATAAAAATGAAGATAATATATCTTTTGCCACTAAATTAATTATATGGGCAACGCATTTTATATCGTTATTAAAATCTTTATTTAATACGTTTTTATATGCCTCTTTAAAAGAGGTAATAAACGTATTATTATTCGAAGCGTTATCTCGTGTAATACTAATAATAATACGTTAATTAAAATAAAAAAGTTAAAAAATTAATTAAAATACGTATAAAAAACACGTATAAAAAACGTACCTTAAAATATTTCGTAATGTTAAAGAAGGATAGATTTTAAGAGAGTTTAAAAACTCTCTATAAATATATTCGCCCGTATAGGCTTCATTTAATTCGTCGAATCCTTTATACGTTAATAAAAATAAAATTAATATTAAAAAGCTAAAATTAAAAATAATATATAAACCAACTAGCTTATAAATAAGCTTAAAATCACTGTTTATATAGGCTATAATAATACCTATATAAACCGTTTGTATATTCGACGTCCAGATATTGAAAGTTAAAGAAAATAATCCGGACGTTTTTATATTTTCGTTTAATTCGCGGTTTAAAGCCGATAAATTCATCGTATAAGCGTTATTTAACACTTCTTTTATTTATTTTTCGGTTAATAACCGGTGAAAATCTATTAACGTCAATAAAAATGAAATAATTATTAAAAATTATTATTTTTTTAATTATTAATAAAAAAACGTACCGGTTATAATAAATTAGTAAGTCTTTAAATGACTTTGAATTTAGTATATTAAAAGACAGGTTATTTTTTATAATAAACGTTAAAAGTTTATTATAGACTTCGTCTTCGTTAAAGTCGTTATTTGTATTTATAATAGTATTAGTCCGTAGCCGTTTTCGAGACTGAAGATTTAAAAACGTCGTTCTAGGCGAATTATCCACGTCTTCTTCTATAGTATATATTAATATAAAATAAAAGTTATTTTTTTAAGTTAAAAGTTATTTTTAATAGTAATAACTTGCTTTTAGTTAAAAAACCCTCTATTTGTTTATTATAAGCTATATTCGGAT